>JADRCH010000133.1:6668848-6706685 GCA_019843965.1 Rhynchomys soricoides | reverse complement strand
CTGGTAACTTACAAGTGAAGCCGTCTTGGGAATCATGAATCAGTAACAAGTAACTTACAAGTGAAGCCATCTTGGGAATCATGAATCAGTAACTGGTAACTTACAAGTGAAGCCATCTTGGGAATAGAAGGAGTTTACTTATCTGGCCAGAAACCAACACTGCCTTTGCATCTATAACCCTGAAATCGACCATGAGGGCTCATCAGGAGGTATGTGATGGGAAGTTAGGAGTCCCCAGAGAGCCTGGGGGCTCAATTTGTAGTTAAGATCATTTTGTTGTTTGTCCTTCTTTGATCATAAGAACGACTTTCATAGGATGCAGCCAGTACCGGCAGGGATGCTCATGGCCATCGGATGCTTATCTAGAAGCTGACAGACACCATGTAGAAAGACAGTAGTACACCCAAGGCTTGAGTACAAAGTGTTCCCACTTTGGTGACAGTCAGAGACTATGTACAGTTGGCATATTTCTAGACAAATGACAGGGTTTCTGTATCTTCAGGGATGCCTGTGGGTACCTAAAATCCATGTGTGATTCCTGTCCAGGTCCGGTAATCCTGGTCCATAGATATTTCCTTCACAGTGGCAGGATTGTCCTATAGGGGACAATAGCGGACAGGCTAGGCTCTGGGAGCTTAGGCAGGTTGAAGGCCCTTGGCTACAGTGGGCGACATCTCAGAAAAGGTCTTTGGAAGCCAGAGCTTTACAACCAGACACACCCACATAAAGTCTACTGCTCAGCAGGTCAATGCATCTCCCTGGGTAGCTCCTTTGCAGAGTTGGTGCTGAGTTGTCTTGTGTTCCTTACAAGATGGGTTTTGAAGCCTGGGTTACACAAGGGCACATGCTTACACCCTTGTATCCTGTTGTGTTTCTTAGGCCATATGGATTTGTGGATTTGTGTATGTGTTATCTTCTTGATTGACTCTTAAGGTTTTAGCCTTTGTTTGTCATCTCATCAACAATGAGGTAGGACATATGCTGTACTTGTCATAGGTTCCCCCTTTCTCTGTTCTCTCTTTCTCCCTCCCTCCCTCTCCTTCGCCTTCCCTCCCTATCTCCCCTTCTCTCTCTGTGTGTGTCTGTCTCTGTCTCTGTCTCTCTGTCTCTCTGCCTCTCTCTCTGTTTCTCTCTCTCTCTCTCTCTCTCTCTCTCTCTCTCTCTCTCTCTCTCTGTGTGTGTGTGTGTAGAGTGGGCTCACTGCATAGGAGTTCTGGCTGTCCAGTCTTGTGGCACTGGTCTCCTCTAGAGAAGGGTTAATTCTGGAGGGTTGGAGCTGGTCAGTCTGGTTTCTGTCCTGGGTCTGCCTCTCAGGCTGTGTGACCTGGAACATGCTACTTCTCTCTAACTCTACTTCCTTCCTATAAAATGAGACAATGAGGGTCATTGGGGTGTTTCAGCTATTTTTCTCACTGCTGTGACAAAATATGTGATCAGAGAGCACTATCTATTATAGTGGGGACAGCCTGGCAACAGGAGCATGAGACACTGCAGGGTCACATTGCACCCACATTCAAGAGGAAGAAAGGGATGAATGCTGGCACTCAACTGTCTTTTTCCTCTTTATTTCGTCTAATACTCTAGCCCATGGAACTATGCCACTCATATTTAGGGTGAGTCTTCCAACCTATGGTAACTCAAATCAAGAAACTTCTTGACGGACAGACATGTCCAGAGGTTTGCCTTCTAGGCGATTCTAGACCTTGTCAGGTTGATACTATTAAAAGAAATGAACCCCAGAATGGTGCCCAGTGTTCAATAAACACTGGGTAGGAGTAGCTATTATTGGCTCCCTGGCATAACCAAGGGACATGGCAGGTCTTAATATATCTATATGAGCAGCAGAGTTTGAGACTAGATCGAGAGCCAAACTGAAACCTGAGAGCACAGAGTCCTCTTCCCTTTCTTCCCGAAATCCTCTCAGGTTTCTCCGAAGTGCTGATAAGATGTAATGGCCAAAGGTGAACATTGCCTACTAAGACTGGCCTCCCTGGTAGACAACCCGAGTAGACAGAGGAAAGGCAGGCTCTGCCCTCACGGCTCTGATCCGTATGTTACTGTTTTCCTTACCCATTAGTCCCACAGGGACCCAGCAAGACGGCATGAGGGCAGAGCTGTGAGGGCAGAGGATGCCTGCATCTGCTCTCATTGCTTCTTCTGGGCTTGTCTGGGTCTCTGCTCACAGCTGATTCTTGCCTTGCCATCGAGAGCATTCATTTTCCTCTGGCTTCCGTGATGGCAGATTAGAAGGGTGGTTTTAATGAATTACTGTTTCCCTTTGGAGATTAAGCTTTCTTTATAAATATAATTGCTGACATACAGCCTTCTGGTGCTTACATATCATTTGCCAATTAGGATAATGGATTCAAAAAGCCTCCTGGAAAGTGACATGGACAATGTTAAGCCTGTAAGTCACTGTAGATCACTGGTGGATGAAGTACTTTGGCCAACTGGAAACAACATGTCCCAAATCTGCCCACAATGTGCTTGGGCTAAGAGGTCTGAAAATATTCATGACCTTTGAGGAAGAGATTAAAATTAGTAGGCAGAGATGCTGCAGCCAAGCTTGTGATGTGTGTCATTCCACAGAGCCTGCCATGCCTGCCACATGCTTCTGCGATGGTTGTGGGGTGGAAGGCTGTGCCGCTTAATTTCAGAGTTAAATAATTGAGTGGAATATTGAAAACTTTTGGGATTGGTGTTGAATGTTTCCATCACCTTTTTAACCCGTTCTTCTCCTTGTCTCATTCTGTATGTTATACACGCTCATCCATGTTCATGTGTACATGTGGATGAATGAATACCAGGCATTATCTGTTGCCTTCCAAGGGTTTCTGTACTGATGTATATGCTAAGTTGGCTAGCCTCTGAGCTTCCAGGAATGTTCCTATGTCCCTCTTCCATCTTGCCACATGAGGGCTGGGCTTATAGATGCATGCTAGTGTGTCTAACTTTATGTGGGGTATAGGGATACAAATTCAGATGCTCATGCTCGCCTGACACGTAGTTTATACCCACCAAACATCTGAAAGCCCCTCCATCACTTGTTCAAGGGGTATCTTTCTGGCTCATCTCTATTTTTGGTTTTTAATCCCAGTATGTTAGTGTTTTCCCAGCTTGGCACTATGGACCACTTCACAACAGGGCCAGCCTCTGTTGTAAAGCCTGTTCTGTGCATTGCAAGATGTTTTCAGCATCTGACCCCCACCCACGGAATGCCAAGAACAATACCCCAGTTGTGAATACCTCCAGACATTGCTGAATGTCCTTTGAGGTGAAACATGGCCCTGATAGAGAACCACTTCTCTAGTTGTCCCCAAGAAAGCCCAGGGGCAAACTAAGAAACTGTTTGTGCTCTTCCCAGCAGCACTGTGTGTTGTGAAGGACCATCTTAGTCTCAGGGACACTGCAGGGAGACCTTCACTCCTGGGGCTTCAGCTGTGAGATGAGTACCTTCCCTGCCTCAGAATACAAACAGGGAAGAAAGCGAGCCTGGCTCTAAGTCACTTAAGAACGTGAACGTGTTGACTGGAGCCAGAAGGCTTAACTTTCGATGGCACCAAAGGAGCCTGTTCCAGAGTTGATATTAAGCCCCAAACTCCAGAGAAATCTGGGTTTTGGTCACTTCCATGAGGGCAGGAATGGCTCCACATGTACCCAGAGCCTGAGACTGTAAAAAAACATGTGATGGGAAGAGACTTGGATGGTGAGTGGCTTTGAGGAAATTGAATGTATGAGGCTACCTCTAGAGGGCCTAAAGGACCAACTAGAGAAAAGAGAAGGTAAAGCCCACCAGGTGAGTTGGGATCAACACTAGAGGCATCACTGGGATGAGTGGGGGCTCATGCCAAAGGAATCCAGCAGCATACAGAAGACCTGGGATTTCCTAGCCATCCACCTGAGGAGGATGCTTCCTGCTCCACAGACTCACTGTTAAGTACAAATAAGATATCAGTGTACCACACATGGTAACACACATTTGTGACCCCAGCATCTGGGACACTGAGACAGGAGGATTGTGGGCTCAAAGCTTACCCTACACAGTGGGACCCTCGGGAAAGTAAATAAATAACTAAAATATTGGGGTACCTAAATGGAGTCTCCGTGTAGAGTGTTTATAATTGGACAAGGACATTTTCACAGTGCCAAGAGGGAAAGGAAGGGTTGCTGAAATCAGACAGAGTCTGAGGAGGGGAGCATTCTTACTTAAGGAAGACTGTTTTAGGATGAATTGCTTGAAAAGAATCCAAGAAAAGAAGCAGGAGGTCAGGGATGAGGCCTAGTTTTCCACCTTCCTGGCAGAACATTGGAGGGGTCCTGGTGGGGTGGGAGGTTGATGGGAAGAAGCTGAGGTTGGCTCAGTTTCCATGATTATCTGACCACAGCCAGACTCCTTGCTCCTCAACACGATAGCAAGTGTTGCATAGTGTTAAAATGAACCCAGACAGTATATTAAATGTATGACGATCAACCACAAGACATTACTAAGAGTAAAGAAGTAGATGTGACCAGATGTTTAGGTAAGTCATCAGTTGCAGGACATTGATCATTAATTCCAAGCCTTCTGGTAGCTGAGTTGCCTAGGGAAACCACTGGCTTATATCCCAAATGTTTCTGTGTTTGAGAAGAAATCCTTTGAGAATGTCTGAGGGAAGAAACTAGATTTGGGGGAGGAGGTCTGAATTTTTAAGTCATTATATAAATGCAGAACATACTGTGTCGTATATTTTTTGCTTGGTTTTGGTTTGAGACAGGGCTTCTCTGTGTAGCCTTAGCTACCCTAGAACTGACTTAGTGGAGCAGGGTGGCCTCACACTCAGAGATCTGCCTGCCTCTGCCTCCTGAGTGCTGGGGTTTAAGGCATGCACCCCCTGAAGTATAGGTTTTTAAAACCTACTCCAATCTTGTTAAAATAGGTCTTTCTTTCTTTTGAATTTGTGGATCATATTTTTCTTTCTTTTAGATGTTTAGGAATTACCATGTTATTCAGTCAGGACATAAATTAATTTAGGAATGCAAAGAAGCCCCAAGAATCTATAAAATGAAGATTTGTTCCTTTGGAAAGATATGCACAGCCAACAATCCCTTGGCTAAATTAACCAAAAGAAAGAGAAGACCCAAATAAATATGGTTAGAGATGAAATGGGGACGATTACGAAGGCATCAGGAAGTTCAGCAAATCATAATGATGTACATTAAAACTGCACTTTACTGAACTGAAAAAAATAGAAGAAATAGATCAATTTCTAGATGTATGTGGCAAACCAAAATTAAATGGAGATGAGTCAAATAATTGAAACATACCTATGACTAGCAATGACACTGAGGTAGTGAAACATATTCTCAACAACAACAAATACAGAACCCAGGTCTGGATGGATTCAATGAAATCTTTTTTTTTGTTGTGTTTGTTTTTTGTTTTTTTGTTTTTTCAAGACAGAGTTTCTCTGTGTAGCCCTGGCTGTCCTGGAACTCACTCTGTAGACCAGGCTGGCCTCGAACTCAGAAATCTGCCTGTCTCTTCCTCCCAAGTGCTGGGATTAAAGGCATGCGCCACCACTGCCCGGCACAAATTGTTTCTTAAAATCAAAAAGGATGCTTCTAAACTTCTTTAACATAGCCTTACCCTGATGCCAAAACCAGATAAAGAAACAACAACAACAACCAAAAGAACATTGCAGACAAATATCTCATCAGCATAGATGTTAAAATTTTCAGGAAAACACGTGCAAATCAAATTCAAGATCACATAAGGACAGGATTTCTTATATTAAACTTCAGAAAGATGGAGGCATCTTTAAGAGATCTCAGAGGTCTCAGTGTACCATTTCTGTGGATGTCAGACTTCTTGAAGCTCTGTTGGATCCATGAAATGTGGCAGTTCTGAGCCCAGGCTTCTGTGGGGTCTGTAATGTCAGGATACAAATGAACTTCAGGGAAGCACTTGGAAGCTGAGTTCTGCAGGCAGCCAAACTCCTACTCTGAGGAAATATGAGGGTGGATCCTGAGAGCTTAGAAGAACAAATACACAAGTCTAGTTGTCCACCTCTATCTGCCACGAGCTAGGGATAGTATTCTTATACAAGCAGAACTTAATGGCCTTTACTGGAGAGTGACCAGCTGAGCAAAAGGGCAAAGGTGATATTTTTGAAAAATTGGGTTGGATCTCATACATCCCAAGTTGGCTTGGAATTCACTGTATAGCAAAGGATGACTTTGAACCTCTGCTCCTTCTGCTTCCACATTCCAAATATGGATAGTATAGGTACACCAGACTTAGGAGCAGCTAGGAATCCAACCTACGACATGATGCATGCCAGGCAAACACTGTACCAGCTGACTTATGTTCCCAGCCCCTGATTTTGGTTTTGATAAAAAAGGGTCAATATATTTTTTTTACTTCCAAGACAATGAAAGCTAGTTCTTTATTTGAATGTTTTTGTCTATATAACTTGATATTTTCCAGAATAACTCACTCTGTGTATTCAGGGGAATTCACATTGTAAACTGATTTGAATTTGAAATTAAACTGTAATTGTATTATTTTGAAACAATTCTTCTCAATATAATGATCTGAAGCCAAAAAGACCCAAAGGACCAAGTCAAGAGTGTGCCACCTGTCCCTGGCCTGACCACCTGCTGACTGGTGTCACTGGATTCTGGAGTCAGTCTGTGCGGGACAGGCAGCTATGTACACATGCACAGACAATCACAGGGTGTTCCCTGTGATGACACAGTGAATTCCTCAAGTCATTTCCTCTCAAATCCATCAAATGGTAGTGGATTGATGATTCAGAGGCTCCATAATCTTTGACTGGATGCCTGAAGGCAGCCAACATAGTTTGCTGTAGAGTATTTATGCTGGCACAGGAAGAAAGCCAAGCAGGGGAAACCTCAGGGTTTCCCACCAGTATGATAGGACTAACTATAAATCTTTGAGAAGCTGGGGTCTGGTCAGGCAGCTAACATCAGGGAGCTGGCTGAGTTCAGTTTTGGGCATGTTGAATTTAGCAAGTGGATAAGGCATGCTGCTGGGTAAGACGAAATTGGAGGCTCGTGAAAGGGGAGAGTGGTGAGTGTGGGGTTGCTTACGATGGGGGTGCACCCAGGCAGGTCCCCGCAGGGAAGGAACTGGGCGTGCTGGAGGGGGGAAAACAGGAAGATCAGAATGCCCGCTAGAAATGCTATGCAAAGGATGTGAATTATTTCTAAAGGGAAAATTTCCTATCTATCTATCTTCTGTACATGTACACACAAGTGTCTTGGTGTCTGTATGTGTGTGTGTTCCAGAGGACAGCTTCATTCTCTTCTTCCATTGTGTGGATCTTGGGTTTCAAACTCAGGCATGGCAGCAAGTACCCTCACCCCAGTGATCCATCTTGCTAGCCCAGAAATTAAAAACAAAACAAAACAAACCCTTTAAAAATAAGTCTCAGTTCATCAGACCTCCTTCCTTAAATAAATAATAATAAAATACAACAGTAAAACTCTTAGTGTGTCTGTTCAAGAATCTGGAACATTCCTTCTGCAGAAGGTTCAAGTTCAGCTGGCTAGTCTCTGTATTTTTGCAAACTGGCCATTGGTTCTAGAGACTTAGCAGCCCCCAATTGCCTCTTGGGCAGGCTTCAGAAGGTCTGGGTTTTGTTATTGTTGTTTATTTTATATTTTTACTTGCTGGTATCTGGTACTTTGTAGCTTCTCCTGTCCTTACAAAAAACTCAATGTAGGGAGAGCGGTGCGTGCACTAGTGTTTAGAAAGCTGAAAGAATAATCTATCCTGGTTAACACCATCAACTTTAAACGAGTTAATAAAGAGATGCTACCCAGGACTGGAGAGAGCTGTCAGAAAAGTGCTTGTATACAAGCCTGAGGACCCAAGTTTAATCCTTAGACCACCTAAAAGTGCCTGATGAGTTGGCATCATTTGTAATTTTGGCACTGGGGAGGTAGAGACGGGTGGATCCCTGGGCTCACTGGCCAGCCAGCCTAGCCTACTTGGTGAATTCCAGGCCAGTGGGAGACTCTGTTTCAAACAATAACAACAAATGCAGGGTGGATGGCTCTAGAAGAGGTTGACTGCTAGCCTCCTTTTGCACCCATGCACGCCTGCCCGCACGCTCGCACGCACCCACCCACCCACCTACGCACGCACGCACGCACGCACGCACGCACGCATGCACCCTCGCATGCCTCTGCCAGCCTTCTCAGAATTCTGCCTCTCATTTCTTTTTTATTGTACACACCTTTCTCAACTTGCAACAGTTTCTTTTTCAAATGTAAGCCACAGGGAGGTGAGACTGTCCGGAGCCTTCAGTCTGATCCTCGAGCCCGGGGATGGCTGGTTGGCGGTTGGTCAGTGCCCCTCTCAGTTTCAGCTGTGGTTCCCGAGCTGGCCTATTTTGGGTTCTACTGTTCTCAGGTTGACTAGCTTCCTTGCTGTTTCCCTTCAATTTCTCTGGGCAGATGATAATTCTGGGCATATCTTACGGCTATTGGTGGTTTGTCCTCACCCACTTAAATTTTAGTGTTTGTGGAATGGCTTCTCACCCACTGTATTTTCACGTTTGTTATTTTCTTTTAGATGTTCTTTACAGAGCATTTGTTTTGCTGTCTTGTTGCTTTGTTGAAAGTGGATTTTGGCAATTTAAAAACTATTTTAGACTCACATGAGATGGTTGTCAGAAGCAGTCCAGGGGTCCTATTGCTTGCTACCTATCAGCTTGATGATTTTTTAAAAAATGGATCTTTGTTCATTTTGGCATGTGCATGCGTGTGTGCGTGCGTGCGTGTGTATGTGTGTGTGTGTTCACATCTGTTCACATGTGGAGGTAGGAAGAAAGCTTTGTGGGTGTTGGCACTCATTTCCACCTTGTCTGAGGCATGGTTTCTATTTTGATAGTATTTATGCCGGGCTCTCTGGACAGCCAGCTTCTGGATATTCTCTTTTTCCGGTTTCTCATCTTGTCACAAGAACTCTGATTACAGATATGTGCTATTGAGCCCAGCTTTTAAGGGGTTCGGGGAGTTCAAACTCACAGCTGTATGGCAAGCTCTTACCCACTGAGCCATCTCTCCAGCCCTATGTAGGATTTTGGAGAGATTACAAAACTGTTGCTTTTACTGCTTCTATCTCTGTAGCATTGTTTTTCTTTGTGGTCTTCAAAAAAATATAGCAGTCATTACCTAGAATCCTATTTCCATTTATGTATAGCCCCCCTCCCCCAGGAATTTGAGTCAGGGGTTCCCTTTCCTGTGATGTAACTGATCTGTACCTTTGCTCCAGGGCTGGGGCACCAGGGCACCAGGGATGCGCTTCCTTCTTTCTCTCTTGCTACCTCTCATTTTTAGCAAACTATCTCAGAGTTCAGGATGGATGCTTGAGCTCAGCAGAGTGAAGGCTGAAGACAAGTCTGTCCATCTTTGTCAGAGACTTTCTGGGAGTTTCCTCAGAGCACTCTGGCCTCCAGCTGATTGGCTAGTTGTCATAGAGCTACAGGTTGGATCTACACGGTCATCGAAAAGACAGCTCGTCCACCCAAAGTGGACCTGGAGCCCTGGTTCTCCTGGTAGATGAGGGAGAGCAAGCAGATAGTGAAGAATGTTCTTCTACTGTGTGCTTAGACACACAGAAAACAAATAAGCATGCAGGAAGTTAAAAAGCTATTTTGAGTATGATTTTAATCTTAACATATTTTTTCCGATTAAACTTGCTGTTCTACAAATGAAAACGTGCCAGTGGCAGGGCTGAACTCTGCAGGTGCCTTGGGACCTCCAATCTCCTGAAGGTTGAGGGGTGGGAGGGAGGCCAAGCACTCTTGTTTCTAGCAGTATATTCTTGATAGTCTTCTCAAGGATGATACGGGTTCTGAACCGCTGTTTGGATTGTGTATTTGTGTGTATGTATGTGTGTGTACATATGTGGGTGCCTGTGAATATGTGCACAGGTGCATGTATGTATATAAATGCACGTGCATATGTGCCTGACTCCCCGGCCCCCCGCAGGCCTGACAACACGATTCCACTGTCCATCTCCATGTACATAACTAGTGTGGATGTCTTAGATGGGGGAAACCATCCAGTACAGTGCTTGTTTCTCTCCCATTAGAGTGCTGAGGATCAAACCTAGGCCTTCATGCCTGCAAGGAGAGTGCTTTGCCCTCACTGCCATTTATTTGCCTTTATAACATCTGCCATTTCCATTCATGCTGTGAATAACAGAATGTCTTTGGCTTTAAAGTCTGAATAACTCCACTGTAAGTAGATAGACTCACGTTTTCTTTATTATTTATCTGTCACTGACATTGGGGTTGCTGTCATGCTGTGCTCATTGTGACTAATGCTGTTATGCGTGTCAGCGCGTCTTTGACACTGTGCTTTGAATTATTTTGGATGTGAACAAGGAACTTCTGTGGACAGTTACTAATTCTGTTTATGGTTTTTGGAGGTGCCAACATTGTTCTACAGTCATTATTTTATCTCCCCCCCCCCCCCCAATTCTGCACATCTTCACTAACACTTAGCTGGTTTTGGTAGCAGTTCTAAGGGGTAATATGTCACTGTGATTTTTATTTGAATTTCTGTCATTACACTTATGAGTCCTTACCTTGTTGTCATGAAATGGAGGGATCCAGGATCCCTCTATGGGATAAATGGATAGTAAAGTTGTGGTTTTTAGGGTCTTTGTGTGAAAATATGTCTTCACCAAGCCCCCTGTACTTCTTATGGTTCTTGGCTTGGCTCTTTCCCTGAAGCCGGCCTTCCTGAGGTTCAGCTGTGTGCCATGAAAATGCAAAAGAGAAGCTTACTGGAAGCCAAGCAGCATGAATAATTTTCCTATAACATCTTTGGAAATGAGGAAGAGAATCTTTTGTTTCCTTTAAGAATGTCACCTCAGGCTGGAGAGATGGTTCAGAGGTTTAAGAGCACTGTCTACTCTCCCAGAGGTCCTGAGTTCGATTCCCAGCATAACCATCCTTAAAGGGATCCAATGCCCTCTTCTAGTGTGTCTGAAGGCAGCTATAGTGTACATATATAAATAAAAGAAAATAAAATAAATTTTAAAAAAATGTTACCTCATGATTTGCTTTAAAAAGATTCACTGTTTTCTGAAGGTCTAGCAATAAAAGTGCTTAATTGGGAGAGATGCCAAGCTTTGAATGACCAGATTCTTTCCTAAACAGAGGTGTGGTATAACCAATGTCTGGTGATCACTTGGGGGACTGTTTGCTTGGGTCTCCCATGGAGGAGAAATGAAGCCCATTGCTCAGAATTGTGCAGAGCAGAGCCTTCAGGCATTGATGGGCTGTGCCTTCTCAAGGAGGCAACCTACCTTTCAGGCAAGTGCTCTTGCCCTTGGCATCGCCTCTTTGGCCGTTTCCCCTGCTCTCCAGCTTTCTTGTCTTGAGTCAGCATTCTGAAACACACCGGATGCAGTCTTGCTTGCTTTCCAAGTTATTTGTCATTTCTCTCTTTATCCGCCTTTAAAACTGTGGCAAAATGCATACAAAGTAAAATTTACCATCTTATTTTAGGACAGTTGAATGACATTAAGCACATTAATATTGTATAACCATCTGCCTCCCAGATCCAGATCGCATACTGCAAAACCAAACCGCCATGACTATTAACCATGTCTCCCTCCTCCCTGTCGACAGCTCATGAAGACCCTCATTCTGATTTGTATCTTTACAAACGTGACTAGCCTAGGTATTTCAGACATGTAGCTAGAATTATATAGTATTTGCGTTTTCATGACTCTATTATTTCATTTGGCATAATGCCCTCAAGGCTCCCCCCGTGTAGCAGCAGGTGTCAGAGTTCCCTACCTTTTAAGGGCCAACTAATAATGTCCCTTTGCAGTTCTAGACATTTCTCTGTCAGTAGGTCTCGTTAATTATGTGTGTGTGCATGCTGGTGCATCTCAATGGCCAACTTGGTGAGATTTAGCATTACTTGAGAGACAGGCTTGCATATGGGCATTATCTTGATTGGGTTAATTGAAGTGAGCAGAAGTGCTCACTGTGAGTAGCATCATTCTCTAGGCTTAGATCCTGGACTATATTAATGGAGAAAGAGAGCTGAGCACGAGCAATCATCACTTTCTGTTTCATGATTGTGGTTATGATGTGAACAGCTTCCTCATGCTCCTGCCGTGACTTCCCTGTTGTGATGGACTGCAACCAAAATAAGCCATTTCTCCTGTAAGTTGCTTTTCCCCAGCTATTCCATCACAGAAACAGAGAAGTAACATAATCATTTAATAATTACTCTTTGGTGGAGGTAGGGGTGGCACAAATGCAGCCATGTAATGTGAGTTTGAATTTTAGTTTAATGGAAGCCTGTGGGGAGCAGAGGTAGGGTGTGGTCTTGGTTAGGGTGTGGTCTTGGTGGCTCTATGCTACAATGGTCAGGCATGCAGAAGCAACCCAATACAAGGACACCCACAGCTTTTGACTTGATGCATTCTTTGAGGTACTTGGGCAGTACTTGAGGCTAGTGGCCCTGGGTTTCTCAGTTGGTGTATGCTGTGTGTTCCTCTCACTTGATACTTTTCTACTATCCAGGGAATGATATGAGCATACAGTCTCTGTGCCCACAATAAAGGAATTGTTTGAATGCATGGGACTGTGTAGGGAGGAGCAGGCACAGGGCAGGGGTGGATGAATCCTGGAGGAAGTCTCGGTGGGCACATGAGAAGATTGGGTCTCTCCCTTTTGGTTTGCCTGTGGTTGAGATGAGCTCTGAGCTCACTGTTATAGTCGGCATGGGATTTTGTGGTCCCACACTTATGTGTTTAGAAGTGCCTGTCTCCTGGGGGTGCAGGGAAGTCAGATGTTTGAAACCAAGCAAGTAGAGGCACCATACCTCCAGGAAGGGGCCTCTGTGGCTATGAAAATAAGCCTTACTTTTCTTAACTTCAGTGTCCAGATAACATGGATGGACTCTGGAAAGTACAAGTCAGTGTGCTTTTTCCCTGGAGGTCCACATTCCCAGCCTGGCCCAACTTAAATGTCCCACTCACTATGTTAAAAGGGTAAACTCAGAGGGTTATCAGGCACCAACCATTTTGGTTCTGGTTCCAGTCTGGCTCTTCACAGCTTGCACTTCCTTGGGGACCATGGGAATTCCCCTTGGGTATATCTGGACACATACTTGGGTTTTCTGATACAGATGAATGTCATGTGCCTACACATATGCTGTTGTGTGCAACTTCTCAGGCTTGAACTTCCAGAAGCTTCCTCAGGCTGCTTGTTCAGTAAAAGAACCATAATAAAGTGTCTTGATGTCCCAGAAGACATGTGGACTCTAGTCATAGCCAGTCCCTAGGCTCTGCCAAGCCTGGAGCTCATTTTGGCTGCATGGCTGAAGAGACAATATCTCTACCCGGCATGGCTTCCATAGGGTCTCTGAGAGTGCCCTTTGCTAGCTGGGTCAGCCCTGTGCTCTGGAAACTTCTAGCCCCTTTGCTCATTTTAGTTCTTTTTTATTTATTGTTATTATTATTTATGTGTGTACATGCATGAATACTCTATTAGTTACTTTCCCATTGCTGTGATAAAGCACCATCGCCAAAACAACATACAGAAGGAAGGGTCTATTTGGGCTTATGGTTCCAGAAAGCTAAGGTCCATAATGGCGGGAACAACATGGCAGTAGTTGGCAGACTTGGGCCTGGAAGTCAAGAACTGAAGGCTTATATCTCTAATTGCAAGCCCAAGGCAGGGATAGTAAGCTGGGAATGATGAGTGGCTTTGAAACCTGAAAACCTCCCCCAGTGACAAACTTCCTGCAGCAAGGCCACACCTCCTAAACTGCCCAAATAGTGCCACCAACTGCTGACCAAGTATGCAAATGCCTGAGACTAGGAACTACACTTAGTATTCAAATCACCCTAGCCATGATGCTCATACAGAGGAAGGAAGGCAACCCTGGGGACTTGGGTCTCTTTCTCCTTTTATGTGGGTTTCAGGGACTGAACACCTGTTGTCAGGCTTGTGTGCCAAGAGTTTTTATCCACGGAACCATCTCTCTGGCCTCTTTCTCCCCTCCCGCCCACCCCCCCCCCCCCCCCCCCCGTGGGTGTGTGTGATGATTTCTCAGGCTTTGGAGGCATGTCTGCTCAGAACTCCATAGAAATGGAAACATTGTGGGTTTTTTTTTCTGTAGCCACCACCAGGAACTTAGCTCCTACTCAAATACAAAGCAAGATGACACACAGATGCTATTAGGGGTCCTGTTGGGTTTGGAGGCATGAAGCAGCTGATAGCTCTATAGACCTGTAGGTCAGGCTCTCGAGTCAGAGTGGGATTCAACTCTGCTCTTTCTGAACCATAAAGTCCTTTTAATCACCTGGAGGAAGTAACAGTGTGTGGATGTTTTTCCAAGACTGAAAAGGAAGAGGGTACAAGTTCTCTCTGGAGCTTCCCTTTCTTCATCTGCTAAGTGCTAGGAGTCCAGATGGCCAACCTTGCCCATCTGGCATTTATGGGTGCTAGGGCTCTGACCTCTGACCTCATGCTTTTATCAGGCATCAAGTGCTTTGCCAGTGGGCCCATCTTACCCATTTTGCATGTGTGTCTGTAAATTATTTTAAAAATTTCATTCCTCAGACAGGAATATGTTTTAAAGATGATGCTCTTGAAATTGAGCTTTCTTGGGTAGCCATGAAGGAGGAGAGAAGCCCATGGGGCTGGTGGCCTTTGTGGCAGGCTGGGGAGAAGTGTATGTCTGATGGGTTTGCCATTTTTCCTTTTAACAGCAGAAGGTATGCTGAAGCTGCAGGGCGAGGAAACCAGCCATCTCCTGCTCTGGCTGACATTATGCCAGTCAACCGGCCATAATGAAGGAGCCTTCTAGTTGCAGATGGGAAGCACCACTGAGTGCCTGCATCTTCAGTGCTCACTGTGGCCTGTACTCTTTATGCATACATACCTCTCTAGTCTCCATATATGAAAAAAAGTGTGAGAAACACAAGCTGTATAAAACCATTAGTAACATTAATAAGTCATGATAGACATGATTATGAAAAGTTTTTGCACTAGTATACTAGCCATTTTACATATGTGTGTGCATGAACATGAACATGAAGCTATCCTACGCAAGAAATGGGGTCTTTCAGCAAGTACCAAAGTAGGAGTAGTAGAGTCCCCTTTTCTATGACCTCCAGTCTTCTTTCCTGACACCCACAGCCTCTCAATCGATGTGACACAGTATGCCATTTCAAGTTGTTCTCATCCTTTGTGTCTAAATAGGAAATGGTTTAGTGTGAAGTAGAGTGCCATATTTTTCAGGATTTTAAGACCTTAGTCAAAAATATATTCCAGGGTTCAGAGTGTCTGCGTTAGAGCCACAGCAAGTTTCCATTTGCTGCAGAAAACCAAACGTTTACATAGAACGGCATCTTTTGTTTCACATCTGCAGAAAGCAGGGCTTGCCTGGGCTGAGCTGTGGCCAGTCGTGACACACGCTTGGGACTCCAGCTGGCGAGACCATAGGAATGCTCTCCTCACTTAGGCTTTGCTAAGCCAGGACAACGAAGTGAAAAGCTGCCAGTGCACTGACTGGGAAGGGGCTGTGGGGTTCCAGGGTCCAGAATCCCAGGCTCCTGTGAAATCCTCAGTGAACACTTTCCAAGGCCAGAACTGGAGCAAGCCAGCTCCAGAGCAGGCAGAACAGCCCAGGGCAAGTGAAGGAGTTCTGGGGTATCTCCTAGATTGCCCCTTTCCTTTTCTCCCAGGATGCTACCATGAGGTATGCTCTGTCCCCTGTGGCCTTTCCCTAGATCTGTTTAGAATGCCAGCAAAGAGGAGGGCATTGCTTAAGGTGACTTGGCACAGTACCCAATGCTAAGTAGAGACTAGTGGCTCCTTCATGAAATCCCTAGTCCCTTCCCACCTCTAAACTCATCTCTTGGACTATTGGTGAGTGGCCTGTTCTGTGTCTACCAAGATAGAGACATTCGAACCCTGATTGGAAGCCTAGGATAGTTTGTGTATAGGTTCCTAATCCCTAAATCTGAATTCTCAGCTGCTACAAATACCTAACTTTTTGAATGCTGAAATATGCCATAGATGGAAAATTCCACCCCATGCAACATTGTTTCATGCATAAAATTATGAAAAATACTAAGATTCTCCAGAAGCTACATTGGTGCATGCATGAAGCATCAGTGGGTCTAGTAGTTAGTCTTGGGACCTAGCCCCAAGATAGCTCATTACCTAAATGCAGATATGAAAAACAGGCTCTGCTCTTTCAAATAAGAGATGCTTGACCCATTCATGATCTTACCTAGGAGAAGATCATTAAGAGGTCTCCCTGTTGGCCTTTGTAGTCAAAGATATGTCACAGCATAGAGATTTAGTGGTCACAGAACTCCACAAAATGAAAAGTTGCATGAAAAGGTTAGCAGAAACATCATAGGAATTATTACAGGAATTCACTTTGTAAATGGCTCTACACCAGCAACGCTCAGCAGTGCAGTGCAACCCAGAGCCCGAGCTTGGCTCCTAGTGTACCTTCAGGCTTTTCTAGGTAGGTTTCCTGGGATAGCCTGTACCAAGAAGTGCTGCTGAGCTAGCACATTCCCCAGTGCCCACATGGGCACTGGAACCAGTGTTGCTTGAAGTTGGAAGTGGTGATTGGGTAGTAGAGTTTTTCTTAGGGAGGAACAACATGAGGGACACACCCACTTGCTTCCCTCAGCTTGCCTAAGGCTCTGTGCCCTCTGCAGTAAGCACTCCATACCATTAGAGGGATGATCTACATGGGCAGCAGCTGAGTACCCCAAGGTTGAGGTTGAGTATCTCAACAAGGATGGACACGGACCCATCCTTGTCCATCTGGAAGGTTGTGCAGGGATAGACCCTGACCAGTGTCTCTGACTGTACTGTATCCTACTGTGTCCTCCTTAGGGGACCATGGTTCTATAGAAGCTTCTGGACAGCCAGCCCCAAGTCAGCTATACACTGAGGCATTATCCATTTGGGGTGTTGCTATCCCCTGGGATGGAAGCAGCAGGGTCTGTGTCCAGTTTCAATCCTTACCTCATCTGGCCTCTTGCTGCTTTGTGGCCTCAGGTAGTCTTTCCAGTCTGTTCTTCCTCATCTGTCAGCTAGCAGGCCATGCGTGTGCTCCCCTGTGCTCATGTTTCCCATAAAGAGCACATGTCCGCCGTATTCCAAAGGTGTTTTCATTGTTCCTTTTATACAAAGGGAGAAGTTGAGCAGCCTGAGCTAAGTAACTATGATTCATCCATCCCTGTCATCTGCCCACTGCATCTGTGTATGGAATTAAACAAGACAGGGAATGTGAGGCCATGATACATGTTGACACGTGTATCATGCTAAGAATGCAGTTTGGTGCTATGGTATAATAATGGGTGCCTACAGCCGACATACCAGGCTCTGGATTCCTGTATGGCACCTTTCAGATGTCCCCATTCAACCTCACCACCTAAGGCTGCAGATTTAGAGGTCCAGGACGGGGCCTGAAATCTTACATTTCTTACAAGCTCCTGGCTGATGCTAAAGCCCCAGCCCTCAGCTACTGAGGTGCATGTGCACCCAGTTTAATAGCTAGCAGGATGCCAAGGGCAGAACTACCAATGGGGTTGTTGGGTACTCACAGGACTGTTCCTCTCATCCCAATATAATTAACACTGTTCCTGACATGCTTATGGTGTGGCTATAAATAGCTAGCATGAATAGAAGTGTTAAGTTACTTACATATCTATACTTTGATTTAAAAGTAGTGATAAATAATAGCATATCTGTTTCTCTTTTTTCTTTATTTGAAATCATTACTGCTTACTTCGTATTTATGAAACATCAGCTCCTATTAAGAACAAAGAGAGAGATTTGGTGGTTTAGAAGTTCAGTTGTTTCTGGATCTGTGGCTTAGAAGCTGTTTCCCTGACTTCTTTCTTTCTCCATTTGTGCCTCTGTGAAATGGGCCCAACAGTGATCTCAGCACAGGACTGTGGAGCAGAGGGAAAAAAATCCAGCATATGTTGCTTTGTTTAGATACATTCTAAGATTTTGGTTTTAATTTTCATAAAGATTAATTTTCAAATTTTTACAAAGACACATATTCATATATAAACACACACACACACACACACACACACATATATATATATGCTCTTACATTTCAAAGATCTATGTATACATATATATATAAATATATGTATGGTTTTATGGTCTTGTTTTTGACTTTTACTTTGAAACAGAGTTCTACTATTTATCCTTGGCTGAACTGGTACTCAACCATATAGAACAGGCTTGCCTTGAAGTCACAGAGATCCACTTGCCTAACCAGTGCTGGCATAAAGGATGAGTGCCTCTCTGTTTCTGCCCCGACCCCCTCTTTGAGACAAGTTCTCACTCTCTTAGGCTGGCCTGGAGTTTGCTACATAGCCCAGGCCAAACTTGAATCAAGTTCCTTCTAGAATTACAGCTGTGAGCCACTGCACCTGGCCTCCCAATAACTCCAGATCGTTTACTATGTAGCTTAGGCTGGCCTTGAATTTGAAATCCGTCTGTAGCAGCCTCCTGAGCGTGGAAGGTGTGTCCGTGTGCTACATATCTGGTGAATAAGTGTCTGAAAGCTACGTAGATGTTCTTTCTGCTTGTCCTGTGTGCCCTCTTGGCTCCGTGCTGGAAGGCAAAATGATGGTTGTGAAATGTTTGCAGCGTGTGATTACACACTAAAGGTTTGTGTACTTTGTCTATACTATGTGTGTCTGTGACAGATGGTCTCAGTGTAGGAGTCTAGAAAGTGTAGAACAGGAGAAAACAGGACAATCAAAACAGAAATGGGAAATTAAGTTAAGGACTAGCATTTGGAGAGTCGGGATGAACAGTCTATGTTCTTAAGGTCTATGAAGAGCTAGCCGTGAGAACGTTTTTATGTGGCTGTGAACATGTCAAAATGTGAAGCAGATGTGCCTCTTGTCCCTGCGTCTCGCTGGTGGCTGTAAGCCTCTTGTCTGCTGGGAATTACATAATAATTACTTTCCTTTCCTCCCCTCATTGTTGGTTAAACGAAGCGAGGCTCTTTCTCTATTGGAAACATGATTGTGTTGATTGGCTGTGGGTTCCATGGGCTGAGTTGCCTGCTCGGCAGTTTGCCCCTGCAGTGAGACGCACATAGTAGGTTTTGGATAATAAGCAGCTGGTACATTTATTTCAGGAGTGCAGAACTGGATAGACTTGACTCTGCCCTGAGTTCATGCTGCTGTAGCCTTAGCTGATTAGAAAGCAAATGGATGCTCTTTCAGATGTGATTGCATGCTGGTGCTGATTCCTGTTACCTGTGCCATTGAGGCTGCACACGGACGCGCCAGCTGAAGCATGGCCTACCATTGATTGGACCTCACACCTTCTTTCTCAAGTCTAATTCTCATGTTTTTAAGTCGTGTCGTGTGCTTTTGTAAGAGTTTCCCTTCAGAACACCTTCTATCTGCCTAACATGTGCGGGAGGTGATGTGTTTGCGTGGGGACCCTCTGCTGCGGGATAGGGCTGGAACAAGTGCGGAAAGGGCTCAAGTCCCTCCCACAGGTGAGACTGACAGGGGGCATTCGTTTTTTTTTTTTTACCAGCCTTCCTCGGTTTGAAAAGTCTGTGCGTTGTAGCTGGGAAGGGGGTGAGGGAATGAATGAGTTCACTTGAATTGTCTTTCTTTCTGAGATCAGCAGCACACAGGAACTGTCCACTTTTAGTTTTCCATGCTACTGAGGGATTTTGGAAAGAATGAGGCTGCATATTGTGGCCGGCAGTTCATTTCAGAGCAGTCTGTAAACTACCTAAGGGGCTGGTGAGAAGAAAGGCTGTTGGCAAAAGACCACGCGTTAGTGGCATGCCACACGGGACGAGGGTGGCATGATCAGACCACAGGTGGGTTCTTATCTGGCTTGTCACGTCACTTGTCTGTCCGCCCACTCTCCCAGCTGTCACCCACCAGTAAACACTGGCTAGGTGCACATGCTTCTGTGTAGGCTGTAGGGTGAGGTTATGTGTGAGTGCAGTACTTCACAGAGAGCTTTGGTATGTAGTGGGGTTACAGCATCTGTTTGACTTACTGGATCTGTGGTAAAGCCATGTCTGTCAGTCTTGTTCCTTCTTATCTCTGTTCTCCTCCGATCTGCCTTCTTCTGGAGCTACCTTTATTTTCCTTTGAAGTCATGGAAACCTTAACATCCCATAGTCCCTCTGAGGAACAATAATTGTTCCACCATCTTGTCTGTTGCCATCGTGACCATTTTCCACAGCCATCTCCCACAATTTCTCATTTACAGATCATCAGTTGTGCCCTTTCATGTCAGAGTCATGAAGCCCCCACACTTTCTGGAAATAATCCACTATTCACCCTGAGCTTGGCTCCTGCACTATGCATAACTTATATCTTCCTCATGATTGACTAGACACTGTCTAGCCCTGGCCAGATCTCAATATGTCCAACCTTGGCTCTTTCCTGCGAACCTCTAAGCTGAATTGATAACCATTGAAGGCTTTTTCCCTCTGCCTCAACAAATAACCAGAACTGGGTGAGCCACCACACACTACACAGCTCACTTGCTTGAAAGTGTTTCACATGATGGTTTTTAGTAAGGCCATGGAACTGTGAAACTAACACTGCGATATTAGAACTGTTTTTCTCTATTAATAGAAAATTCATTCATTACCAATCCACTGTATTTCCCCGGCCTCCCAACCCACTCACCTACTTTTTCCCTACAGATTCATGTCTTGTGCTTGTAGATACTTCCTTATAAATAGAACCAACAATGTTTTCATGGAAAACAGTATGGCATAGTTCATAAAATGGCTACTGTGTAGAATAACGTGGGATGAAAACATACATACATACATACATATGTGTATATGGGAAAGAAAACTGACTGCACAGAAACTTGTACTTGAATGTTCATGTTGGCATTAATTATCATAGCCAAAAATTGAAAACATCTCAAGCATTTTTCAGCTGACCAACCAATGAATAAAAAATATGATGTAGTCATGCCAAGGAACGGTAGCCACAGAAAGGAAGGAAGTGCTGGTAAACACTGCAGCGTGGATGGTCCCTATAATACACTCAGAGAAAGAGATCTTGTTACTATATGTTGTTGAGATGTAAGGGTGCTTCTTGTTCTAGTCACACTCCTTACGTGAGTCACAATAGTCCCTGCCATTCTGTGGGTTACCTGTTTATGTTTTTGATGTCCTTTAAGGCAGAAAAAATTTTTTTTGATTATGTCCAACTTAGTTATTTTATTTGCAGTTCTGGTGTCATATCTAAGAAATCACCTAGTTTCTCACTGTGAAAGTTTACTCTTGTCATGTCTTTGAAGATTTACCCTGTTAGCTTTTACTGCAGCTCGCTTTTGAGTCAGCATGCTCTGTTTTGCAATGGCATGAGGTAGAGGTGGGTTGTAACATTTTTGCCTATGTTTATTTAGCACCACAGGCTTAAAAGGCTGTCTTTGTATGTATCCCGTGAGTTAATAAACATACTGGAAGTTTTGCATTTAAACTTGTAAGTGCTTTGGTAGATTTCTTCTGTATGACTATAATTCCCCAACAGATGTCATGTGGCCCTGAAGGAGGAACAATGACCTTGTGGTTCTGTGTGCATTTGAGGCCCACATTCTCTAAGGATGTTTAATCAGGGAGTCTTCATCCTCAAAGACCACAGAAGTCTGGTGTCTGGCTGCCCTTGTTCCTAGCTTCCAGTGCTAGTGTTCTATTTTCTGCATTGCTGTTAGCAGCTTACTCAGCCTTGCCTACTGTTAGTGTCAGGTATGGCGTCCTCATTTCAGACATTTGAAGCAGAGCACAGAGTGCTTGCTCCCATTCTGCCTCTTACCAGGGAGTTCACGGGAACACTGTAATTCTTGACCTCCACAGACTGAGGACCCTGCATTCCAGTTCTTCCTCCAAGGCGAGCACCTTAGCTTATTTCAGTGCCATTTGGCCACGGGGAGACCTACCCTTTTCCCCTTTGTTCAACCCCTGCTCCATCCAGGCAGTGGTTGCTTCTGTGGCCTCTTCCCTCACACCCTACCCAGATGCTCCTAAAATAGACTTTTCCCTGTGGGCCATCTGCAGGGTAACAAATGGATCGCTGAAGTGGCGAGGAGAATCGAAGCTCCTTGTCTAAAGTGCTTGCTAATTATAACCTGGACTGTTCTGTTTCTCCGGATTCCCTAGGCCCATGTAGGCATCAGAGGGTGTGTGTGTAGTACTCAAAACTAACTTTTAGGGGTAAGCTAGGGAACAGAAGAGCTGTTCAAATCTAACACTGTATTTAGCTCTTTTAGAAAGACATTGGGACATCTGTACAGAAGTTAGACTCTGCTAGTGGGTGTGTTCACGTGTGTGTGTGTGTGTGTGTGTGTGTGTGTGTAGAAACTGGAGACAGAGCCTCATTAAGAAAATAAACACCTCAACTATTTCAATTCTCGTTCTTAAAACTAAACTAAATGTCCTGGTTAGCTTTTTGTTAACTTGATACACACTTGAGTTATTTGAGAAGAGGAACTTCGATAGAGCAAATGCCTCCATCCAGGCCGACCTGAAGGTGAGTCTGTGATGCTATCATCTTGATCAATAGCTGATGTGGGAGGACTCAGCCTATTGTGGGTGGTGCCACCCCTGGGCTGGTTGTCCTGAGTTGTATAAGAAAAGCAGCCTGAGTAAGCCACGAAGAGCAAGCTGGAACAAACCCTTTGCCCTCCAAGTTGCTCTTGGTCGTATTGTTCATCCCAGCAATAGGAACATGACTAAGATGCTAACATTTACAGAGTCATGACTAATTCATAGCGGAAAGGCAATACTGTTCTTAATCCAAATAAACATGCAACCGACATGCGCATGAAGTCAGGTAGTCGATAGTGACCAGGGCTGAAGGGACACTTATCTGAGTACCTGGGGAAGCAGGCTTGTGTGGTCACATTGCTTCCATCTGTTCTTGGGCCTGGCTCTGGGGAAGAGCTGCCTAGATGTGTTGATTTGGCCATAAAGGGGACTCAGGCTAAACAAAGATGAATTTGCTTTTTAAGACATTTTAAACAATTCAAAAATACTTTTTCTAAAGTTTCAGATTTGTTAAATTAAAAAATGGTTTGTGGCCAGGTGGTGGTTGCACATACCTTTAATCCCAGCACTTGGGGGACAGAGGCAGGCTGATTTTTGTGAGTTTGAGGCCAGCCTGGTCTACAGAGTGAGTTCCAGGAGAGCTAGGGCTTCACAGAGAAATCCTGTCTTGAAAAACAAAAATCAAAAAACAAAAACAAAACAAAAAACCAACGAACCACATTATTTTGTGTGTTCAAGTGTGTGTATGCATAAATGTGTGTGCTTATACATTATTAGCATAGTGGCCAGAGATCAATAATGGTTGTCTTCTTCATTTGCTCTCCATCTTTTTTGAGGCAGGATCTTGCACTGATCTGGAGCTCACTAGCTTAGCTAGGCTGGCTGGTCAGCAAGCGCCAGAGATCACCACGTGTGTTCTTTCCCAGTTCTGCGATTACAGGCAAGTGCTGCCATGTCTGATATCTGAACTTGGGCCCACAAGCTTATGTGGCAAACACTTTATCAACTAAGGACTTTTCCCCTCCCCAGGATTCTGTCTTGGTTAAAAGAAATCTGCAGGTGAATAAGATGAAGTCTAATATTAAAAAGGAAAAAAAAAAGCCACCATGTAAAAATATGTGGACAAGAATTTCTTCATCTCTTCAGCAGTGTGGACTGGCAAGAGTGTCCCCATGGCCTGGCTAAGGACACTACCTACCAGGGCTACCTGTCGAGCTTTGGTGAAGTGCTGGCAGCAGTCAGAAGATGACATACTTTTGCTTGTTAGGTACCTCACTTTCCTACAATATGTGCTAGAAACTTGTCAAATGGGGAGAATGTTTCCTAAGGTTTTCAACACATGTTCATACTCAGAACATGATACTCAGCTTCATACGCAGAAGAAGATAGCGTTGGTATTGAGGTGACAATGATGTCACACCAACCCTGTAGCTAGGAGCTTTCTATTTAGCCCCATGTCCAGAGAATGGACACAAGCCCTTTATGGGCCTGGGCTCTCCTCCTAGGCTCTCTTTAATGCATTCTTAAATGAGATCATTTAAAATGTGACCCCTCTGGCTTTGGATGTGAGAGACAATTGAGTCAGTTGTGTGGCAAAGTGATAGAGCAAATCCCAGTAGGAAAGGGAACACAGCAGGAAAGAGAGCACAGGAGGGATCAGGGCAGACCTGCCCAGAGACACCTTTGTTACCTAGCCCTGGAAGAGAGTCACTTGGCATCAAATCAAAACTGTGTGGGACATTAAGAAATCTGGGCCAAGTGTGGTGGTGCACAGCTTTCTTCTTAGCACTAAAGAAGGTTGAAGCTGGCAGATCTATGTGAGTTCCAGGCCAGTTTGGTCCCAACCATCAAGGACTACATACTAAGACCCCCCCACCCCAACCAATGTAAATAAAATCTAGGGCCAGCAAGATGGCTCAGTGGATAAAGCTACTTGCCACCAAGTCTCATGACCCGAGTTTGATCTTCAGAATCCACATAGTAGAAGAATAGAACTGACTCCAATAAATTGTCCTTTGAGCTCCACACATTCACACAACACACACACACACACACACACACACACACACAATGTGTTGAACTTTTAAATTTAGAACCAAAGATGCACAGGTGCTTGGCCTCTCTTTTAGGATTTAAGAAAACAACCCAGCCATTTTATTCCTGCTGGAGACAACTTACAGTATTACTTGGGTTTGTACTAAATATAAATTTATTGCTGCTTGGTAAACTTTAAAATCATCAACCAATAAACTATTGATTGCCGGAATAAAATAGTCCAAATGAAACAAAGCTGCAAAGAGGCTGTGAGTCCTCCATGACAAACCAAATCATACCCTTTGGATTTGACGGATGCCCACATCCGTCCTTGCACAGTGGCAAGCTTGCCCAAAGCTGTGAACTGCTCTGTGCCTTCTCTTGTGGCATAGTGGAGTCTCAGCCTCCACCCCAACTTCTTGCTGTGGCACTGCAGTCCTCACTGGATTTTGCCACTGTCTTGTGAACTAAGAGAGGAGGCAGTAAACCTGACGAGCAGATGCACACGGAAGTGAGCAGGTGTCCAGGAGCCCTTCCCAGGGTGTGGATAGGAGCACAGACTCTGCCAGACTCTACCTTTCTTCTCTTGCCTCAGCCTCTCTTCAGTCTCCCCCTTTCATGTGAGAAGAGAGGTTCCCTGCAGAGATCTCACTCCCCCATCACACTACAGCTTCTCTGGTCAGAGCACTCAGACTTAAAGAAAGTCCTCACCTTTCCCCAAGAGTCCTTGCTGCTCCATCCTGCTGGCCAGGTCCTTGGCTAATTGACTATAAAAATAGCCTAGAAAAAAAATGCTTTTTTCCCCTACCCTTGACAGGATAGTCTAGAAGCCAGGTAGGATCCATGGCTGTCCCTTGATCCTGTACTACTGCCACCAGCCAAGTGTCCTCCTGGCTGTCAGTGTTTGCTACCGTTATGAATCATAATATAAATAAATAACTGATATCTGATATATGTGCCCTAAAGAGGTTGTGACTATAGGTTGAGAACCTCTGCTCTAGAGGCTTCATGGTCCTGTTGCCTCTTCAGGCTTGTCTTGCGGTTGCTTGGGAGGAATTGGCTGAGAGCTGAGGGAAGCCCCATTTTTCATTCTGTCCCTGTTTCCTACCCACCTGGGCTGAGAAGTACTGGCGGGTGAATGTGACTGCAGACCCTAGAAACCTCTCTGACAATCAATTACCTCTCTCTTGTTCTTTTGCACTTCTTCTAGCTACAGAGTCTGAGAGAGAAAGGTAGCAAACAAGAAGCTTCTCTACAATTTTATTTATGCATCTGTATTTGCACCCATGTGTCAACCATCTCTCTCTCTCTCTCTCTCTCTCTCTCTCTCTCTCTCTCTCTCTCTCTCTCTCTGTATGTGTGTGTGCCTGTGATGGCCAGAAGAGACACTGGGATCCCTCATAGCTGCAGTTATGGGCAGTGGTAAGCTGCCCTGTGCGGGTGCTAGGGATCAAACCTGAGCCTTCTATAAGAGCAGGAAGTGCTCTTAACCACTGAGCTGCCTCTCCAGCCCCCAGCTATGGAGGTTGGAGCTGGGACACTTTCCTCAGGTATCTGGGAAACAGCAAAGCCATTCAGCACAGAAGCGGCCTTGGAGAACACTGCAATGTTGGCCTTCATTTCTTCATTTCTTCTTAGAGAGCAGCCTTCTAACTATTTATTTCCTAGGAAGACAAATCACTCACTACTATTAACAGTCTTTAATTATTTCTTAAGTAAGCCATTCTTTTCCTTAGAAAAATAGTCATCACTAGTTCAAGAAACTTAGGTTGAAAAAACATTCCTTCCAAGGCAAAGGACGGGTCGCAGGGATGAGAATCCGGAGAGGGAAGTTATGTAGTTTGTAGTGTGCAACCATTAAATGCATAGTTAGTGCTCGAGCTCATGCATATGTAGGCCAGAGGTCAACAGCTTCCTCTGTTGATCTTTACCTTGGTTTTTGAAACAAGGCATCTCATCCCCAATTCTGCTATACTGTCTGGCCAGCATGCTCCAGGGATCTTCCTGTGTCTCTTTTCCCAAAGGATGTCAGATCCCAGGAACTAGAACTACAGATGTTGGTGAGCTACCATGTGGTGTTGGAAATTAAACCCATGTCCTCTGCAAGAGCAGTGGTCTTAATTACGGAGCCAACTCTGCAACTCTTGACTTTCTTGTTTGACATTTGGAGATGATGTAACTTTAATTGATCTAGCCCACACACATGTGTCTGACTAGGCCCGGGCACCGAGAGTCTGGAGTGTAAATGGCCTCACCACCTCCTGTGGTCTAGGAGATCTATAGAGACTGAGGTTAGGGCACTCATCTCATCCCAGGGGAATATTCTGGCAGTGGAACTTTTGAACAAAATGGTTCCCGTGTCTCAGGGGTGTAGGAAGCACTCATGTTGATTAGTGACAGTGGTTCCTCACCTGTCAAAAACTGGACTGCTGAAAGCCAAGAAGTAGTGCTGTGAAATGGAGGTGGCAGGGAGGTGACTTTTGTCACAATCAACACGTGTGTAGAAGGAATGTGTCTTGGGGGTTATTTTTGCTGTGTGTATTGTTTTTAACCACAGGACACAGACAGACCCTTTTATCAGAGCCTGGGTTCTCTGACAGGGGGGCGGGGGGAATTCCATGTTAGTTAACAGAAGTCAAATGGTGGTTGAGGAGGGAGTTCTCTATGGGTGAGCATAGAGGTGAGTTGGGTGTGTGTGTGTGAGGATCCAGGTAGCAATAAGGTACTCAGTAGGTAAAGGCACTTACTGCCTACTTTGATGACCTGAGTTTGATCCCAAGAACCCCGTGGTGGAAGGAGAGAACCGACTCCTGCAAGTTGTCCTCTGAACTTCATATATGAACTATGACACACATATGTGAATGCATGCATTATATGTGTGCACATACAGTTTTGAAAATGTGAAAAGCATGGGTGCCTGAAAAATGACTTACTGTGCTGAAACTCAGGCTGATTTATTTTATGATCCTGGTTCTAAACACGTTAAATTCTTACTCGGCATCAGATTCAAGGGAAAAGTTGTGAAACAGCATTGGATGCAGTAAAGGAATTATAATAAAAATAAATAAAAATAAAAAAATAATTACAACTTGCTGTCTTCTCAGCATCAGTGGATGCTTGGGAGTCTGTCTTTCCAGCTGTGCAGCCCTAAGGAACCAGGAATCTTGGCCCTGCTCTGTGTCTGACTGCTCCCTTTGGGTTCATGTGGAGGCCTCCTGGACAGCTGACAGTCAGGGCAGCTGAGTGACCCACCTCTAGGTGCCCCACCCAGAGAAGGAGCTCCCAATTTAGCTGTTAGGTTTGAGCACAAAATGCCACAGCTCAGTCACCCGAGCTTTGTCTGAATAAAAGGGCAGATGCTGCACACATGTTTCCATGATTCAACATAAACCATGGAAGGAAAGAATGCCGATACATATTAGGAGCCCTGTAGACTTGTTAACTTACAGTTTTTAAGTTTTCAGTGAGAGCAGATGCAGAAAGCAAGCCTGCATCCCTGCCGTGGCTGCACCAGAAGCTGTGCAGGCTCCTGAACTCTATGCATCCTAAGTTGTGCCTCTGATGACCCCAGAGTGAGTTTCCTTGCCCCAGTGTGGTCTACTGTAGCCATACAGTAAGGTTGGACAGGGACCAGGAGGCTGTGTGTGTTCTCCTTTGTCATTTTTTCCCTATCAAGATGACAGGGCCTGAAGAGATGGCTCAGTAGTTAAGAGCACTTAGTGCCCTTCCAGAGGACCTGCGTTCAGCTCCCACATGGTTGCTCTCAACTTTCTTGTTCTCCTGTTCTCGGGGATCCATTGCCTTCTGACTTCTGTGGGTACTCCATAGAAGGAGTGTACGTGCATACATGCATGTACACAAAACACTCTCACACAAACTAAATCTTTAAAAACCAAAAACCAAGAGCAGCTATTTGAGCCATGGGAATGAGCCTGTTGAGTGGAAGACCTAAAAATAGCCCACAAGGTTTCTCCTGTTTTGGAGGCTCCCAGGGGGCCCCAGTAGACCCCCATGCTGAGTTTCTTATGTTGAACCCTTCTGTCTCTTCTTGCCTCAAATGTCTTGGGAAGTTGAATTTCTCTCTGACTGTGAGGTCCTGAATGGCATTCTTTATGTTATAGTGAATCCCTGTGATGTATCCATACTCAGCCCTCCAGGACAGTGCCAGGCACAGGCCAGGGTCAAATTAGCCAACAGTGTGCACTTGTATGTAAATGAGTCGCAATAGGAGAAGGTAGTCTGGGACTATCATCCGATATAGCTGGTGTCAGGTAGCCTGCAGTGCACAGCCTTGGAATCATGAAGGAGCCATGAGCAATTAAGAAATGAACACTAGGAAGAGAGCCAATCATGAATGGCACCTCTTGCTTTCTACTGACAGTACTCCCTGTGTGTGGTTAAAGACTTTCTATGTGAAGTCAGAGTGTGTGCATGCACAGTGAAATGCCAGTGTGTGTGTGTGTGTGTGTGTGTGTGTGTGTACACGCACCCGTCCGTGCTGCCTCAGGAGGGTGGCCATGTGGGATCCCAGGGTACACTGGAGGTCTGTCACCTCAGCCTTTGGTCAGCTCTTGGCAGCTCAGGACAGCTGCTATTTTAATAAGCCCTTGGATAATACCAGCTGCACATTAGATATTAAATATGCCTTACTCCCATGCCAAAGGGTTTTTATAAAACCAGGTTGATTCCAAGCAGCAGCAAGCTTATGGAAAAGGGTGAGACAAGAGCTTCCTGATTCTCTACAGTTGGCTTAGCTGCTTCATAGCTCTTCATCTTTTCCTCGTGAGCACCAGGGTGTGCCCGTCTGGGGACAGTGCACAGCATTAAGCAGGGGTCGTAAGACTGAGGAGTGAAAATAGCAACAGGAGACTGTTCGCTGGTCCTTCATTCCAGCTGTCCATGTCAGTGGGACTGTGCCCTCTGTGTTTATCGTGGTCTCTTTCACCACCACCTTTTTTTTTTTTCTGCCCGAGAGACAAATGGTGAGGTTAAAAATGGCCGTGACTCAGCCAACATGGAGTAGTAGCCACCAGGACACACAGTGTCAGGAGTCTTGCTAAATTGGCCCTCAGGCCCTTCAGCTATTCTCAGTGACTACAGTTAAAGCTATTCTAAGTTACTTTAATTTGGAAATAAGCTAGCAAAGACTCCTAGCTATTTGTCCAAAACTAAAAATTTTGTGTTAATTAATTAACTAACTGATGAGTTAATTAGCATCCCACACCCCCTGTGTGTTAGGTTAGGCTCAGTTGTTGTTCTTCACTTCGAGGGAGGGATCTGGAACTTTCTGATCACCCCAGGCCTGGATGGGAGGAGAGTAGATCTCCCTTTTGCTTTCTTTACTCCAGTCCTTATTGAGGAAGACCTCATCTGTTATCTTTTCTTGGCTTGCAGTGAGGTCGTTGTGTGTATATTGACTCTCCCAGCCCACTGATTCCACATCCCTGGACCCAGTCATCTATAGGTAGAAAATAAGTATCTCTTGGACATACATAGACTTTTCTCTTGCTATCATTCCTTAATACAGTATAATACGTATATTGTATTAGGTGTTAAAAGCCATCTAGAAGGGTCTGGACAGATGGATCAGCAGTTAAGAGTACCGACTGTTCTTCTTGGGGACCTGGATTTGATTCTCAGCATCTACACAGTGTCTCACAAGTGTCTGCAATTCCAGTTCCATGGGATCTGACGTTCTTTTCTGACCTCTGAGGACACCAGGCATGCACATAGTGCACAGACATACATGTAGACAAAACACATAAGATACACATGAAATAATAATAAACCCTTAAAACGTCAATGGGAGATGATTTAAAGTACATGAAGAGGACATGTAGGTTTTATGCATATAAGCTGTCAGTTTACCACAAGGAGCCCAGGCATTTATTCTGTGTTTACAAGCTGTGATTACAAGCATATACTAAGCCATCATATCTGGCTTTTTACAAGGTTTCCAGGCCTAAAATCAGGTCCTCCTACTTGCTTACCAACTGATCTGTCTCCCTAGGGTCCATCCAAGCATTCTGAGATTTGCCATGAGTGGGAATCCTAAAACCAACCCCTTGCTAACCTAAAGGCACACACACAATGCCATCTTTGCTGGGTGCAAGTTTATCTATAGAGTAGATTCTAGGGGGTGGGATTGCCATGCCGAATGGGTTGCACACTTAGAATTTTGATAGCTTCTGCTGAAGTTCCCCCCCACGTGCTGCTCATTCATACCTGGGGTTTGTGGTGGATCTATTGGAACCTCTTGGAGTGCCACATGGTGATACAGGTAGCATATTTGAGGTGCCCACTTGAAAGGCACCATCCAGACCATGCTAGCAATGTTTCCTTGCAGTCTGAGGGATCTGTGGGTCCCGGTAGCATACAAGGTAGGCTCACCCTGTGCAGCAGTCTGTACTCAGCCTAAGGGTGAACAAGCGGGCCCTCTGGATGAGTTGGCTCATCCTGGAGGCTGGCTAGACCATGGACTTCTGTCTAATGTCTCAGCAGCCTCCTTGAGAAACAAAGATGGCCAGTTTTCAAGACACAAGTTAGGGCTGGCAAGATGGATCAGTAGATAAAGTAGCTTGCTGTACAAGCTTGGTGACGTGAGTTCAATCCCTGGAACCCATGGTGGAAGGACAACTCAAATTCCCAAAAGTTGTCTTTTAACCCATGAATGGCACGTATGCACACACTCATGTACATCAGACACGCAATACATTTTTTAAAAGGAAAATGCATGCTAGTGTCTAAGTCTTTGACAAATCTAATGAAATTAACTCCTAATGATATTAGCAGCTGAGCTTGTAGGCTCTACCAGACACATGAGGAATCAGTTTATTTTTGAAACTGATCAGAAAAGAACATTTTCAGTGTTTTAATGAGAAGCAAAACCAAGAAAACAGAAGTAGCAGGCAGGAAATACAGTCCTTGAAGCCTTCTGTGGTCCCTTGCCTGGGTTGCTCATGCTTTGGCCATTGCTTCCTTGAGTAACAACTCTTATTCACCAGTCTTCCTGTTTCTCTGGCTCCTGAAGCCCCATGACCACATTGTTACTCTTCTGTGACATTTATATTTTAATTAATGGCATTGTCCCTTGACAATAATTGCCACCTAGTTTATGACAGAAAAATTGGCTGCGTTTGTGTTTCAAAGCTGTGATTATAATTTTTGGATCTCATTGGTGCTCAGATTGGGTTGAATAAAGGTGGAAAGGAGAGGCTAGAGGCAGCTACCCTGAAGTTTGGGTAAAGCCTGTGAACATGGAAAACATCTCAGCACAGTTTTGATCACTGAGAAAGGAGAAGGACAAGGTCATCAAATGGCATCCAGGACAAATCTGTAGAGGCTTCCTGAACACACTGTAGGGATGGTGTGAAGGCGGATATAAAGAACATGCTCGGAGCTACTTATCACATAGTGGGGGCTGTGTTGGAAGAAACCCTATGCAGGCTTTCCAATATTCCAAATTCTATAGACTTAATATAGGGAGGAGTCATAGCCGCATTGATGCCATGAGCACAGGATTCACGTGACAACTCCACACACTCGTGCGGGTAGAAGAACCACACTAATAATGCTCTCAGACTCATACATAAGTCACCTGATTGGTGTATTTCCAAGGACAGTGATGTAGCATGAATACGGTGATAATAGATTGTCATGTAAAAAACAGAAGAGCAACAAGATCTCCATTTACTGTGCCCTCTCATATGTACTTTTACACAGGGATCAGCACCTGCTATCACACATTCTCGCTGGCTAACACCCGTTTGTAAAATGCTTGTATGTTCCCAGTGATTGACACATTCGAGGACAGATGGAGGGCATCACAGCTTGCGTGCCTGTGCCACTGTTTTGCTTGTGGAAGATTAGGGGAATGGGGGTACAGCTCCCCAAAGAATGGGACTATAGCACAACATGCGCAATGCATGTGTGTGTCCCTTGACCGTCTCCTACTCTTTAGCTCACAGTAAGTCTTTTGGCCATGCGTGCCATTTCAAAGCATCAGATCATGCTGACTGGTCCTCAACTGTGGGACCTAGAGGCCACAGAGATGGCCGTGAGTCTTTTCTCTGCTGCCCTAACATTCTGTCGTCCTCAGTAACTCTGAAGCAGCTGTTCTCCCGGGCCCATCTCCACAGACATCCTTCAGGGTAGTTCTTACTAAGAGTCATCTTTAAGCATGTCTATGTTTCCCAACCATTCAGCCCGTGTGTACACGTGTGCTCTAGTTTTATTGGGGTGCTCTGGTTTCCCCGTATGCCCTCTGATTTTATGGGGAGATTTTTGCATAGCATAGTGACTTTTAGGAATGTGTGTTACACATTAGTAGAACTCATCGGTTGGCTGTGATTGGCTTCTTATGTTTATTGTTCCTTGTCTCCCTCAACCCCAGATGTTTATACACAAAAAAGCCCTGACTCATCCCCTAACTGTGATGTCCCCAGAGCCCAAGTCAGTGTCCACTACATAGCAGAGGCTCAAACATTATCTGATGAATGAGAATCGTCTGATTTTTCCCCACAAACAGTGCTCTAGCAATATTCTGTCATAAATAAATGGATCTGTTTTTTTTTTTACCAATGAATGGCTACAGTTAGGAGACATGGTTGTGTTTGCCAGCTGTGTCCAGCCCAATGGCTAACACAGCTCACAAGGGGAGGCAGGAAATGGGTGGGGGTGGGGTTTTCATAGATTTCTAGAATCTGAATGTAAGGAGAGCTTCATGTTCTGATGGAGTTTAAGAACAGGGCTGTAGAGTGCTTGGCTAGCATGTACAAGGCCCTAGGTTAAATCCCCAACATCATATAACTGGGTTGAGGAGGGGCACACATGTAGTCTCAGCACTTGGAAGGAAGAGGCATAAGGAACAGAAGTTCAGGGTATTCTTTGTCTCTACACAGAGTTTGAGGCTAGCCTAAACTACTATAGCCTATTTATAGTCTATTATTTTTTTTTTTTTTTTTTTTACAATTTATAAAAAAAAATAGGTTTATTTCCTACGGTGATAGAGTCTGGGAAGACTGAGCCTGAGAAACTTGTAGCTGATAAGGGCCCACAAGCCACCTCACACCATAGGGGCAAACACAGGAGTAAAAGGGAGTCAAACTTGGAAGCCATTTCTCTGTATAAGGAGCCCACTCCCAAGGTAAGAATTTTAATCTATTCATAGGGCAGCACCTGCATCCCCTGAGAGCATTAGAAGCCCCGATTCTGTTGTGTGTTGAATTTTTTTCCAATACACGATTTTGAGGAGCGTGTCCAGCGCGTACAAGCACATTCATATAGCAGATGCGTGCTAAGCACACATCCTTCCAGTCCGTTTTTATGGCAGCCTTCTCTGCAGAGGAGCTGCTGTTTCTCCTCCTCTTTCAAATGAAGAAATGGAGGCGGGGAAGGGGAGAGGCTGGCTGCCTCGGAGTCAGTGAAGTCTTTGGTGGGTAGGAGTCTGAAACTCTGAATGCAGAGCCAGCGTCTCCATGTGCAGAGCACATGAGGCCAGACCCTGATACCAATGCAAAGACCGTCATTTGCCATCAGGGAGAAGAGGTGGGGGTGTAAACAAAAAGCCATATGAAAGCACCAGACAGTGGCTTGAGAGCAGTGGGTACCTGACTGCTCTGTGTGTATGGCTTCCTCTCCATTGGTCAGACCAGAAGTGAGAGATTTTTCCAAAGAAGGTGAGAGTAAGGTAAGAGGTATGGATATAAGACATAATCCATGTTATATCAGGAAGGAAGGTACGCCATGTTTGAATTCCTGCCCTATTCTAAGCACGGAGTTATCTGTGTATACTGTACACTCTGTTGACGATTTCAGTCTCAACTTGGTGGAGGGTGTTTTCATTCTGGCTTTTAATCATTATAACATTCCTATTATTACTATTATTATTACTATTATTACTATTATTATTATTATTATTATTATTATTATTATCTTCCTTTTCCATAAAACTCAAAGATTGTGTCCAGAGCCACACAGTTAATAAGTATCAATATTTGGTCCCTGCTTACCAGGCAACGAGTTAGCAATCAGTTGTAGAAATGAGGAGCCGTAGCGAAGAAATGGCGTAGTTAGGGTCTCAGTTCAGGCCTGCTTTCCCATTACAATGTACGTACTGGGTTGGGGTGTGTTTCTAGAGAAAACTGAGAGCGATAAGTGCCTGCAAGTCTTCATAAAAGCAAATGTGTAATTTAGAATAACGGAAGTGACCTGTGCTTAGAGAAAAAACAATCAGCAAGTTGTACAGCAGCCAGCCACAGAGCACGGGGAACATGCTTTAAATATGAAGACTAGGAGATAGGGCTGATCAATTGCCCATGGCTGTATTTTGTACAAACCCCAAAAACCCCAATGAGCTCCTGCCTGTCTGCTGATGAAAAGCTATGCACTGCCACATGAGTCATAGCTGTCCTGGCGGTAGGCAGTTTGTCACCTCAGAGGACACTGCTTCTCTACGTCTTTACAGTGACATCCTCTACATCACCCCAGAGCACCAGTCTACCTTTTCTGCAAACTCTACTTCAGTCTGATATTCTGAGGGAGTTCTTAGCTGAATCTCTTGTCTTAAATCAACAAGTGTGTTGTACTCAGTTGTAACCACTTGCTCACATGGCTGACTTTGTAAGTGGCTCAAGAGGTTTCTGGTGTATCGTGGTTTATATCCACACTCCTTTGCCTGTCTCAAACTCTGCCAAATGTAGCCAGTGTTTGTAAAGTGAGTCCGTGGGTTGATACAACATCTTAGGACTGTCTCATAAAACTGTGCTGCATGCTTACGAACTCACTCAATGGGAACCAACCACTGCATGATTGTTTATCTATAATTAATAATAATCACCAGCTTATCATTTATCAAAATAATTCTTAGGAATTAGAATGTACAATGGATTTTGAACAAGGCAAGTTGATTTTTTTTTTTTGGCCTACCTGGATCACAACTGGAAATATTAAAATTGTAAACATTTGTTCTCCAGCCTTTCCAGATTCTAGGTGACCCTGTGACCTGTGTGAAGGACTCCCAGCTCACCTGCTCTGTTCTTCTGCATTGGCCAGTGTCTTCCATCTCTAGCTATGGCTTTCAGTAATTCTGGAGGCGTTGTATTAGTTTGTCTTCTGTTGCTGTGATGAACACCATGACCAAAAGCTACTTGGGAACGAAAATGTTTATTTGGTTTACACGTCCACATCACAGGGTAGAAATTCAAGCAGAAACTTGTAGGCAGGAACTGAAGCACAAGCCATGGAGGAGGGCTGCTTGTTCCCCATAGCTTGTTCAATGCCACCCAGGACTTCATGCCTAGGGGTGGTACCTCTTCCATTTAGGCTGGGCCTTTCTGAATTAAACATTAATCAAAAGAGTGCCCTACAAACCTGCCTGAAGAGAATTTGATGGAAGTATTTTCTCAGTTGAGGCTCCTCTTCCTAAATAACTCTAGCTTGTGTCAAGTTGACAAGCAAACAAACAAAGCCAGGTAGGAGTCAGACATGTACCGTGCTTCATAGCATCGGTGAATTTGATCTGAGGTTACTTCCACCTGTCCCTCCAGATGACTCTCAGAAGGCAGGGAGTGTACTTTTCTAGACTTTTCCTAACTCCGTCTTCCAGCCCGTCTCAAGTAAGCTCATCTATCTACTAGTCATGATGAAGACTGATGAGACCTTAACGTTCATACTTCGGCTTGACAAATTGCATAATGACTCCTGCTTCAATTCTGAGCTCTGAACTTTCCATGAGAATGTAGTCACAGATACGTCTGTCTGTTTGTCTGTCTGTCACTGTCCTCATCTGGAGGACAATACCAATCAACAAAGCTGACAGAATATCTACCATGTTATAGAGCAAAGTAGAGAATACAAGAGATTGACCAGAGAGGTGAGACAATGCAAAAACTACCCTGCCTCTCTGGTTGAAATTCAGAGAGGAATACAAAAGCATGACCCAGAGACACAGCATTTCTGTAAAAAGACCTCTGTCTTAGCTGACCTCATGCACAGAATATAAGGCTTTTCAGAGTGAGGTGGTCTGACCAGCTTTGCACCTTGTTAGCATTGAGTGTCCATGGCTGTGCTACTCAGAGGACCTGGGCACCAGGAAGATGTTGATCAGATGCAGGAGAGTCTGGAATGACCATAGGGTCCCTGAGCACCAGAAGGATGTCCTGATAGGGTTCAGGAGAGTAGGGAGAGGCCATAGGGTCCCAGGGGGATCTGTGACATTGTCCCTAGTAGCTATGCATGTTCTGAGGAAGCACTGGGGACACTGTGGGTCACTGCACAACTGCACCTCTGTGAGTGAAGGCTGCTGGAAGTCAGCTTAGATTTATGTTTGAGCAAGCTTGGGATGTGTCTTCAGTGGCTGAACAGCCAAATTTAGTGGCCTCTCAAATTCCTTCCAAATCTCAAATTCTGCAGGACTGGACAATCCATGCTTTGTTGTAATTTTAGAGCCACTAACATATGGTTTGGAGATGGGCTCATCATTATAATTGGGGTTATGTAATACTATAAAAGGAAACGGTCTTTTAAGTGGGAAAGCTCAGGGAAGTTTACAGAGAAGCAAGACAAACCGCGATGGTTTTGCAGAGAGGGAGTTCTGTTGTATGTAATTGTTATGAGAAACACACACACACACACACACACACACCCCTTCATTCCTGTTAATATTCTCTGACAAAAGAGATTGTAAAGGGAACTTGTTGTGCTTAGGATCTTATGCCCAAGAACGTATCTTGCACTTAACTGTAAATTAAGTGTTTCACATGTAGCCATCATTGTCCAGGGGAGAAAACGAGAATTAAGAACACAAACTTCCTTTCTTCCCTCTGGTGATTCTTTTTGAGTGTTTCCGCTTTCCAGTAATCACAGCCTTGTCTGATTCCACTAGCTCCGCCTCTCTGGGGCCTGTGTTTTACAGAGCAGTTATTACAGCTGGAACAGGAGCAGCAGAGGCCAAGGACCCATCAGGACCTTGGCCATCGGGAGATTTTCTTCTGAAAGAGGCCTTGATTGCTTTTTAATTTTGCCCCATGTTTTATTGAAATCTATAATTTAAAATCCATTAGACAAAGAATCTACAGTGCCTGCTGGAAGCTTCGGTTTAAGGCTTTATTTCATTTTCCCCTTCTCTGTCTCTGTCTCTCTGTCTCTGTCTGTCTGTTTCTCTCTCTCTCTGCGTGCGTGTGTGTGTGTGTGTGTGTGTGTGTGTGTGTGT
>JADRCH010000133.1:6621868-6658848 GCA_019843965.1 Rhynchomys soricoides | reverse complement strand
TAGCTGGGACTGGAGTGTCTGTTTAGTCCCACCCCTGCTCTAATGCTATAGCAGCCCCTCTGATAGCCATTGGTGTCTCATTGAGAAGACCATTGGTGGTTATGGGACCCTCAAGATGGATGCTGGTTTATGTTGTTCTGGAGATCTGTCTTGATGCATACTGCCCAAGGTGCCCTAATATCCTGTGCTATCTCAGGTGCCCTCTTTCTCTCCTCTAGAACAGTATGACACTGGATTCATCTTAGCTCTAGGGCGGGTCCTCTAACTCAAGCTCTGGCCTTTACTTATTTATTTTTGGTTTGTTAGTGTAATGGGCTTCATTATGATTTTTTTGTACGTACACATCATTGTTCTTTGATTACATATGCTAACATGGCATTGGGTTTTCAGCCATAGGATTATCAACTTGGCATTGGGTTTTCTTGAAAATTAAAAAAAAAAAAAATTGGATCTGGTCCTATACTGACCGCTCAATGGCTTCCTGGTCTGAGTGGTCTCTGTGGCTCACCTTTTGAACTTTTCTGTCACCCTGGAACTCAGAGTCATACCAAGTATAGGCAGATGCTACTAAGCCATGTGGCTAGGCTTTGGATCATGTGTGACAAACCCAAACTAAACCCCCACATCCAAGGAAGGCAATGGTTAGATGACACTGAGATCAATCCCCAAAGGATGTTCTGGACAGTCCTGTAGATCGTCAGGCCTGCTCCTTCATTATGATGGATGAGCAGCTCTTACAAAGACTTTCCTGGGTTCATCACAACCTTGGCCCTCAGGTTCTTTTCTCGAAAGGTTCTAAGGTTTCCTGCTAGAGAGCTTCTCCCCCCAGGGCTGGGAAATGGCAGCTGTGCCCTGGTTCCCTGGCTTCCTCCCTAAGAACTATAAATATAGATATAGTTTAGATCTTCACATGTGCTCAGGATGGAGACGGAGGCAAGACTGTTTGGTCATGAGTGAACAACACCTTCGAGAAGGAGTACTTTCAAGTCCTCACATTCCTGTGACTGTGCTTGTTCTCCAGAGAAACAGAACTAATGGAGCATATGCACACAGGTAAAGGAGGTGTTGACAGCAGGAACTGTGGGCCTTTGGAAGACTTCCATTACTTGTAACCTGGAGACCCAGGAAGGGAAGCTGGGCGGTGAAAATTCATTCAGATTTGAAGGTCAAGGATTGATACTATGACTCTCAGTGTCAAACCAAAGCCTGGGAACCAGAGATGAGAAGATCTGAAGGCTTGGCAACATGGAGCTGTGGAACAGAAAAATGTGGATGTCCAAGGTCCAAGAGAGATGCCTCTGCTCTTCTTTTGCTCTAGCCTCATTCCTACCAGCCATGGGCTGGTACTTTCAGTGATGAGGGCAAACATATAGTACTGGGTCTACCAATTCAAATGCTAATCTCTTTTAAAAACATCCTCACTGACCACCACAAAATAGTACTGAACCAGAGATTTGGATATCCTTGGTCAAGGTGACACCTGGAATTCATTCCTGTGACTCTCCTTGTTAAGATGTAGTAGGTTTCACTGGGTCACAGTGATAAAGGTTCCTGGGAGAAGCAGACAGCATCTGGAACTCATGTTTTGAATTGCTAAGAAATAAGCCACTAATCAAAGCATAGTGAAAAGCCCAGTGTGGTGGCCTAAGCCTTTAATCCAAGAGCTCAGAAGCAGAGGCAGACAGATCTCTGTGAGTTAGAGGCCAGCCTGGCCTACTCAACAATACTCTTTCTGAAAATAATAACAATCAAAGAAGTAAGGGACTGTGGAGATAACCCAGCCAGGTACCTACCTTGTAAACCCAAGGGCCTGTTAGGAGGCGGATCCCTGGGGCTCCTTGGCCAGCCAGTCTAATCAGACCACTGAGAGGCCTGTCTCAAAAGATAGTGGATGATATGCCTGGAAAGTGACAGCCAAAGTCATCCCCTAACCTCTACATGTATGCACACATGCAAACTCACACATGTGCACACACACCCACTGTCATTTAAAACATACTCCAGTGCAGCTAGCCATCTCTTCTGACTTGGGCCAAGTTGTCACATGGCTTAATAGAAGGAGGTGTGAGGCAGTCTATGAGGCCTTTTCTCACGGGCCTGGCAGGAGTCTTTCCTCAGGAAGATGGACTGCTTTACCAAGCTCCCCTGTGCCATTCTTTCAGGCAAAGCCCTGCCTATATCGAGTTGAGAGAGGTGGCAAGGTATTCCAGTTGTGTGCTCTGACCAACCCACTTTGAGTCTGCATCCATCAGATGATGGGATTCCACTGGGTCGCGGTGACCCTCCCACAGGTCACGATCAGTACCACCTCTCACCGCCAACATCCCAAGGGCCACCGTTCCATGGTGCTGCCCGACCACTCTGAACATTATCCTGAGGGTAGAGTGGTCGGGGCTGAGCTTTTGGGTTACTGTTGAGGAACCTAAGCACCTGATGGAAGAAACCCAGTGTGGTATTGCAAGTTCTGCTGACCTCATCCCATTTACAGCATAGATCACATTCCTGTCATTCTAAAATGGTTCAGTAGATACATTTTCTCATGTTGCCAAGCATGACCATGGTGGGGGGGCTGTCCTCTGAGGCTGGGTGCTGGGCACACTGCCAGTTTTTTTCCTCTTGGTCTTTAGATGGTGTCTTACGGTTATTTGCTAACATTATCTCTGGTGTCTGCAACCATTGAAGATTGGCAGGTCACCCATGTACAGATCATAAACCTTCTGAGCTTACTTTTCCTCTCCACAGGATTATTCCCAATCGCAAGTGTACAATCATTTCCATAGTTACAAAACTAAAGGCATTCTCTTCCAGGGACCTTTATTTGCAGGCATGTGGCCTTGCCTTTCTGGCTTTACAATATTTGGACCCGCAGAAGGTCAGAAAAGTAGGCTGGATAAACAGATAAGCCGAACTGTGTGGATGCCGAGATAGACTTTGTGTACGTACTGTATGGACACTAAGGGGTATGCATGCTGAGGAGGCTGCTGTGCATACTGTGTAGATGCTGTCAGGGTTGCTGACCTTTGGGGATGCTGACTGAGACTTCTCACTGTGCCACCTGCCCAGCCTGTGGGGAGAACCTGTGTGGCCCAGGCATTGTGTCAGACACTGGGAAAATACGGACACTGGGGTGTCTCCCATCTGGAACGGGGAAGGAAATGGCCAATTTTACTTCATTTTTGCAAGTAACAGTAAATGTAGGACCTCAGCATTCTGTGCGATCAGACTAAAGTTGGGGACTCCCATCTGGTAGAGATGGGAGACTTGAGCTAGGTCCAGAACTGCTTGCATTAAGCTCCTGGCACCTCCATAGCTGCTCTAGTGAGCTGAGCCCTTGCTGGCAGGGTTTCTCACAGTCTTCTGTTTGGCACGGGGCTCCTACATCCTCGTTTTATGCTCATTATGGATATATTGGGAAAGCACACGTTAGAGCGGAGGCATCACGGGAGCAGCCATACCGTGCAATTACCTCAATGCCTCCTAATTACAGGCATTCCTGTCACGTACCATATGGCCCTGTCACACTGTAGATGCCATGTCTTCCCTGAGGGACAAGACAGAGCTGTTGGTAGGACTATGGAGTCATTTGATTTGATCAGTAGGGCTAGGAAGGACCTTCATCAAGTTATAATGACACGTTGAATGTTTAAATAGTGGAACTTTAAAAGAACAAAATGAAAAAGGCCAAGCAAGGTTGGGAATTCTGACTTTAGTCCATGAGAATCAAGCCATGGAAGAGAATAGTAAATTATTGCTTACAGAGTGTTAACTTTGTGAGTCACAGTGAGAAAGTCATTCTTTTCCACTGTTAAGACGCCAGTGCAGTGGCTGGAATCTTGAGTACTCTCAGATGCTGGACATTCCCTGTGCTTTTGGACTGTCCCTCTCCATATCCCTTCTCCTGTATCTATCCACCATCATTTTCCCTTGCCATGTGTTTGCAGTCCTATGGCCCACACGTCTCTCAAGTACACCCATTCGTGGAGCTGAAAATAGGCTAGGGAGCTTAGTAGCTGACGTCTTTTTAAAAGGTAAGATAATTGGCCTATCAGTGCAAGACTAGTGTTGTTCTTCCTCAGCTTTTTGTAGGTGGGGGTTTTCACTGCTAAGATTTTTTCTTCCATATTGAAGATCAGTACCCATGACTTGTGTGTGCTAAGCAGCTACTCCACCACTGAGGTCCATCCCTAACCTCTGCTGGGATTAAGAAAAAATGCAATGGCTTTGTGCTCTTTGGATTTCTTATGACTGATATTCTTTTTCTGACAGCATTCACTTTTATTTATGTATGTGTGCGTGTGTGTGTGTGCGTGTGTGTGTGTGTGCGCGTGTGTGTGCGTGCATGTGTATGCATGCTTGCAGAGGCAGAGGAGGGTATCAGATCCCCCCCTGGAACTAGAACTGGAGAGATTAGCGGCAGTTGTCAGCCACCTGACGTGGGTGCTGGGGCCTGAACTCCGGTCCTCTACAAGAACAGCAACTGCTTTAAACTGCTGAGCAGTTTCTCCAGCCCCTTTAATATATTTATTTATTTTTTTACATAGTGGTTTTCATCCTATATGATTATATTGGGAAAAAAATGAAGGTAAATTCCTAATAATTTGATGGGACAATTTTATTGTGAAAATCTGTTGTGTTTTACTTCATTTTTAAGTGATTGCAGACCTTCTAAAACATTGCAAAAAGAACACTTGAAACTTTAGTACAACCTTCATTCTGCCTCCTCAGAGGGTCACATGAAAACCATTGCTCAGTCATCCAGCTGAAAACTGTGAACTCTTCCACAGACTTTAGATTTAGATTTGGTGAGCATTGTTCTAAGAATGTCTTTTTCCTGTCCCAAGGCCCGTTTAAGCCTCACATGGAGGACTACACACTTGAAAGTTTGAAATAAGATATATAGGATTAGGAGCCTAAGTAGACTGTGGCCATGTCATTGTTTGTATATGAAATAGCACCACTAAAAGACTCGTGTGTTAAACGTCTTGATCACTGATGTGTTTTTCAGAGGGGCTTTGGCTGGATCGTGAGATTTGACCTGATCAAACTAATCAACACAATGAAAGAAACCACGACTCCAGCAATGAATTAATCTGGCCTACTAAAATCATAGATGGATTTATAATCTGACGGCATTACTGGGAGGTGATAAAACCAGGAGGGTGGGGCCTGTGGAATGTGCCTTTGAAAGGTCTACTTTGTTCCAGGCTTTTCCTGTCTCTCTCTGCTTCCAGCCACCATGAAGTAACAGCTTTTGTCTAAGGTTAGGTTTCATTGCTGTGAAAAGACACCATGACCAAGGCAATGCTTATAAAAGAAAACATTTAATTGGGGCTTGCTTACAGTTTCAGAGGTTTAGTCCATTTTATCATCTTGGCAGGAAACATGGTGGTGTGCAGGCGGACATGGTGCTGGAGGAGCAGAGAGTTCTGCATCTTGATCCATAGGCAGAAGAAGGGGAATGTCATCTGCAGGCAGCCAGGAGGAAACTATCTTTCACACTGGGTGTGGCTTGAGCTTATATTTGAGACCTTAAAGCCCACCTCCACAGTGATACACTTCCTCCAACAAGGCCACACCCCCTCCAGCAAGGACACACCTCCTAATAGTGCCATTCCCTATGGCCAACCATTCAAACACATGACTCTATGGGGCCTGTACCTATTCTAACCACCATAAGGTTCCTCTGTCGCATGTTTTAACCACCATGATGCTCTGCCTCACCACGGGTCCATTGTCATGTTACCGGCAGGCGTGTTACCGGAAGGCGGAGGACTAATCACTCTGAAATGGAGCCAGAATAATCCTTTCTTTCCTTAAGCTTCTCCCTTAAGTAGTCCACCCCAGCAACTGAAAATGACTAGGTACGAATTGCGTGTGTTAGGAATAGTGGTCTGCCAACACTGAGGGTGGTGGAGCTGGTGTGAGTTGTTCTGATGGAGGGTGGACTTGCTATCTTCTTGTCTTGTTTTCTAAGGACAGCAGCCCAGGATAAAGGAGCAACCAGCTCAGGCAAAGATTCTTAATGTGAGCTCTCGGGGCTCCTCTGAGCTGTCTATTGAGGTGAAGAAAGCGATCTCCTATTTAGGATTCAAATTTGGCTTTGGAGGCGTGTCTTGTGTTTTCACAGCACGGTCTCTAAGTGCGGACTTTATTTAATTATGCTAAGTATGAGATAATAAATAATACTAACATACGGGAAGTACTTTTCCTGTGTCTGGTAGGGTCAATGTGGTTGATCTGAGGAGTGAATCCACTGCGTGTAAGTTCAGGGGAACTCCTTTGTCCACTAACACTGTTGAAGAGAGACTCAAGTCTTTCCTTGACCCCAAGGCAGTGTTTAAACTTTCCATAAAAGTAAGTTTTGCTTTGCCTCAGTGTTTCTTCATCTGGAGAAGGGTGTCGTCATGGAGGATTGGGTTTCTTCTTGTATTGAGTCTCCCTTCCCACTGAGAATGCCTATCTGTGAGTTCCAGCGGTACGGGTGTGACTGGGAAGTGACACAGGCCTTGGTGGCCAACCTCCTTCCTCATCTTTATTGTCAGTCGGGTTGAAACTGAGGTTCACTGCTCTTCTAAATGAATGAACAAATTTTGAACGGTTAGCTCAGTAAAGAGCTTGACTTGCAGGAACAAATTTCTGAGGTTGATTCCTTGCCCACAGAGGGTGGTAGTTCATGCCTATAGTGCCAGCACTCAGCAGGTTAAGGCAGGAGGATCAGATGTTCAAGGTCATCCTTAGCCACATATGTATCTGGATTATCTTAGGCTATGTGAAACCTTGTCTCAAAACAAAAACAAAAACAAAAACAAAAAAATCAAAAACAAAAACAAAAATCTTGAGAGGCAGAGGCAGGTAGATTTCTAAGTTCAAGGCCAGCCTGGTCAACAGAGTGAGTTCCAGGACAGCCAGGGCTACACAGAGAAACCCTGTCTCAAAAAAACCCCCAAAAAACCAAACCAAACCAAAACAACCACAAAAAACAAACAAATAAAAAACAAAAACAAAAAATTAAAAAAAAAACAAAAAAAACCTCTTGACTTGAGATTTCTCCAGAGTCTTTAGGAGTACCTCACTGAGCAGGTCCTCAATGCCTGTGTTGAGAGATAGATCTCCTGACCCTGTCCTAGGTGAGGCTGGAATTGTGGCTGAGAAGGTGACAATTAGGGTTATGATTGCCTGGGCATCATCTATAATCAATTATGTCATGAGTATGAGACTGAGCCCTGTAGAGGGACCAAGGGACTTGAAGAGCAGATCTCACCATCTCTGCGGTCACTCAAGGTGCCACTTGACGCCATGGCATAGGGAACCTGGCCTTTCTCAGCCAAGGAGCACCCTAGAGTTATACGCATATTGCCCTCTCCCAAGTTACAATCTGAGATCGTCAGCCATGGGAGGAGCCAGCCACCATGAGGCTGCCTTTTAACAGCTTTGAGTCTTTGATTGAATTCTCTTCCTCAGAAATTGAGACAATTTCCCACCTACTGACTCAGCATGGAGCCTGCTCCATGGAGAGGTAGGGGATCAGTCCTGAGGACAAATTTTGCACTGCTTTAATATGAATGCCCTGTACTGAACCCACCTTGAACCTGATTCACTGTAGGTCAGCGATGGTGCACAAGTGGAGGGTGGACGGATTGAAGGAACAAGGCCTATGAGGCTGTGCTGGTTGGTTTTTGTCAATGAAAACCTAGACATAACTGTGAGGAGGGAATCTTAACTGAGAACATGCTTCCATAAAATTGACCTGTTAAGCAAGTCTGTAGAGGTTTATTAATGATTGATGTGTGGGGGGGTCCCAGGTCACTGTGGGCAGTGCCACCCTTGGGTACTGGTGGTCCTGAGTTATATTAAAAAAGCAGGCTGCACAAGCCAATAAACAGCATTCCTTCATGATCTCTGCATCAGCTCTTGCCTCCAGGCCCCTGCCTTAAGTTTTTCTTGCTGTGATCTCCTTTCTATGATGTGGAATGTAAGCCAAATAAAGTGTGTTCATGCGTGCATGAGTATACACACAAATACACACACACACACACACACACACACACTAGTAGAGACTGCAGGATCTACTAGTATTAGGAAATACTAATACTGTAGTATTAGACTGTAGTATTAGGAAATCAGGCCAAAGATAGCAAAGGCAGCACAGTGGCTAGTTCAACGTTATCTATACTGGAAATTGGAATGCAGCCTTGAGCAAACTGATAAATTGAAGATAAATTGAAGTACGGTACATGGAATATCATGTAGTCAATAAAATAACTTTTAGTGTAGCAAACTGAGGAATAACTTTTTTGTTATTTTTTTAAAACCAAATGAATATTTTCAAACTTATAGGCAGAGGAACTTTCATACATGAACAAGGAACTGACTGTTTACCTCCTGTGGAGCAGGGCAGCCAAGAAGCTGGAGAGGCAAGAGTCTTCTCACCCTCTGGATCTTTCTAGCTGACGTGGGCATCCATTGCTTGGTGTTAGGGGTTTTCTTGGCTTCTGGAACTGTGATTGTGTGTGTGAATTGGGTCCCAGCTAAATTCATTTCATAAAAACATCTCTTCACTAGAGCAGGTAGACAGTCTTTCTGACACTTGGATGAATGATGTATCCAGTTCCCTTCCCTGCACTAATGGCTGTCAAGTTTTGACACCCATGTTTTCCTTCATGCACCCCACCATTTTCCTTCAGGTTAAGAGTTAACAGCCGCACTCCACCTTCATGCCACAAAGGGTTTAAGTTCTGATGTCTTCAATCAATGACTGAATTTCTGCTCATGGGAGTGAGCCCCTCCCCCTTCTTACCTCCCCTCATCACCCTCCTCCCACCCCCTTTCTCTCAGAACCCCCCACCCCCCTTTTGGTATTTTTGAAACAGGGATTCATTCTGTAGAATTCTAGGCTGGTCTGAAACTCATTACGTAGCCCAGGAGGGTCTCAGACTTTTAACAATTCTCCTGCCTCAGCTTCCCTAGTTCTGGAGTTACAGAAATGTACCCCCAAGCTTGGGTTTTTAAGGATCTCAACTTCTGAAGGGTGTGTGTGATGTCTTTTTCTCGATCACATGTTCTGCCTGTCCTCCTAGTCTTTGTTCAGAGTTCAGAGGTAACAGGAGCTTACAGAAAATGTTCATGTTGGCAGGGCCAGATGCTTTTACGACATTATATGTTTTAGGAATAAAATAACTCCCCCCATTTACAGATGGGGCAGGTTCTGTTAAGTCAGAAAACTCTTTGGAACAGACAGCCCCTGGGAAATGTACAGACTTGACTTTCCTATCTATCAAGTAGGGGAAACACTGCTTCCATGAAAGGCTGGGGAAGTCAAAACATGAGCAGCCTTCCTGTTGGAAGGAACATAATTCTATTGCTGTCATCTGCCTTCTCTCTTAGTATCCAGAGGGGTGAGTCCTGGGACGAAGGAGGAAGGAACATGAGTCTTACTAATCAGAAGACAAGCAATATTTGATAATAGTAATGAGCTTGGTTTAAAGGACTAGTCTTAAGTTGTAGAGTAAAATCTCTCTCAGTCTAAACATTTGGAAATAATTTCAACTCATAGTTTTGCTGATAGAGTATTTGGGGGCCATTCAGCTATTATGTTTATTCGGAGTCTCATTTCTGAATTTGATTTATTTTTGCTAAGCATTGCCTAAGTCAATGTAAAACCAGCAGACCTTGGCACTCCTCTCCACTCCCAATTCTTCCTCCCCAAATCATTCTCACGGTTTGTCTTCACAGTTCTAAATGATTTGTCATACTGCCTGTGGTAGTTTGAGGCTATTTGTCAATTTGAGAGGATTTGGGATTACCGAGAAGATACATGGTTAGGTGTGTCTGTGAGGGCGTTTCTAGAGTCTTCACTGAGGAGGGGAGACCCACCCTGAGCATGACTGTCACCCTCTATGGACTGGGCTTCTTGGTTGGCAGAACAAATCTACATCCACTACCATGTCTTCCTCACCAAGATGGACTGCATTCTTTTGAACTGTGAGCCCAAATAAGCACTTCCTCCCACAAGTTGCTATTTTCTCTATTAATTAATTTATTCATTCACTTTACATCAGCAACCCCCAGTGCCCCCTTACGTAGATCCTCACCCATTCCCCTCCCCTTTCTCTTCTAAGAAGGGGGAGGCCCTCCCTGGGTATCACTCAACCTCAGTGCATCAAATCCCTGCAGGACTAGGAGCATCCTCTCCCACTGAGGCCAGACAAGGCAGCCCAGTTAGCGGAATGGGATCCACAGGCAGGCAACAGAGTCAGAGATAGCCTCACTCCAGGTTTTTGGGGGATCCAAATGAAGACAAAGCTGCACATCTGCCACATATGTGCAGAGGGCCTAGGTCCAGCTGATATTCACTCTTTTGTTGGTGATTCACTGTCTGAGAGCCCGCATGGGCCCAGGATACTTGGTCTCCCTGTGGACCCCCTATCCTCTTTGGGTCTCTCACCTTGCACAAAAGTCAAGTTGCTTTTTATTGGTTATTTGATTCCAGCGACAAGAAAAGTAGTTAATATATTAGTATGTGTTTGAGCATTTATTTTTAGATGTTTTCTTTTAATTTTCTGGAATAAAAGATGAGAATCTTGTTCCTTAAGTCACATACCCCCCTGTTATATGACCTTTTCCTGGGTAGACAAATGTCTGTTTACTGAAGATGGAACCCCAGTGACAGAGCAAATGAATGATTTCACTGTGTGTGCTTGGTGAGTGATTGCACCACTGCAGGAAATGCCCGCTCCTCATCAGTGGCTGACTACTTATGTATCCTCAGAGAGGGTGGGGCCTCATGAGTCTGCCCCTTTTGCATGACAGAATGTTAGTGGGCTCAATCATTTTTTATTTAGAAGGTTTGTTCATACCATATATTTGGATCATGTTTTCCCATCTCTTCCCAGAACCTCCCCCCTCTCTCCCTCCCTACCCAATGTTATGTTCTTTCTCTCTTTCAAAAAAGAAAGACAAGACAAGACAACCCCCCAGATCAAAATAAACAATCAAGGTGCCAAAACAAAAAGTACATGAACATTCACACACACACACAGACACACACAGACACACACAGACACACACACACACACACACACACACACACACACACACACTAGCATATCTTTCAGGCAAGTTGCTATTGAAGGTCACAGAGTTTGTAGCTAGGTGGTATTGTTGATTACCTTCCTCCTCTGGTAATGTGTAGAGTACTTTCCAGCATGGTAAACACTAGTCAATAGCTATGAAGTTTCTATTTAGGCACCAAGTTGGCATTTTCATGTTCGATGACATAAGTATTGTTTTCAGCAATAGTACCTTACCATCGGGTTGTAAAGAAAAACCAATAGTTTTGGCAATTGCTGATGATTATGGGGGTTCTATGGGATCTCTTTGGCCAATGACTCAACAGGAGTAATATACACCCCATCTCTAGCTCCAGAAGTTTTACTTGGTGGCATAAAATATCTAATTGAGACAGTGTCTTTCCTATTATATAGTGTCTCCATTTAGACTAATTTCATATATGTATATATTTTAGGGAGTAGTAAGTGTCATATAGTTTTTCAAATGATCGTTAGAGCTCATTGTCTCTCCTCATATTTAATCCTTTGCCTTTCTCTCCTGTCCTATCCCTATCGAGTCTTCTTGATTTACCTGTCGGTTCTCTATAACGCTATACCCCATTTCTCCTTCCTCGGGAGATCTTCGCTGGTTTCTTACTATGTACCTAATCTCTGTGGTTATTTGTAGCATACCTACCACACCTTGAAAGTTAACATCCTCATATATGAAAAAACATGATATTTATCTTTTGGGGTCTGGGTTACCTCACTTAGGATGATTATTTCTAGCTCCACCCATTTCTCTTAAATTTTCATAATTTCGTTTTTTAAATAGTTGAATAATATTCCATTGTGTAAATGTACCATGTTTTCACTATCCATCCATCAGTTGATAGACATATAAGCTATTTCTGATTTCTGAATATTATGAATAGAGACGCAATGAACACGGGTGAGCAAATATCTTATGCAGAGTCCTTAGGTTATATTCTCAAGACTGGTCTTGCTGGATCTTGAGGTAGATGAATTCCCAGCTTCCCGAGGACCCACCACACCAATTTCAGCAGTGGCTGAGCTCCCACCAGCATGGGTTATTTTTCTCATGTCATCACCAGCGTGAGCTGTCATTCATTTATTGATCTTGACCATTCTCACGCATGTTCAATGAAACCTCAAAGTAGCATGAATGTGCATTTCTCTGTTAGCTAAAAGTGTTGAACAGTTCTTTGTTTCTAAGCCATTTGTGTATCATATTTTGATTACTCTTTGCTTAGTTCTGTACCCCATTTTAAAACTGTATTGTTATTTTTGTGCTCAGATCTTTTCCCATTCTGTAAGTTGTGCTTTCCCCTGAATGGTGGCGCCCTTTGCTGTACAGAAACCTTTTAGTTTCACGAGGTCCTATTTGTTTGTTTGTTTGTTTATTTATTTATTCATTTGTTTATCTATTCACATCCCAATCGCTGCCTCCCCTTCTGGTCCCTCCCTCAAGGAGCCCCTCTCCCCATCCCTTTTTTCCTTCTCCTCAGAGAGGGTGGGCTCCTCCCTGGGTATCCCCTCCCCCCCAACTGGCACATCAAGCCTCTGCAGTGGGAGAGATCCCATTTATTGATCTTTTTCTTAGTGCTTGTGCGATTAGTGTCCTGTTTAGAATGTCTTTTCCTGTGAAAGGGCTCAATCTTGGCTGGATCCCTTGTGCATAATCACAAATACTAAGAATTTAAAAGTGCAATAAGCATGTTATGCCTGGAAGACAGTGTTCTTTACCTCTACTACACACAGATGCTCATGCAGACGCTCAAAGGTACAGACACCAAGATGCATTCAGACCTATATACACAGACACACACCACACAGGCCATAGGCACACACTGCCCTTCCCAGGTCCTGTCCTTACTGTTCTGAAATGCACAGGGGTGTTTGCACTATTAGGGTTCTGCCAACTGTGATTGCATTTTCCTTCTTGTAGGATCTGCTCTCTTAGAATTCATAACTGCCTTAGTTTGCATGTGAATGCTTTTCTTTGTCTCATATTTTTGGGTAGCTGTTTGCACTTGAACTTTGACAGTGCCTTAAAAATACTTTCTCAGTTTGTTTAGGTGTGCCAGCAATTCCATCACTTCAAATTAAATTTGTATTTGGAAGAGGATGATCTAACCCCCAGCTGGAAAGTTCCAGCTAGCACTGCTGTCCTCAGACAGGCACATTGGGAACTAACTTACTCCAGTTTGCTTCTATTTAGGTCTCAGAACACAGGGTTGTTTATCTCTGCTGGCTCTTCCACTTGCTGATACGATGCTCACTTTTTATAGACCGAACAAGAAGCAAACATAAGCAGGAGAAGAAATGACAGCAGACCGGGGTGTTGGGAACGTTGCTGAAGCCTGGGTGCTGTAGGCCCTATTCAGCTCAAAGCCAAGCGCGTCACCCTGTGCACCCTACCTTCCTGTCACCTGAGATACTGGTTAAACCTTATTTGCTTCCCAGGCTTAAGAGCTATACCAGCATGCAGTATGCAGTGTTGAAGGAAAAAAATTGTTAGGATAATATTCTGGGAAGGAAGGAGAGGCATGAATGGGAAGCATTTTCAGTGTTTTCCATTGATTTTTTTTTCTTTTGTTTTGATCACATCTGTGGAATGGTTAAAAATAACTATCACAATTCTTTTAGTAGGAAATACTTCTTAATGGCATTTTACTGAGAGATTTGTTTCCCATTCATATGGCTCTAATGTATTGGATAAACCTCCATTATATTTATGTGTGTGCATGGTACATGTGCATTCCCACACACGTGTGTGGAGGCATGTGCACATGTATGTAGGGGATAGAGATTGGTGTTGAGTGTCTTCTCTATCACTTTCCATCGGGTTTCTTAAGAAAATATATTAGGGCAGGGACTGAAGGAGCTGAAGGGGTTTGCAGCCCCATAGGAAGAACAACAACATCAACCGACCAGATCCCCGAGCTCCCAGGGACTAAACCACCAACCAAAGAGTACACACGGAGGGACCCATGACTCCAGCTGGATGTGTAGTAGAGGATGGCCTTACTGGGCATCACTGGGAGGGGAGCCCCTTGGCCCTGTGGAGGCTCCATGACCCAAGGTAGGGGAATGCTAGGGCACTGAGGCAGGAGTGGGCCGGTGGGTGGGGGAGCATCCTCATAGAGGCAGGGGTAGGGGATAGGGAGTTTGTGGAGGGGAACCTGGGAAGGGGGATAATATTTGAAATGTAAATAAATAAAATAACTGATAAAAAAAGAAAATATGATTTTGGGGGGCGGGGTCTTCTCATAAACTTGGAATATTGTCTGGCCTGCCTGGCCAGCAAGCTCTGGGGCTCTTCCTGCTCCTGCCTCCCGGTGCTGAGATTATAGGTTACACAACACCCAGTTTCTCACATGTGTCCTGAGGGTCTGCATAGCAAATATCCTATCTACTGAGCCATCTTCTTAGTCCCTTAGCTTCCATTAAACAAACAAACAAACAAAATCAAAACTCTTTCAGTATCACAGTCTAGTAAATATGTCTAATTTTAGAAAGAGAAAAGAATTTAGAAGAAATAATTAAAAACCAACCAGGCATGGTGGCTCATACTTGCAATTCCAGCACTCCAGAAACTGAAGCAGGAGGATTACATGCTCTAGCCTGGGCTACACAGTAAGATCCTACCTCCAGAAAGCAAAACAAAACAAAACAAAACAACAACAACTAGAAACCCCAGTCCACACCCTGCCATCTCAGGCTCTGGGATGAGCCGACAGTTACCACAGCACACGCTTAAGATTTGACTGCATACACCTTGGTTCTGGCTGCAGCTTCCATCTGGAACGGCGGGCGGATTGAACAGACTGGGTTTTGACCTTAAGGAGAGTAGCAAACACGCCCTTTTCCATTTGGAGTTTGGTTCTCCTGCCCTTCAGTCAGATGCCACCCCATCAGGTGCCATCTGACTGACTAGAGCCACCAGGCAGGCAGATGGGTGTATACAGGGCCCTGCACCCTCCTGCAGAATGTGTGTAAACATAGTCAAGAAAGACCATATGAACCTCCACGGTGCACCTTGCACATTTGTATCCACTGTCTGTACTTTTCCAGTGTTTTCTAGGCCCCTTGTGGAGTTAGTGAAGCCTTGGTCCCTGCTGAGCTGCTTTTGTCCTGAGCAGTGAACGGTGGCAGGTGAGCCTGGCTCTGACTCCTAGTACAGTTATAATTTAACTGTGAGCTTCAAGTAAACCCCCTAGCTAGGCAAGATTTTCCCTCTTTGCATGACCTCGGATGGTCTGTGACAAATCAACGTCTGACAGTTGATTGCAGCAAATGCAGAAGATCACCCAGGGAACAGGTAGTTGTGCTATATTAGACCAGGATTACAGACTGTGCATGCTGATGTTTTCTCTTCTCTCCTTGAGAGATCAAGGGGGAGAGCCCCATTGGATGCAATGCAATAGAAGAGAGGGGCTGAGGAGATGGCTCAGCCTATAAAGGCCTGTCATGTAAGATCTGAGGTTGGATCGGAGTATTGTGAAAAGCCAGACATGGTGGACACACATCTGTAACCCCAGAACTGGGTGGTAGATGGAGCGTGGAAACAGGCAGATCTCTAAGCTCCCAGGCTCAACTGATTAGCGCCAGGTGCGGTGAGAGCCCCTGCCTTGAAAATAAGGTGGACAGTGACTGGAAAAGGTACTCAGTCTCAACCTCTGGTCTCCACATGAACATTTACCTACACATGTGTACATACCACACGCAGGTGCGCACACACATGCAGGACAGTATCTAGAAATTAAACGGTTATTTTGTGTGAATGTGTGAGAAACAACATGAGCTCCTGTGTCATGGATAAAATAAAAAGAATAGGCTTACAGAAATACACGCAGCTCGTCAATTTCAAACAGTTTATCAAGGTTCGTTCTGGAAGGGTAGGGAGAGGGTCTCTAGCCTATGGGTTCTTCACAAGTGGCAGTTAATGGTGGGGTCAAAGGGAGTTCTACTCCATTGTCTTTCTACACTGAGTTCTGAGGGTTGCACTGAGTATTGTAAGAAAGCCCTGCTTATCCCCAGCCACATGGAATAGAATGTGGCTATTATTCCGTCTGTCATGAGGTGACTTGTCTCTCAGTATTCAATGTGTCCAATATGAGTGCCCACCAGGTAACCTCCTATAAGACCTGCCTGAAGAACACTCTAATCTGTCCATCCCCTCTCCTCTACCTATTGGAGCTCAGCTTTATCTCTAGCCTCCATTCTATCTCAACCTTCCTGTTCTTGTCACTGTCCCCAAAAGCATAGATATTACCCAGAAAGAGACAGGCTCTCCATCCACAGGTATACTCTGGGTACTTCAGTGGGTCTTCAAATGCCACTGAGGAATAACTTGGTGTTGGACTTGTTTTTTTTGGGGGGGGGGCAATCTGACACCACATGAGACATGGCTGTGCAGATGACTCAAGGAGATTGGAAACCTCTCGTAATGGGTTGTCCTGTGTCCCTCATTGACAGTTGTAGATATCAGTTTTGGTAGGTTGTTGGCTGGGGAGAGCATCTTCAGATGTGGTTCAAAGCTGTGTAGTAAATACAAGCTTCAGTAAAGAATAGCTAGTTTTTGGCTTGAATCCAAACATGAAAGGGTGTCTGAATCCAGCAATAAAAAGTCAGGGTGTTCAGAAAGCAGGGAAGCAGCTTTTATAATTTTCTATTATTGCCAGATTCCAAAAAAAAAAAAAAAAAAAAAAAAATCCACAAGTGTTGACAGTCTTGCTTGAGAGGATGAGAGTGGAGAAGCCACTGCAGAGCTGCAGGGGATGGAGAGTCATGGATCTGGACTTGGATTTCTCCTCTCTGAGCCAGCACCCGCTCTTCCTCCATCTTTCTGGGAGAGATCCCAGAGCTTAGACCAGCTAACTTAGCTCAGAACAACATCCTCAGAAATCAAATAGGGAGGATCTCTGTTTCTGCTATATCATGTTCTGTGCTGTAGACAGAGATGGACATAGGTAAATTGCAGCCTTATAATACATGTACTACTTAATATATTAATGAATCTTAACACTCAGATGATCTAGAGAACCCTTGAGCTATACAGATGGGCATGTTGTAGAATTTCCAAGTGTAAGAGGAACACCTGATAATCCACAAAGAGAAAGAGGAGCCAGGTAGCTCCATCCACTTTCTGGCCCATCCCTTCCTGTATACTTAAATCCAGTGCCCTCTAGATTAGAATCATGAGACTGGATTGAAGCTACATGTTATGGTATCATGGCTCACTGGAGTTCCCTATAGTAGTATCTAGAAGCTCAGAGAAAACGAACTCACAAGAATGAGTTATGGAGTGAGAAAGAAGGGTGGGCATGAGAGCATATTGAGGCTGAGCAGTAGCATTGGACAGGGTAGTCTGGAGGTTCCTCTGGTTACATTTTTGAGGGGTGACTCATAACTTTACAACACAGGTAACATAAAATCAATGCGGGCAGTATTACCCATGGCTTTTGGTAGCATGGACTCCTGGCCTTGATGTGCGTGTGTGTGGCACAGCCTGGGATGCTGTTGAAGTGAGAAGAAATCAGAATTGGGATGGTGTCTCCAGATTGAAGACAGCATTTACTTCTACAGAATGCTGCTCCATTGCCTGTCCCATCAACCCTGATCTTTGATCTGGGGCAAGCTCAAGGTTTCAGAATAGCATACTCTGGGTGTGTTTTTGTTTCTGCGTGTAGAGAATTCCTATTTCCCCCTGAAATCACCAAATGGCTCTGTGGAGCCACTGGGAAACTTGGCTGAATGAAGCTCCACAAATCTTTCCTACCTCGTCTTTTTTTTTTCTAAGATATTTTAATACTTTCCACCTAGAAGGAAAATCAGCCTTTCCATGATACTTGACCTGCTTTTGAGCTGTGTTGTCATAGCTGTACTGCCTCTGAGTCTTCTAATGCTTGGGAATTTTCCTGACCACGTGTCCTCTCTCCTAGAATGGAGCTTTACCCAGTGATGGCTTCCACAGCAGTGCCTCTGAGACAGCTGGGAACCTAACCCCCTAGCTGTTCAAAGCTTTAGCGTCCTAAGAGCTTGTTTCTCAGAGTCTAATTCACCCTCTTTCCAGCCAAGCATATATTTACACTCATTTCATCTGCTTCCTCTGAAAATAGGATCTGGCCCAATACAAAAGATATCACCATCAACCAAAGAAAGCTTCCATCCACATGGCTATACGGTGGCAAGTGATGGAGTAGTTAGTCCACACAGGATGTCTCATTAGAGGAAGAGATGATGAGAGACCAAGAACTGTATAAGGATGTCTCAATCACACCAGAGCTGGACAATATGGCCAGTCTTTCTAGCTAGCTTGCCCTGTCTCTGCCCCTGAGGTTTGGAACTACAGGGCCTGCCATGCCCACCCAACATTTAAGTGGGTCCCTAAAGATCTGACCTCCTCTGGTCTTCAGATTTGCTCAGCAAGTACTTTAACCTCCGAGCCATCTCCCCAGCCCCATTTCTGGTCTAGAATTTGGAATCTTCTTGCCTCTGCATCCTCAGTTACATGGGTTTGCAAGGCCTGTGACACCACATCTATGTAGAGTATACCTTTAGTTGTAAAGGCAAAGTTTAATGTAATAGACAATTCTGTGTTATGCCTCCGGAAGCTTCATCGCTTCCTGTAACTCTCGGTTGCTTTAGGAGGCCACACCCAGTGATGGTCCTATACCATTAACAGATTTCTCTAATGATGCAATGAGCAGTTAGCAGGAGGTATCCCGTCTTTAAGTGACAGGTGACTGTATACTTCCTGCCTATGATGGTATGAACAGATTCTACAAAGGCTACTTCAAGAGAAAATGATTTTTAAAATTCTGCCCCCTTCCAGAGCTTAGAGTTAGGTTGGTTGCTTCTCTGGACAGGCTGCCTTTGCAAGTAAACTACCTAGGTGTGTATGTGTCGGGGAGTGGGCACAGGCAACAGATGTCAGCAAGGCATGGTGGCACACAACTTTAATCCCAGCACTCAGGAGGCAGAGGCAGGAGGATCTTTGTGAGTTCAGGGCCAGCCTGGTCCACACAGTGAGTTCCAGGCCAGTCAATGAGATCCTGTCTCCAAAAAAAAAAAAAAAAAAAAAAAAGAGCAACAGCAACAATAATACTGCAATCTGGTCTCTGAAGGTCAGGCTGTTAAGCTCTTTACATCAGCAAGCTATGAGGCACACCGCACTGGTAGTGAAATCTAGAAGTTTCTAACTTCTATGTGTGAGGTGGTTTATTGGAACGTGTTTTTTCCAGAGTGCCAGCTGATGGAAGTGGGCAGTGTCTCACATCTGTAATTGTAGCCCTGAGTCCCCCCTTGATCACTGTGTAACCTTGAACAAGTTAGTTATCTGAGCATCACTTTCTAATTGGTCAAATCTGAACCTTAAGACCGGCATTGTGGGTTAATATGTAAATGAATAAAGAGGTGTCTGGGAAGTTCTGACGAAGGGAACAGGGACTTAAGACGTTCCTTCTAGATCCTACTCCATGCTTACCCACCAAGCAAGCCAGGTAAAGATGCCCTGACTTCTGAAGTGCTGGTGGGGGCCTCTCAAATCTTAGGAGATAAAGTGACGTAAACGGCATAGGTGTGGTGAGGAAGGAGGTTCCTGGAGAGTCAAGACAGGAAGGTTGGGCAGGAGCTTGTCTGCAGTCTCTCCCAGCCCTTCTGGTGACATCGCTGTTCCAGTGCAGCTTCTGACTGCTCTGCTGTTGCCACCAGCCTTTGCTCCTGAGCAAGACAGCGTCCCTTCCTCTGTGGGACACCTTCCTAGCACTCTGCTTTTCATCTTTTATTAAAGTGAGAAGGCAAGTCTTTGTCCCTCACCCCTCTTCTTCCACTACATTTGTGCTAAGAAGGTCAACACCAGTATCTGCAAAGGTTTCATGAGCTGAGTCCAGTGTTTGTCCCGGTGGTTTGACAGTCACTTGGCTCCGGAGCATGCTTGCCTAGCACTGACCTTCAATTGGAGGCATTTAAAGATTTGGGACATCTAGAGAGTACCCACTTCTGCTTAGAGTACCAGTTTTTGCTGCTCATAGTATCCAGGGTCCCCCTTGTGGGCTCTCCTAGAGACTCACCCAACACAGGGAACACTATTGTCTGTCACTAGTAAGCTTCTGGACTGCGGGAGCCTGCCTTGTCGATCTTTGGTTCTGCCTGTGCATTGTGTAAGATGCAGTGGAATCCACTGAAGGAGTGATGTAGTGGAATGCATTCCCTGGCAGTATCTGTCATGGACACGGTGAACTTCAACTAGTCCCTTCTAAGTTTCATGTTGTCAGATTTGCTTGCTTTTGCTCTTTGTTTGTTTTCAACAAAATCAAACTGGTCAGGAGGATCTTGAATATCTTTTCCAGAACTTAGAATCAACTATAAGATTGTAAAAGTAAAAGAAGTGGTTTTTAAATGTTTTTCTTGGGGGGGGGTGACTTTGTGCAAAGCTTTTTGTTTGTTTCAAACTTAGGATTTTGCTGTGTCTCTGACTGGCCCAGAACCCAGAGATCTGCCTGCCTCTGCCTCCTAAGTGCTGGTTCAGAAGCGTGCACTACCACGCCAACCTATGCAAAAGCCATTTTTATTTAAGTCTCTCTTTAAGTCTCTCATATATTCTCCCCCCTCCCCTTGGCTTTTTCTGCTTCTCCTACACCTGGCTCACATGTTCAGGTGCTCTGCTCACTGGCCTGTGTTCTGAAGGAGCCAGGATATAGCTCTTGGCTCTGGTAAAGCACACATGGGTTGGAGGCAATTAGAGAGCTCTCTCACCTTTTTTAGTTCCCGGCTGATGTATTAGATGACTATAGATGATTTGGATCAGATTCCCTCAGATCCCTAAATGAGTAGATTCCCAGTAGTTTAAAGACAGCAAGAAGTAACCATTGGTCTCTTGCTGCCCAGTATAAGTTTGATACTTGTGACTTAAGGATTAAAAAGAACCATTCTCATGATTTTGTTTATGGGGACTTTTATTTTTAGAGATTGATTTTGAGAGTTAAATGCTTAGTAAAATCCAAGTGAGTGAGATGTTGCCTTGAACATCTTTGGTTTCTATACAGTCAAAAGTGAACATTTAAGGCACTGGGGATGTAGCTCAGTTGTTTTTGTGCTTACTTGGCATGTATGAAGCCCTGGGTTCAGCCCTCAGCACAGCATAAACCAGGCATAAAGGTAAATGCCTACAATCCCAGTACAGGCAGTGAATATAGGAGGATTAAGAATTTAGGACCACCCTTAGCTACATAGAGTTCTAGGACAGCCTGGGGTTTATCTTTTCTTGTCTAGAAGAGGTGTAGGGGTGGGAGGAGATTTGACTATGCAAGAGTTCCTTTCTGAGAGCCTCATGGGCTGTGCTGAGCTTGTGGGCCCAAGTCCAGTTTGTTTGCTGAATATATAAATGTTCTCACTGCTTTCACCTTGAAGTTGGTGAAAGTAAAATCCAACAATTCCTTGTAAGTGCTTCATAAATGGATAGATTAACAATCTAAATCTTTGTTCTTAAAATAGTGTTTTTTTTCCTTTGGGGTGTCTATTTACTAATAAAATGCTCAGAGACATGGAATTCACTCAGTAAATGGGTTCTTAAGCTGAAAGAAAATTCACAGTGTTGTCGGGAATGTTCTGTCTCTACTACACTGGCTAGTTTGTGCAGAGATTAGACCCAAGAAAGCAACACACTTACATTTTATTTCTCCTGGAAAGCTTCATGCTTCCAATAACTAGCACTCCACTTGGTCTGTACCCGTAGTCAGGTTGATAATTCTCTTGGAAAACATGCCACTGTACTTGAGATTTTGGGTGATTGTGTCAATATTGACGTGTTGAAGAAAAGAACTGTGAGCCTTTCTGATAAAAGTTGTCTGGGGGAAGGATTAGCAAAGGTCAAGCCAGGCAGAGCAGTAAACATTCCATTCATTAATAACGGTCCGTAGGGTGCTTCCTAAGGTCTGTTCACCCTTCAATGTCTCCTAGAGAGTGCTAACTGCTATTTGAGATGTGCAGTGAGGCCCTCTGACCTCTGAGTACTTCTGGAAGCTTCTCATGTGCTATGCTGGAAGATGCTGCAGTGTAACCTAGGCCCCAGGACTCAGAAGGCCAGGGGACCATTCAACTCTTCCAGAGTGAGGCAGGTCCAGCCATGGAAACTTGAGTCAAAGAGATAAAAATTCCGTCAAGTAACACTTGGGAGACATTGTGCTTCTTTTCCTCTGGTGACTGCCAGTATGATAAGTTGCAGGGTGGAAAGGATCCATGCTCAATGGAGAAAGCAGGAGAGTGCCAGGGATGCTGAGTTAGTGGAGAAGCCTGGATGGGTCTCTGGGCATGGCAGAGATGCAAAGGGAGGAGGAGAAAGGGAAGAAGTAAAGCCACCATTAACAGTGGCAGCAATGGCTTGACTTAAGGCAAGAACAAGGAGGATGGGTTCCAGGATATGGCTCAGTCAACAGGGTGCCTCACTCATTGCACAAGGACCCAAGTTTGGATCTCAAGCATCCACATAAAAGCCTGGCTGGGGTCATGCATGGCTGTAATCATCACAGTGTTGGGAGTGAGCTAGAGCCCTGGCCAGGGAAATGCAGACTCGGGGAAAGAATGTCTCCAAAACATAAAAATCAGAAGGAAAAAATTAAGACAGAGCACATAAGGCAGATAATTATTGTCAACCTCTGGCCTCCATATATAAACATACACCCATGTACCTGCGTGCACGTGTGAGAATATCCACACAAAGATGTGCATACAACACACGCACAAGCACACACACACGCGCGCACGCGCACACACACACACACACACACACACACACACACACGTGCGCGCGCACCCACACCTTTGCTTTTTCTTCCCTATGTCTCTCCCTTCCTTCCTTTAGTTTCATGAGACTCCCAAGTGCACACAGGAACAACCACCTTTCTGCCCCTGTCTCTCATGAAGGCCAGCTCTCATGGATGCTGTTAACCTCTAAAGATGCTAAGACTGCCTTCCTGTGACCCAGAAGTGGTCTAAGGCCTGAGGTGACCAGGACCAATGCTCTGCCTTAGATTTGCCTCTATAGAGGGTCAGGTGTGAGGAGTGGACACAGAAGGAACAGGAGCGTGTCAGACCACTGTGGAGGACTTTCTAGCTTACGGCACTGGTCCTGACACTATCTCCTAAGGAGTATTTGTAATAAGAGGTCTGGCTAATGGCCTCCCGATATTTCTAGGTTCATCATACATCTACACACCAAAAGCCTCAAATACATTTTTTTCTTAATAGCCAACACCTCTTGACTAATACTTAGAGTTCTGAATTGCAATGTGCTGAGAAACTGGAGGCCTTGCCTGGACTTGATGGGGCACAGCTAGAAGCATCTGCTGTTGAACGCCGAGAGAGAGGTAGCATTTTCCTTCTCTGGTCTAAGACTGAAGTCTCATTGACATTAGATTTTTTTCTTGCCATATACATATATGTTCATTTACCTCTTAGGCCATTTCTGTGATTGGATCTGATCTCAGTTCTAAATTATAAACCAGAGTAAGCCCTCCGTGTATGTTTTGCCAGTAGTCTGCCTCAGGCCTAGCTTCGTTACCCATTTCTCTTACCTCTTCTTAACCCTCAGCACACTCAAACCCTATGTAATTTGACGTTGCTGAAGAAAAGAACCTGAGATAACACTTCCCAGAGAGCTGCCCACCCCCTTGATGACCAGGTAGGTCCCTCTGCCGTCATTATCCCAGGCAGAGGGAAAAAAATCTCAGGCACCTACTGAACAGTGGCTCACTGAAAATGGGCAAATGTGCCCTCAAATATTGGATGGGTTCTTGTCTGGCGTTGGACACCTGGGATGGTTTCCCACTCCTGCTGACCAGCAAGCCTCTAGATCTTTGAAGTGTGTAGATATGACATTGCCTTCCTTGGGCAGGTGGTGGCAGTGGTGGTGGCAGGGGAATCTAGCTCCTCCCGTTTTGTTTGTGCTTTGTGACTCTCAGGCATTCTCTTTTGCTCTTGCAGTCCTAACTCAATGATTCTGCAGAACAGCAGCATCTGCTGCAGCTTTTGCTTCTGGGTTTGTTAGAAAGCTTGTGCAGGGTGCTTTCAACACACAAAGCAAGAACTGTTCCTTCCCATGGACCCTGTCTTCCGGCAGGAAACACTTCTGCAGGTCAAAGAGCTGTCACTGCCACCTGGGACTGCTTAGCAGATCTCTAGCAAGGGATAACTCTCTTGCCTTCCCTTCTGGGGGAAGAGACACAGGGCTGGTTCACCCTGAGCCAGCATCATTTCTAAAGGGAGGCCAATGCATATAGTTGTGTGAGGAGGTCAAAGGTAAAGGTGCTGAGCCTGGATGCAAAACCCACCCCTTAGCTTGTGGCTTGGAGGTAGGCGCGTATACGTGTGCGTGTGCGTGCACGTGTTTATAGTCACTTCTCTCCTTCCATCTCTATGGGACTTCCTGGTATGGAACTCAGGTTACCAGGTTTTCAGCAAATGCCTTTCCTTTCTGAGCCATCTCGATGGCCTTGGCCTTGGTGTCATGCATTACACAAGAATCTCCCCCACTCACTGCCCCCTTTTCAGAGCCTTGCTTCTATTAGTTAACATCTAACTCTGATAAGATTCTTTAGTCTGAGGAGCAAATGACTACAGGCACCCTGCTAGAAGCATTCCTGTGGCAGAGTTCCTGTACAGCAGGCCAGGGAAGTGGGAAGAGTTGTTAAAGCAGGCGCAATGCCTGGGAGCCAGGGTGGCTTGCCATCTACAGCAGGGGTAGCTATATTATAGGCCAGTGCACACCTAGGTTCTCATTAATCCCCCAGTCCCTGTGCAGTAACGGGAAGCCTGGTGTTCTGGTAAGAAGCTTCCTGATGTAGGTGAGGAAGAGGTACCAGGAGCACCCCAGAACTTGGGACTCTGACCACTACTTCACCAGTGCTGGGTTCTTCCTCCCAGGGCTCTTTGTAAACTGTCACTGCAGTCTCTGCTGCCTCAATGATGCCGCCGTACTGCTGAAGCACATGGATAGTGGACACCTTTTCTGAGCCTGGGTTATGTGAAAGGGTGGTCAGATAGGGAGTGAGGAGGCCGTGGCTGTTAGGGAAGAATGTTATACTAAGAATAACGCTCAGAATGCAGCGATAAGAGCCCAGATGGTCAGAGATGTCAGCTGGGGACACAAGGTGGAGGTGGTAGGGACAGAACAGGATGATAAGATAGGACTGTGACACAGGAATGTACAGCCCAGGAATGCACAGCTGGGAGTCTGACAGTGACCCTGAGAGTGGGCATTCAGGCTTTGTCTGGCAGGTAGACACGGATGACCTGAAGGATCTGGCTACAGCCGAGCATATTTTATATGTCACCCATTCCCAGTGCTTTCTAGGAACATAACTCTGAGGTTTAGGCATATAGAGAGGGCACTTGGGGCTTGGTGTCAGAGTTTAACTTAGTCACAGCTTTTTTGGCACCTCCCATGGCTTTCTATTAGTGCTTCCCAGGCCCTGCAATGACAGGACTGTTGTCCTCTGCTCCACTTCTGGGAGGGCATGGCGCCTCTAGTGTGAGGGATGGCAGGAATTCAGCATCACTGATTTCCCATAAACAGTGAGCTCTCTGTGCAGCAGGTCTGCAGACTGGAATCAGCCAGAGCCTTGTGTCTTCCTGGAGGTTAAAGGAGACAAGCGGTGGTCAGTTAGGAGGCACACAGACACTTAGGTTAGTGTGACATCTCAGCAAGGGCTAGGAAGGAGCTGGATAGCCTGAGCTCCAGCCTGTTTGTACCTTAGCAGTCAGGAACTGCCACACTAGGGCATTCTCTGTAACGTGACTATGATGAAGCTTGCAGAGACTTTCTACCTGGATTATACATGGCTTCCATGCCATCCTCAGCCTGACCCCCTCACTGAGCACCAGGTATAGAACTGCATAGGTATATTGACCCTCTAAGGGCTGGGTGATGACTGTTCTTCTTTCCTTCCTTGTGAAACTTAAGTAGACCTTCCTGCTCCCAGCCCAGGGCTAGGTTATACAGATAAGAATGCAGATAGAAGAAGGTCCTGCACAAACCACATTGAGAGATCTCTGGACCTAGTTCACAGCCCGCGTCAGCGTGCAGAGCGGAGGTATGAACAGCTGTGTTGCCTGGGGGCTGTGATCGGAGGCAGAGCCAGGGTCTAGGGAATGTTGTTCCCTGCTTGTTCCTTCACAGAGCAGGTTGCCTAAGCTTCCTTCAGGGACTTTCCAGCTTGTCCTGAGCTAGTGGAAGTCCCAAGATGGCATGCTTAGGACACAAGCCCAAGCCTGCTTCACAGTGGTTCAAGAAACCAGCCCCGTGTTCTTAAGCATCTTGCAGCCAAGAGGCAGCTGAGACCATCCCCAAAAGGACTTGTCAGCCTTGACAGGGGTTTCAAGACCTCATTGTCTTTGGTTGGATCTTATATGAAACCAGTTGGGGCTCTGACCAGGATTTTGGGGGCACTCAAGTTGTTCCCGAGTTGTGGGTTTCAGCAAGCCCTGGGGGGAGTTGTTAGAGAGTTAGGGGTGGCAGTGGGGAAAGCTGCAGTGCTCTGTGGCCAAGCCAGAATAAGCGTGATTATTTCCACAAATCAAGCCATTTTCATGCGTATTTCCCCCTGTGTCCTGATCTGTGTAGTTATGGAATGCATATGTGTAGGAAGGAGCCTTGGAAAACTCATTCCTGTTCTTTGTCAAGGAGCTGAAAAGCTTAGGTAACTGGTTCATGAGGAGATTCTGCCATGGAGAGCTGGCGGAGATTCCTGATGGTGGGGGAGGGTGCATGTGGGGGGGGGGCTGGCCTTCGATGCCTTGTCTTCTGATGATTGTTGAAGGTCACAGGGTCTAGGAAGAGATGGGTCATTCTGGGAGATAAGCATACTCTGACTAAGCTTCTCTGCTGCTATTCGGCAGGATGACACTTTTTTGTTCACCATAACTCCTCTAGGCTAACAAGGTGCCTGCTATATTGATGATGCTTACTGGCTATTGCCCATCCCAATCTGCAGCCCCTGGGCCCTTTGGCCTCCATTTCCTCAGGTACTCTGGGAAGGAATGAGATTTTCACCAAAGTGACATGGTGGTTACTCTTGACTATGAACTTGGCTGGATTAAGAAGACTTTAGGGTGTTAGTGATGATACCCTTGAGTGTGTCTTTGGGGCATTTCCAGAGATGACTAACTGAAGCATGGTCTCTGACTGAATTAAAAGGAGGGAGCCAGCTGAGCACTAGCCTTCCCCTCCCTCTGCTTCCTGGTCCACTTGGATGTGAATGAGTATCCTTAGCCTCCTGCTGCCGAGTTGTCTTCCCTGTGAGGAAGGACTGTGCTCTCAGACTGTGAGCCAAAACAAACCTTTCCTCCTCTGTTCGTTTTTGTCAAGTATTTGCTCATAGGGATAAGGGAAGGACTATGGTTGGTGTTCTGCGAAGAGCTTTATGGAGAGGTTTCTAGCACACAGCTTTGTCATGGGGTGAGTTGGATACAAGGACAGAATGTAACCAGTGACACTTCTTCAAGTCCCATGTCCTCTCAAATCTGGATTACATAGCTTATTGGAGACTTACTCTCAGAGTCTTAAGGAGCATGGTTCTTGGTGATATGCTTAGATTATGGGTCCACTCTGTGACTTTGGTTGTTCTCGGATATGTCAAAAGCCAGTCACTGCATCTCTGACGATACAAAGCCTCGAATCCTGCTGCATTCTTGTATACCAGGCAGGGTCTTAATGGTTTCCAGACATTGAAGCCTTTAGTGTAAGAGATGAGAAGCCCAAGGTCATGAGGTTGGAAACGAAGTAACAGGTAAGGTGCCTGTCAGTCTGTAGATGATGGTGGGTAGATGGCATGTAGCTGGCAACTTGGACCCTGGATAGATTGCAGGGCTGAAGCAGGCCCAAGCATGGCAATCACGGTATCTACAGGCTTTGTCTTTTATCCTTCGTCACACCCTTGCTAAAAACCCTTAGATTACATTCCTGAAGCCAGCCACCAAGGTCTAGTCCCTTATTTGGCCACTTCTCCATCTAAGGCTGACCACCAAGGTCCAGCTATCGAAGTGTTGAAGTCTATCAATCAACCCCCCCCCCCTTTGGCTCACCTAACAAGTCCAGTCAAAACAAACCAACTCATTCTAACAAGGGGTTCCCTCTCCCCCCTGTAAACTCATTTCCCCTCAGGCCATGTCTACCCCCTCTCTATCCAGAGGCAGTCCTCTGTCCCTCCCCCTCTCCATTGTCCCTCTCTCCCTCACCTCCTATCTCTTGTCTTTGTCTCTTATCCCTTGCCTTTTCTCCCTCTGCAGCAAATAAATCTTCTTTGTGCTGAGAACTTATCTTGGTGTGTCCTGTGCTAAGTCTGGTTCTTTCACAGATGGTCCCTTACTGTGGATTCTTTACCCTCTGGTGACCAGGGAAGTTGATGACATCTGTATGGGTTGGCTGTTTTATCTCTTGAGAACAGATACTAAAGGGCATTCAGTCCTGGCTGACAATGCCCAGGAGCATGTGGTGAGGGTCAGTCCTGCAGCGCCTGGAGTCAACAGTGCTAAGCATTTCTGCATTAAAGGAGCAGAGGAGAACACTTCCCAATAGGGTGACCTGGGGAGAAGAATTGCTCCTGGGCCTCTCCTGAACCTGTGAGCACAGAGGCACAAGCACTTGCTCTTTGGGTGCCATTTTAAGCATCCTGAGCTGGTTATGATCAGGTTCCCTCTTCCTTCTTCCCAAGACCCAGCTCTCCCTCACGCTTAGCTTGCTTGAGCTGGTTTGCATCTTGTTTCAAACTGTTTCCTGGAGATTTCCTGTGGTTACCCTGCTTCCTCAGGGATTCCCAGTGGTTTCGAGCGAAACACACCCCCTCTGTTCTGTATCCTCACTGTGTCCACAGCAAGGAGCTGTCTAACAAGCACTGAACTTCCCCAGAGGCCCCTGAGCTTCTCCTGAGGCCTTGGCTGGCTGAGAACAAAGATTCTCTGTGAAGTTAGGTTTTGCACAACTGTCCGTTCAGCCCTTCCCGTGTAAGGACTCTTTTTGTCCAGAGCTGACTTTTGAAACATTCTTCTTAAGGCTTTGGTACAGACAATTAGACTCACCAGGCCGAAGGCAGTAAAGAGCACTTCTCAGTGGGAAAGTGACCCTGTTTAAAGGTGGTCGCTTCCACCCTCTCTCACAGTCACCCACTGTCTATCTACAGCTTAAGCAACGTTTTCTTTGCCACTCGTGGGAAGTTTTTATTTTGTTTGGACATGGCATCCAGAATACAGTTTTATTTCCCTCCTGGGGCTGTTTACATGAACAAGATGATAGAAACACACCTTCCATGCTTTTGTAGGCAGTAACAAAATATCTGTGAAAGACTGTGCCCTAGGTGGAGAGTCAAATGCCTTTCCTAGCTATCTTAGCACCCAAGGTGCCTGAAAGGCAGCAGACTATAGGTGAGAGATAAGAAGGCTCTGCCCAGATAATGATGTTGGAAAAATGGGAGACTCTGACTGAACATGGAGGCCTAACTGTAAACTCTTCTTTCTCTCCAGTGCCTGCTTTGTCCAAAATGTATGGGATTTCACTGAGAAGCACTTTGGCCAGCAAGTATAGGTTTGTGTTTCCCCCAGACAATTTTGCAGGCTCTGGTGCAGAAGCTCAGGGTCTTGGGTGGTGCTTTCAGCCAGTCTTGAACAGTCTCTAGCACGTTGCTATGACATTGCCTACCTTTTATGAGTGAGAAAAGATTATATAACTTGACAAGACTATATATTTAGCATGCAAATGAACAATTAATACTAATTATTATTTGTGTTTGTATTTGTGTGTAGCTGCCAGAGGAATGTGTTAGGTGTTCTTCTCTGTGGCTCTACACCTGATCCCTCTGAGGCAGTCTCTCATTGAATTTAAATCTTGCTGTATTTCAGCTTGTGTGGTTTTGAGCAAGCCTCAGAGATCTTCCTGTATCTACCCCACTCATAATGCTGGAGTTACAGGTGCATGTACCCACATTTTTCTTTTTATGTGGGTGCCGTGGACCTCATGTTCCACAGCAGGTACAGTTACCCACTAAACTACCTCTCCACTTCCCAGCTCCTCAAAGGGAGGACTTTAAAGACCTTTAAAGCTTTAGGTCTTTATTTATGAGGATCTTTATTTTATTGAGATAAATTTACATACCACAGAACTCACCTTTTTTAAAGGATATAAATTCTCAGTTTTAAATATACTCATAAAATTGTGTAGCCGTTGTCAGTCTCTAATTCCAGAATATTCCATCACCTCATAGGAAAGGTCAAACTTAGTAGGAGTCACTCTTCATTCCTTGTCTCCTTCTCTCCAGCCATAAGTAAGCACTGGTCTACTTTCTGTGTGTATTAGTCAGCTTTCTGTTCCTATGACAAAATACCAAACACAGCTCACCTAACGTAGGAAGATTGATTTAGGTTCACCGTCTCAGAAGTTCTAAGTTATGACCAACCAGCTTTGTTTGTGGGGGGCCATATTGAGGCAAAACACCACAGAAGGGGAGTATGTGGTGAAGCAAAGCTGCTCATCCCATGGTGGTTAGGAAGCAAATCCTCTGGGACTTCAGGTACTCTGGGTTTTGCCTTTGTTCACCAAAATTCCCCTTCTGAGTTTAGTAAAGTTCATTGAGCCAAAGACATAGCTCCGTTTGAAAGATGGTTGTTCAAGTGTGAGGACCCGAGTTCCAATCCTCTGTACCCATGTAAACACCTGATATGACCACATCTGTCCCTGAGCTGCTGTGGGGATCAGAGACAGGAAGCTTGCTGAATCTTGCTAGCTACAAGTTCAGTGAGAGATGATTCGAGACACTGTCTCAAGAGAGTGAGGTGGAACGTGCTAAAGCCGCTCATCAGACATTCCCTTCGGGTGTCCATTAGTGCTTATGGTACATGTACTCCTCATACATGTAAGTACCACACACACATATCACATCACTCACACACCCGTCCCTTTACGCACGCACGCACCACAACTCACACCTCCAGAAAGAGTTCTCTGCTAGAAGACACCGCTTTAAATTATTATTGAATTGTTGTTATTCATGTTACTGTTATTGTTTTCGTTGTGCACACCTGCACATACATGCAACAGTGTGAGTACAGAGGTTAGAGGACTACTTTGTCAAACTGGTTCCTCTCCTTCCATCTTTATTTACGTGGTTCTAGATACTAAACTCAGGTTATCTGGTTTACAGAGGAAGTTCTTTCCCCACTGGTCCATCTCATCCGCATCATAAAATGGCGGCTTTGGGTAGTGTTCTGGGGGATACTAGTAACCCAGAACCCATTCAGAGAAACCCATGAAGCCAATGTTGCTCCCCTCAAGCTCCACCTTCTTCCATGATGTGGTCACAAGGTCCGTGAGATAAACATTTTATAAGCATTTGGTTCTCTGGCTTCTGCCTATTTTCCCATTAACTCTCAATGGTTAAAGTTAGGATCTAGAAAACAATATTTCTTATAATATCTGCCACCATAGAGCAGTTTAAAGACCTTGCAAAAGACTTAGAGATCCTAAGAGCCATCTTGATTTAGGACAGTCTTGTGAAACAGGACTTAATATATTCACAAATCCTTTCCTGTCTCTTCGCTGCCATCTCTACTACATTCACAGGAACATGTCCCCATAGGAGAAAGATGCTAATTGTGGTGGAATATGCAGCAGAGAATGACAAGGTGAAGATCACAGTTGAGCTGGCCTGGTTGTCTGGGCTGTGTTCTTGTCATTGGAGGCTGAGTTTTTAGAGTAAGAAGCAAGCTGCCAGCCGAGGTCCATGGGGCTACAGGAAACTTTCAGCAGACAAAGGTCAAGAAACAGTGTTTGGTGCAGCGTTTCTCAGCTTCCTAATGCTGTGACCCTTTAATATAGTTCTTCAAATTGTGGTGACCCCAACTATAAAATTATTTTGTTGTTAAGTCATAACTGTAATTTTGTTGCTGTGCAATGTAAATATCTGATATGAAGGATGTCTGAAATGTGACCCCCCAGGAGGGTCATGGCCTCCAGGTTAAGAATTGCTGGTCTAGAGAGTCTGGTAGAGTGGGCCAACCCCAGGCAGAACACTGGCAGGTGAGGTTTGACTCTGTTACTTCAGGCCCCCCCACCCTCTGGGCTACATTTGCCAGGAGGCCTTTTGACTTTTAGCTTTGACCTTGATTACCTTCCTGGGGAAGGAGCTACTAGCAGGGTTGCCCCTCTGGACTAGGAGAAGGTGGTAGTTTTCCTTGGAGAAGAGTTAAGCAGCCCAGGGCTCAGGCCATTTCTAGGTAGTTGGGAACTCAAATCTGTGTTCAGTGGTTTTTGAGGAAGTTGGATATCTGAAGGTTCCTGGGGTCTAGCTAGCAGCAGAGTATTCATGGGGCTGGGGACCCTGAGCATCGCAGGGCCTTTCTATTTTGTGAGATGCTAGAGTCTTAATGTTCTCAGACACAGATAATGAAAAATATGTGTGGTGTGGTGTAGCTAGAAATACATGTTAGAGAAAAAGAGGCAACAAACGAGGGTTATTTGAACTTCATGCCAGTCCTACTAAAGAGAACTGAAGACACACATCTCCATGGAGGTTTGTGTATGAATAGTCACATCATTCACATGAGCTAAAATGTAGAAACAGCCTCAAAGGCCCATCGGCTGCTGAATGGAAGATACACATGCTATCCTGTATCCATGCAGAAGAACAATAGCCTTGAAAAGCCACAGAAAATACACGGCCTATCACTGAAAACAGTATATTAAGTGAAGGAAACCAAACAGTCTTAGATGAATTGCCCAGAACAGACAAATCCGTAAGATAAAAAGTAGCTGAGTGGGGCCTGGGAGGAGGGGTTGATTGGAAAACTGGAAATGGGTGAGGGGTTTCTTTGTTAGGGTGACGAAGTGTTCACAGCTAGAAGCAGAGATTGCCTAACTTTCTGAATATACCAAAACTAAATAATTATATAGTTCGAAGTATAAATGTTATGATATGTAAAATATACCTCATTAGAACCAACAAAAATTCTCCCGAAGTTTGTGGCTTTTACATGCACTGTTTCTTTCTTTATGTGTTTAGTGCAGAAAGTGTTTTGGTTTGCAGGGGTGGGGTAGGGGCAGGGGTGTAGTTGGTGTGTTTCACTCTAGTGCTCTCCCTATCCCTTCAGCAGAGGCTCAGCCCAGATTTGGCTGTAGCTGAGGCACACACAAGCTTATGTGTCCTGGGGCCTTTCTCAGTTTAGTAGTCTGCCCAGGGCTGAGCTGTACCCCGAGATGGTGTCCTCCAGGGACTTGGCTACTAGGTGCCTGGCATTCTCAGCCATTCAGAGGCCCTGGAGTAATCCCTAACCGTAGGAAGCTGAGGGCTCCCATGATCTATCACTAAAGAGGATTTTGTGCCCGGGTAGGCCAGGCAGCCTGCAGCTCAGAGGGGAGTGGAGGGACATAGGATCGAGAATTCTTGAGAGAAGGTCTTGCCATCTAAGGAAAGCACAGTCAGGGAACTTTGGAGAGTATTCTGTGCAGCACTCAGAGCAGAAGACTTGGTCCACGCTCCTAGTGTTTGTGAGAACATTCTCCCTTTTGAGCAAGTGGAGAGGGGCTTCACACTCTGCCAGGTGGGCATCACAGGAGGCTTCCTCATGCTGAGAAATATAACTCTGGGATTTTGTCATTTTTTTTTTTTTAAAAAATGTAAGCTGTTGCATATTAGTTTTATAGTTTAAATAAGTATACAGTAAGAAAATAACTGTATCCTAGGGAATGCTGGGTAAAGGCTTTAAGGGGTGGGGGAAGGGCTTGAGCACAGCGAGTGATATACATGCAGGAAACTATCCGAAAGAAATGTGATATTCTGCCTAATAAAAAAAGTAATTTAAGAAACCCTTCGGACAGGAGGAGGGGGAGGCTAGAGTGTACCATCCACTAACTACTAAGTATGTCAGAGAAAATGTAATCCAAAATTTGGTTCAGAGAATACTTTTTAAAGTATTTTGCTACGTTTTTCCTCTAAGACAGTCTAGAATAGCCCAGGCTAGCAGAAAATTTGTTATCTGGCTTAGGATGACCTCGAACAATGATCTTCCTGCCCCCTCCTCCGCAGTGCTGAGATTATAGGCATATACCACTATACCTACTATACACAATGCTGAGGCTAGACCCCATGGCTTCATGCACGCTAGGCAATTACTTTTCCAATTGAGTCCAGCACCAGCATTTCACTAACATTTTCAGTTTATGAAGGCTGCTTATTCATTCATTTCTTCTGACTATCAACCCATTAGTCTTAGACTGTTGGAGTCTTGCTACTTGGTGGTTATAGAAGGTCCTGAGAACACTGAGCTCCCCTGGCCTCCTAAGGACACATTTAGGATTACTGTAACAAGTCAGTCCCCCTGGGGACTGTTGGTGGAATGCCCCCTAGACTGTCAGGGGCCTTGAGAGGCATCTCCTTCCACATCCAGGGGAGAAAGGAGCATACCATCAAGCAGGTAATATGTGATTTTTGAGCTGTAGTCCACAATAATCCTGTTGGCCTCAGAGGCCAGGAGTGCTGCACCAGCCAAATTCTCCTGTCCTAGCAACATCTGCTGATGGCAGGCCATCTTATGGGGGTGAGGTGGAAGACTAGGGTCAGCCACCCCACATGAATCTCTTCCCACATTCCTGCAACCTGCGTGTGCCAAGTTCTTTGTCTCTGGAAGGGGCTATAGGATGCATAGCGCTCATTATGTTTGAGTGCACTCTCACCCAGTGTGAGTCACCCAGCTCAGGATCAAAGGCAGTAATTTCATGTCAATTAGCCACTTCAAAGCACACCATGGGGAAAATTAGGAATCAGGAAGCAAATTGAATTATACATCAAAGGAAAACAATCTCTTGACCTTTTTTTCCTTCTAAGATCTGTTTCTTAGTGTGAAGATTCAAATGATGGAGTCAGCTCAGCGTGGGGGTGGGGTGGGAGTTGAGCTCAACCAGAAGTCTCCTTGATCAGTTCTTTTACCACGTGGACTTCTGGCAGGATGTGATGGGGGTTTCTTCCTAAAAGCGTGTACCCTACATTGAGAAAGAGTTGCACACAGCGGGTCCTGGGGGGATAAAGTGCTTCCGCGTCCATTCCCCAGAGCCCAGGTACCTGCATACATAAGAATACATGCACACAAAGAAAAGTACACAGCAGGACTGTTGTAGCATTGTAGCATGCCATGGTTCTGTGGTAAACTGGGTGAGATGAGTCCATGGGCTGTGAGACTCTGGGGAGGAGAAAGGGCTGCTGTGGTGGGAGGGCTCGGCTAAGCTTGGATCTTGGCACAGGTTGTAAGTAGGTGTTTAGTTTGGTAAGCTGAGGAGGAGGACTGGTACTCCAGGAAGGGGGGGATAATGAAGTGTATATGTGAGGTGGTCCCTAGGGGTGCGGATGGATGGATGGAGAGCTTCCGCTGTATGTGGGTCCTTAAAGCTGGGCTTAGGCACATGAACTTGAACAGTCAGAAAATAGAGTCAGTGACAAATTGTAAAGTAGGAATAGCCTGGGCTTGGGAGATAGCAGGTGGGTAAGAGCATTATGTTTGCAATTCAAAGAAGAGATAGCAACTTGGCATCTTCATGCTTCCTTTCATAGCCTGGCACAGTGCTTCAAATACACCGAGTGTTTTAGGTGGTGTGTGTGTGTGTGTGTGTGTGTGTGTGTGTGTGGCCATGCCCAGTTTTTACATGGATGCTGGGGATTTGAACTCATGTCTTTGTGTTTATACAGTAAGTAAGTGCTATTCCAAGATGTAGGTTTTGGGTCCCAGCCCAGAAAGTGAGAGCACACATTCCAGAACATCCACAGAGACAAGAGTGAAAGTGAGCCAGAAGGACCTATTAAGATGCTTTGGCTCCATGTGCTCACTTCTTGGGGTCTGACACACATTCTGAAGAACAGAGGACTCTGGGAGGCTCCAGGGGGCAGAATCCAAGTTTTGCTCTAGAGAGAGCCAGTGTGTAGGGTCAGAGGCCACTCCACTGGAACGGACGGTTCTGGAAGGGATTTCGAGCTTTTGGGTGTTAATGTCTTTGGCTGCCTGTCTTTTGGTCCTGGTATTGTTTTCTCACCTCCCCATGAGTGTTTGCCAAGCACCTCAGTTCTCTGTGCTGAGTGGGATGGAGGGGTTGTCCTGGGACAGCGCACTGGCTTTGATCTCATGTCTCTACTTACATTTGCTATTCTTTTCCTTCTCCTCTCCTTTTCTCTCCCCACACTCCACCTCTCTTTCCTTTTCTCTTTCCCTCCCGGTTTTAAATCTAAAATGTTGAAAGAATGAATGCATTCAGTGAATGATATCCACAACCCCATACATATCCAGGTGGTTTTCGGAGGCCATTTAACACGGATGTTTCGGGAGACTTGGGCTAGGTTGTAGCTTTATTGAAGAGTGATCCAGTAATGTCTGCTCTGTAACCTGTGTTTGCGAACTATAAAATTTCCTACAGTTTATATTAAAAAATTAAAGATTATAATATAGGTGGGGATTTTTGCCTGAGCTTTCAAAGCTTTAGTGAATTCACAAATCTACTTTATGATTTTCAGTCTGTTTCTCTTTTTGCTTAATCAAGTGGGCACAATTTATCTTAAATTTAGAAAAAGAGAGGGGTCCTTGAAGGAAAGGAGAAGTTATCAGAGAGAACTGAGTAAGAATGAAGGTCTGGAATACACATTCAGCTTAGAAACAAGCTGGGGGCTGGTGTCACAGTGGGAGTGGGTGGGGCTCGGTAGTGTGAACCTAGAAACAGGTTGGGGGCTGGTGTCACAGTGGGAGTGAGCGGGCTCCAAAGTGTGAACCTAGAAACAGGCTGGGAGCTGGTGTCACAGTGGGAGTGAGCGGGCTCCAAAGTGTGAACCTAGAAACAGGTTGGGGGCTGGTGTCACAGTGGGAGTGAGCGGGCTCCAAAGTGTGAAC
>JADRCH010000133.1:6493943-6621858 GCA_019843965.1 Rhynchomys soricoides | reverse complement strand
CTGGGGGCTGGTGTCACAGTGGGAGTGAGCGGGCTCCAAAGTGTGAATCTAGAAACAGGCTGGGGGCTGGTGTCACAGTGGGAGTGAGCGGGCGCAGTGGAGAACTTGAAGCCAGGTTCTCTGCAATGTCAGTACTGTTCAATTGTTCCTGACTCACATTCTTGATGCTTACCTCCCAACCAGTGCCCCATCCACTGTCAAACTCTCCGTGATTCTGGCTCTCTAGAAGAGCATTTGAACTCTCTGGTTCCACCTCCCTAAAGTTGAAATAGCAAAGAGGTTCTAAACATAGCTGAACTACATGTACAAGGCCAGAGTAGATGCTTTTATCACTGTCAGTTGGGAAGTTCAGGCTTAGTAATCAGCACCTGAATTATTTTGAGCTCTCCCAGCCCTAGTGGCCTCTCTTGTCCATGGTTCTCTTTTCCTATGGAGTTCTATCCAGTGGCTGTTCTGTGTGTGCTCACTGTGTGATATTGTGAATGCCATGGGCTCTTTTTTCAGAGGTAAGAATGAGTTATGTAAATAGTCTCACTTTTAGGAGCACTCAATACTACCTTGACTTTCAAACTGAAGACGAGTGCTATCAACTTCTTCTCTGTGCCTGTTTTGTTGTAGAAATTATAGATCCCAAGCTGGGCAGTGGTGGTGCACACCTTTAATCCCAGCACTTGGGAGGCAGAGACAGGTGGATTTCTGAGTTCGAGGCCAGCCTGGTCTACAGAGTGAGTTCCAGGACAGTCAGGGCTATAAAGAGAAACCTGTCGTCAAAAAAAAAAAAAAAAAAAAAAGAAGAAAGAAAGAAAGAAAGAAATTATAGATCCCACCCCATGGTTTCTACTCAACCAATAATCATTCATTCCTGGAAAAAAGACACACATAATCTTTATATTTACAATAAACCTTAATCAGCATTAAAGCTGAGCAGACAGATATCTATCCTCTATGTTATTGGAATTTACTTTTTTGTCGATGACTCCGAATTATTACTTACTGTGTTTTATCTAGGCTGTTCTTAACTCCACTTGGCCAACCCATTGGCTGCTGCCTCCCGTTGTGCCTTCTCTTCCAAGTTCCTGCCAGGGAAGGCTGGTGCTGGAGCTCCAACCTCCTGTGCTTCCCCCAAGCTGAGGTTTCCTCTTCCCAAGCCTCACTTCCCCCACCACTCCTTCCCAGCTGCAGCTGCAGGGGGCTGGGCCAGGAACAAATTAACCATTCCTAAAACCTGGTCATCCAGAACTAGTCAGAGGGAGCTTGTGAAACCAGCCCATCTGTCCACACTATAAAGGCCTCGAAGCCAGTGAGGAGAAACAGGTTCATTCTGTAAAGCGAGTTTAAGCAAATGTGCTTTCTGCTTGTTGGCCAGCTTCCTACTCAGGGCACCACAAAGGTCCTGGAGGGAGACAATTCATCTCTGGGGCTAAGCAGACTGCCCCCTACTTGTTTAGTCCTACTCTCTGGTACCCTGAGGCTGTCCCAGGCTGACTGTGGTCTGAGAACTGACTCTCAGTGGCTGTGTCTAAGCAGCTGGTCACTGGCATATTAGAACTTAGGATAAAAGTTGATTCAATTCTGTAATGGAAAATTTACATGCGTGCAGGGAGATAGCCCTTGCTTTGTGTCAGTCAAAGGGTTCTGCAGTGAAAGAGAGAGTAGCTTAAATGTCTGCCTGGAAGAAGGAATAGGTGCTCAGTTTTAGTTCCTCTGCCTAGGGATGCTGCCTACAACACTGTGTTGCAGTGGTTCTCAACCTGTGGGTCCAGACCCCTTTGAGGTGTAATGTACCCTTTCACAGGGGTCACCTAAGACCATTGAAAAACATAGATATACATTATGATTCATAACAGTAGCAAAATTACAGTTATGAAGTACCAACAAAAATAATTTTATGCTTGGGGGAGTCATCACAAATAAGAAACTGGGCTGCAGCATTAGGAAGGTTGAGAACCATTGTTCCGTGGTGTTAAGGGTGATGTTACTAAGGGAATGCATTGTAGATCACAAAAGGATCTTTTGCATTTAGTTGAAGTTTTAAAATTTTATTTGTGTGTACATGCAGATGTGTGAGGATGTTTACATGTGTGTATGAAGGCCAAATGGCAACCTTGCTTGTCATTCTCTGGCAGCATCTGCTTTGTTCTTAGATGTAGTCTCTCACTGACCCTGCAACTCACTGATCCAGCCGTGTTGGTTGGCCAGCAAGCCTCAGCAATGTATTTCTGCCTATCCTGAAATGAGGTTTTAAGTCTGTGAGTGCAGCCCCCCATATCTGGCTCTTTTCTGTGGGTGTTGGGGATTGAACTCAGGTCCTGATGCTGACATGGAAAGTGCTTGACCAATGCAGTCATCTTGCTGGTCCTGAATTGCAATTTCCAGCTCTATTCTGGGGGTTTATAGACTCTGGAAACATAAAAAATGGCAAAGTTCAACAAATTGTAGCCAGCAAAGAGTAGTTGGCTCTTGATTCCTATCTTGTGGCAAACTGGCACAGGAGGACAGATAGACCTCATTGGTGACAGATAATGAGCACTGTGCATGAAGGAGCAGAAATTGTTCCTAAATGAAGGTTCCTCACCTCAACAAGACTGGTCCCCAGCTCTCCTGCATTTGTCCCCAGGTAGGGCTTTCTATCTTTCTCTGCCCTGTACCCATCTACTGCTCATGCTCCTTTAGACAGAACCCCAGGCTGGACCATTCAGCTGGCTATGGGCCAGGCTGGGTGTGTGGGACATTCTTACATGCATTTGTAGAGCACGCCCACCCCCACCCACCCGAACTCTTTAAAGCTTTTAAAGAATTTCTAGCTCCTGTTGGAAATACACCTAAAATTTCCTCAGCATTTTTCCTTCCACAGAGGAGAAAAGCAACCCGAAAGGGGGACCAGCAGAAAGCCCTGGCTGTTCTCTGTTGCTCCTTTTCTCAGTAAATTGCCTCAGGAATTTCAGCAGTCAGCTATAATCTACGCCTTGGAAGGCTTCCTTGGGACCCAGCTCTTCAGGGGAGCCAGAACTCTGGCTGGAGCAGCAGGATGGGGAGAAGACAAGGCAAAGAAAGGGAGCCACTCAGCATGGATCCTTCTAGACAGAGTGGGAAGTGTTCTCAAGGTGGAAGGAGAGGACTGGCGAGGCAGGGACTCTGCTTGCCTTTTCTTATTCCCCTTTCTTCCTAATGGTGCGCCAACTCCTTTCCTTCCCCCCCACTCTTTCTTCAGTTCCCTTCTCAACCAAAATAAGATTCAACACAGAGCTTGAATGGGGATAGGAAGGGGACTGGGGTGGAGTTCCATTGTTTGCAGGGACAGATACCAAGCTACCATTTCTAGCCCTGGCTCATTTGAAATAGCACCTTAAGGCAACATTAATGTAGGATACACGTGCTGGAAGCTTGATTGATGCTCACTTCTGCAGCTAATTAAATGTGAATATTCATGTTGGAAATAGGTTAAACACAATTTTTGTACAAAATAACAAAGATAAAGGTATTTTATGTGATGACTGACATCTTAAAGCGTATTTGTCACCTATCCGCTGGAATAAGTCCTATGTTACCTCCATTATGGGATCAGAGGCTGTCTAAACTAACTAGGTTAACCAAGTTAACTAAATTAACTAATGTGAGTAAATTTAGTTGAGGGTGAGACTGAATCTGTTAGCCTTTTCTTAATTCCTAACAGTGGTACAGGAGAATAGTTTCTATGTCAGAATCTGGGTTGAAGTTTTATGTAATTAATTAGGTAGAGGTGTCAGATACTTGATCTGCCTTAAAGATCCTGGAAATCACTTCCAGTCCCCAGACATTATAAAAAAAAAGGGGGGGTGAGATGGAGGAAGACTCATAACCCCATTCATAAGATAAGGGAAGGGAGTGGGGGACAATTCTTTCCTCCACTTCACCAGTTAATTCATGCCTATTATATGTCAGTCACTGGTTATGGCCCTAGAGGCACAGCTGTGCATTAAGTAGACAAAAGCCCCATTCTTGTGTGTGTGTGTGTGTGTGCTCGCACACCCATGTGCACACAATAAGGAAGAAAACTATATGGTGGAAGAGTGGTGACCATTATGAGCAGAGTGATTGAATGAACAAGTGCTTCAAAGGAGAGAGCATCTGAGATTTGAAACAGGGCTGTAAGAGGGGAGATTTTCGGGAAGGACCCGAAGACACCAAGCCTTATAGGGACAAGAGAAGCTGAGTGACCTTGGAGGAGAACACTGCAATGGAGAGATGATGACTTAGAGTAGAGGTGTGGAGCAGCAAGTGGCAAGAAAGGGCTGGATGTGGGATTCCTTGACAGAGGAGACTAGGCATGGTGAAGAGAACCAGGAGAAGCTGGCCATGTTTCTGCCCTAACATCTGATTCAGACCCTGTGGTCCTTCTGTGGTCACTAAACCCTAGGACTATATATAGGCTATGGCATGCTGTTAATACTCATTCATAGATATCAGGGAGCAGGCTTTTCTTTTCTTTCTTTATCCTTTACATCTCAAAGCATTTAATATATGTCTGTTGGCTTGAACGGAATTGATTCTGTTCCAAAATCAGCACTTCAGATTCATAGAACACTGTAGACTGCCTGTCCAATTGCCAACCCATGATTCATCTGAGGTAAAAATGGTAGCCAAAGGCCACCACGGAATCTTCTTTGAGCCAATTAGACCTACCCATGTCCTAGACACAGATGCGTGGGCTCAGACACAGGAAGAGAGATGGAGTCTGTCTTGTGATGAAGTACAGGCCCGCTACTTCCCTTCAGATTGGTAGAGCTATGTAGTGTGGTGGCATGGGGAGGTTAATATTGGAGTCCTTGTGTTGGGGGACAGTCACTCTAAATATTCCAGTATAATCTGAAAATCACCGAAGGCAGACAGTGTGTCCTGAATTCGGAACTGATGCGGCAAACCAGTGTGGCTCGTGGAGAGGTAGGTGTAGTCTGGAAGACAGGGTGAGCCACATCTAGTACCATCAGAACCAGCCAGGTGCTCCTGTCTGATCTGAGGAGGCTAGCGAGAATGGGAAGACCTCTGCTGACTATTCTTTCTAGACTGCCATCACTTATGTTTTCTGTAGGTTGATCTGTGTTTCAAGTGCACTGCATGTCCTAAGAGGCCACTCACGTTGGCTGGGTTTGACTTCCACCTGAAGAGGTCAGGATGAATGGTGCTAAAATATATCACCAACAGGGCAGCAGATTTCCTGACTCCTGGAGTCCAAACTTGTGGAGATGAGTGGTAGTCATACTTTCCCAGGCTTTCTGGCTGACCAACTTACATTCCATGTGTGTCATCTTTGAAGCAGTGTTTACTTATCTCTGATGATGGGTGATAAGCTCCTTGGAACATACAAAGAAAGCAGGATTCAAGGCACAAGTGAGAACCACCCTTGGTATAGACTTCTACCTCTCACTGCCAAGTAGGTCTCTCCCAGGCACAGCAGATGTTCAACAGTACCTAAGGCTGGTAGTTCTCTGACTCTTGTCCTTAGGCCATCCACTAGCCCCATAGACGTTTGCAAACCCATCTGAAGTCTACTAAACCCAAATCTACCCTTGACAGACTCCCCTGAGGCTTTCCCATATACATTCAAGTGTGCAAAAACGAAAAGGAGCACAATGCTAGTGCCCTGTGCCTTCCTGGCTGTGGTTTGCTCACAACCATAGGGGCTCTTGCCAGGAAGCCATCTATCCCTGCCTCTCATTGCCCCCAGCTCCAGCTTTTGTTGCTGATTTCCTTTAGCATTTAGTTGTCCATGAATCTAGTTTCTGTAACATGTATCATAAAACACATGGAAGCTAAACTGTTACAGTCTATTCGGGATTCTGCAGTGGGATATGCTTGTCCCTCCTATGACCCTCTTGTGCCACATGTTAGACTGGCCAAGAGAGGAGTCACCCTTAGAGTTCTATTTTAATTCACACACATGGAAGGTGATTTATGGCAGACTGTGCTTAAATACCCTCTAGAAACATCTATCAACTAGTGCAAGGAGGGTAAATACCTAGTCATCTTAGACCTTGATGAGACCATGAGACTGAAGTTTGTTGTAATTTTCGGACTAAGAGAAGCAAAACAGATCTTAGCTTTCTTGCAAAGCGAAGCAACAGTTTGGGTGCCTGAATTGGCCTAATGGTACCTTTATCTGCAGTTAGTGTTTGAGACAACCTCTTAAATGTGATTTAATGACAGGTATCCATGTCTCTTCCCGGGGCCATGCGGAGACACAGGAAAGAACATCAGCTCCCTATGGGGCGTGGTGACATCTGGAGCCTGATGTCCACCACAAAGGTTGCCAAGGGGATTTTCTATGCTTCTGGCTCTGGTCCATAGAAGAAGGGGAAAATTGAAGGGAAGCCCCCCATCCCTCTGGGAGTAGCGAAGGGTACATTCTCTGCAGCTCACTTTCCTGGACTGAACTGTGTGCTGTGTCCAGTCTCCTAGTTCTGCATCTGAGACACCACCAACAAGATAGTTTATAGGGAGCAGAGTCCCACACCTAGGTAGCACATGCCTGCATTTCTACTCCCATGATCTTTCTATCCTTGGAAGTAATGGAAGATGCTGGCCATGGGTGATCTGGCCAGTGAGAATTTCATCTCTTGCAAATGTGTTAAGTTTCCTTTTCTCACCCACCTGTTTCCTTACCTGCAATAATTCAACCAGAGATCAGCTGACCCCATTCACAGTGATCTGGGGGCTGTACTGTGGCGTTGAACATGGATCCTTATGCCTGTCTAATTCTATTAGGGGCTGTGGTTATAAACTGTCTTTCAGATGTTTACTCATCTCTCACAACTATGTGAGCTGATGAAGCCACTGAGAAGGAGCTGAAGGGCAGAGAAGCTGAAAGCAAGCTGAATGCTTCCCGAAGGGCCAGATTGTGTGTGTGTGTGTGTGTGTGTGTGTGTGTGTGTGTGTCTTTGGAATAAAGTTCACTAAGTAGGCTAGGCTAGCTGGCCAAAAAGCCCCCTCCCCCTTAACTCCCCCAACTCCCAGTCTACCAGCCTCCTCCTCCCCAACACTGAGGTTATAAGAGTATATCATCACACCTGCCCTTCATGGGTTCTGTGAACCAAACATGGGTTCACATGCTTGCAAGGCAGATACTTTAATCCATTATGATTTCTCAGCAGCCTTGACAGCTTTTGAACAGTTCTTAACCTTGGCTCTCTATGATTCCTTGAAAATCCTCCTGACTGCTGCCCTTAGGGGATCCCCCCTTGGTTCCCACTTGGGTGAATCAGTCAGATGCCAGTGTGAAGCTGGTACTCCTGAGATACATACCCTGGTGGGGGAAAGAAGTCCTCATCAGCTGGGCCCTTGAAGCCAGCTGAGGAGCAGGGGAAAGAGCCAAGGGAATTCTTCGATCTGCTGACAAATGAGATCTCTGGGAAAGAGCACACAGTCAGTGAACCTGGAGCCTCACTCAGAGCAGGGCACATAATGGACTTTATGGTGGTTGAGTGAATATCAGGAAGCATAACTCAGTTGACCTGCCATGCACATGATTGATGACTTTCAGGAGTCATCTGGGGCTGATCCAGAGGAGTCACTACTACCCAGCCACCCTAGGTTGACTCCCTCTTTAGTGAGCAGCTAGGAGAGCCACACCTGCCACCACAGACCCTAGGAACAGACTCACTCCTCCACATCCATCTGGGGCTCTTCTGTTCCTAGAAGGGCTCCTGGAAGACCCTGCTGAGGGAAATGTGTCAGTATTTCCTGGAGGTCACTGTGTATCTTTCTGAGCTCTCTTGTTTGACTCACCTTCTCACGAGGACTATGTTGGGTTCATTTTTGCATGCCTAGCACTTGTCAGTGAGCACAATGACACCACTGCCCTTTCTTCATGTTCCCAGTGACAATTTACAATTTGCAGCTGTTGACAGCTGACCTGGCTCCCCCTGGAAGGTGCTCCATATGGCTCTACTTCCCCGACATCCAGCATGAGGTCTGCATGTACAGGCCTGCCTCTGTCTAGGCCATGTCTCCTGCGCCTTTCCTCAATGTTTTCACAGTAATGATGCACATGCAGCTTTATGTCTGTGGATGTTTGTAGCGACCACTTTGTAGACTCTCATAACCCCTTATGTCTGGTGTGGTTTAGAAGCGGTTACGTAAAGTAAACGAGTCTCTGAAGAGTTAGGACTTGAGCTGAATTATAGACTCTAGGATCAACCTTCTCTTTCCTCATTAACTTTACCAAAGAATAATTTACATGCAAGAAGACTGACACATTTTAAACGCACAGTTGGATGGCTTTTGACAACTGCATGCACCTCGACACGCAAGACAAAAACCATTTCCCGGCAAGTTCTTTCATGCGTCTTCTTTTCAACCTTCCCTGTTCGGAGCACAAACATGCACTGATCTGCTTTCTGTCCCTAAAGATCATATTTGTCTTTTCCAAAACTTTGTATAAACTCAGTTGTACAATCCATACTCCTGCTGGCTGGCTTCCTTCACTGAGTGCGATTTTGAAACTCTTCCATGTTGTGGCATGTGTCTGTAGTGTTTGTATTGCCAATTAGCTCTGCTTGTACGGATGTCCCACAGCATGTTTACCTGCTCACCAACTGACAGACACTGGACGCTTTCCAGGAGACTTTTGCTATTGTGAGTAATGCAACTGTGAATCTGTGTGAGATAGTTTTATGTGTATACGTTGTCTTTTTTCCCTTGGAATAGCCAAGGAGTGAAACTGCCTGTCCCAAGGGTAGGTGTCTATTTCTGCTTGTCAGAAACGATTGAAGTGCTTTCCAATGCAGTTCCTCCATGTCACACCCCACGAGCAGAGCAAGGAGCCCATGTGCTCTGTGGTCTTGATACCCTGAGAGAGCCTGACTTTTGACTACCAGGCATTCTAAAAGTATAGTGTGCTAATACAACTGTTGGGAAATGTGAAGCTGAAGAACCAGAGATTTTCTAAAAGCGGGAAGGGAAGGGAGTCAGGCTGTGATCATGGTGGTGGTAATACCTTGCTCTTGAGAACAGGGCTGGTGCATCCCTGGGGAGCACGAGACCCCCCGGGGAGCACAGCTGGGGCACTCCCCCCACCCCCAAGCTTGGCTGCTGCTCTCCTGCTTAAGTGTTGGTGTTCTGCTGTCCTTCAGCTTTTTGAAACGGATTTACCTTGCTTGAAACTAAAACATCCTAGGTGTTTTAGACTCTAGGTGATCCCAGAGCTGCTTTGGTGCCCTTAGAACAAAATGCAAAGCTGCTTCTCCTGCAAGGAGCCCCTGCACGTGGCTCACTGATGTGTCCTGGCGTCTTTTTATGGCCCTCCCTGTACTTCTGGTTCTCAGAGGTTGTATATCATCAGGGAGTTTGGACAGGTTAGGATACACTGTGTCTAACTCAAGGCTCTCTCTTGTCTTTTATGTAATTGAAATCAACCGGATTTTTTCCATTCATTCATTCGTTCGTTCGTTTGTTCATTCATTCATTTACTTATATCCCGATCACAGCCCTCTCCCTCTTCTTTTCCCAGTCCTACTCCCACAATGCCCTCTCTCCGTTACACCCTCCCATGCTCCTCAGAGAAGGGGAAGCCCCCTACGGGTACCAACCCACCCTGGTACATCAAGTAACATCAGGACTAAGAATATCCTCTCACACTGAGGCCAGACAAGGCAGCCCAGCTATGGGAAGGGGATCCAAAGACAGGCAACAGAGTAGAGACAACCTCCCCTCCGATTATTAGGGGATCCACATAAAGACAAAGCTGCAAAACTGCTACAAATATTTAGGGGGCCTAGATCCAGCCCACGCATGGTCTTTGGTTGGTGGTTTAGTCTCTGTGATCCCCCATGGGCCCAGGTTAATTAACTCTGTAGGTCTTCTTGTGGTGTCCTTGACGACTCCAGCTCCCTCAGTACTTCCCCCAACTCTTCTACAAGACTCTCTGAGTTCTACCTAATGCTTGGCTGTGGGTCTCTGTATTTGTTTCTATCAGCTGCTGGATGAAGCCTCTCAGAAGACAGTTATGCTAGGCTCCTATCTGCAAGCATAGCAGCGTATCATTAATATTGTCAAGGATTGGTTCTTGCCAGTGGGGTAGGTCTCAAATTGGGGTAGTCATTGGTTGACCCTTTTCTCAATCTCTGCTCCATCTTTATCCCTGTACATCTTGTAGGCAGGGCAAATTTTGGGTAGAAGGTTTTTTTGGGTGGGTTGAAGCCAGTCAGATTTTGAAACTGCACCCAAGTTGTGTCCCTGTGAGGTTTGCAAGTATGTTGGGCTCATGTAGCTGTTGGGGCGGAAGAAGAGCTTGGGCCCACCATGTTGTCTCTGCTCACTGTGGCTATGCAGGACCCACAGCTGGAAATAAATCCAGAAGGGGAGTAGCTCAAACTTGGACTCCTCACATATACAGCTCATTATTTTAGATCTCTAGATCTGCAGTTAGGTGTGACTTTGTTGCAGGATAAAGTGCCAGTTAGCTTTGCTGTATGTAATTGTAGAAATGCAACAGTGTATTCGTCTCCTGTGGTTCTTTGCTTCTCTCCTTCCCCATTGGCTAGCTAATAAGTGTTCCTTAGAGCTGTGCTTTGAAAACTGGATCTTTTCTCTGGTTCTGTTTTGTTTGCATGATACAATACTTGCCCTGGATGAATGGCTGCTTCCCTCTCGAATGGCACTGAAAAGGGGGAGCCCTGGCCCCCTGGCGTGGGGCAGGTGCACTCCTGAGCCTTACCATCTCTTCTAGGTGACATGATTGATGTCAGATTGTTTCCTCTTGACCCCACTAATGATCCTTATCTTCTCTCCAAGACAGCTACCTTTTTCTCTCAAAGTGTCCAGGGCAGGGAAGGGGAGCCCTTCCATGTCAAGAGCTATTGACCCCAAAAAACAAAGGCTCTGTCTCCCAGGCAGGAATAGTGCCTTGCTGAGGGTCCACAAGGCCCAGAAGGCTCTGAGCTGTGGCAATCTTCTTGTCATACAGACAGCCAGGCAGATGGTAAAGAGGTTACTTCCCAAACCTTGAGTGCAGTGCCTGAGAAAGAACCTTGGGTCTATTACTGGAGGTGCCATGTTCCTATTTTATCCTGATGCTATGATTTTTTTAAAAAGTTGATAAAAAGCAACTTGAGAAGGAAATGATTTATTGAATCTTATACTTTCAGGTCACAATTCATCACTCAGGGAAGAAGTCAGGTCAGGAACTCAAAGCAGGGAACTAGGGCAAAAATCTATGGAGGGGCTTACTCTCTGGCTTTCATTAGCTCATGCTTAGCAAGTTCTTCATATAGCCCAGGACTACCTGCCTGAGGAATGGTATTGCCCACAGTGGGCTGGGCCCTCTTGCATCATTTAATTGTCAAGACAGACCTATTAGAAAAAGAGACCCAACATTTACACACATACACACACACACACACATGAGGCAGGGTTCCACGAAAGGAATGAAGTAGAAAAAGAAATATGGAACATTGAAATATTTCAACTTTTATAACTTGATAAAGGCAGTATGAAAGCCGAAGATGAAGTAAATATTTAAAGGTCTCCAGATGGTGACTAATGGAGAGGAGAGAAATGAAGTGTGAGAAGGGTTAAGAGGAGGACAGCTAACAAGGTGTAGAACTGAGGAAGAGAGCTAGAGACAGAGGGAGCCTGAAGCCAAGACCACCCGACTCTTAATTGTATAACTGGGCTGCCACTCAAGATGACATAAAATAATGTCATGGGCCAGCAGCCTGTTGGGGGAACAATGTGGATAGCTGACTACTGTGGACACATTTGTGGGGTTCTCCTTGGATTGAAAAGAGAGGCAGAAGGACTAGGGGTCTCTGAAGACCCTCTTCTCGCCACCATTCTTTGATCTTGGAGGCAAAAAAGGCATGCTTGAGAGAGAATTTTTAGCTTGCTAGTAGTTTACTCTAGCTGATTCTGGCTTTGTCTCTGAGCATGGATGGTTTCTGAAGACAGCGATGAGAGCATTTGAAAGTGTATTTCACTGGCGACCCAAGGCCAACTTTCTTACTTAAATTCCGAAGGACAGTTTTCTTGCACTGATTGAATATAGTGGTATGAAGAACTTTTCCAGAGCTGCTTTCTTCAGTGAAGATGAAGATGGGGAAGTGGTTTCCAAGGTAACCACCTGAAGGGTGACCACCTGGATGGGGCTTAGTAGGTAGCAATGTCAGACCATCAGCTGTATACATCACTGCAGAACTTGACGCTATCAGCAGCCCTTCTATCACCAACGTCTTACATGCTGTTTGTCTCCCATGCTAAGGACTGTTCTTGCCTCTGGCATCTCCCAGAGGCCTGGTATGTGCAATACTGAGCTCAGGTTATCTTCCTGAGAATTGAGTCATGCATGCCCTGGGTACTTGGGGAGCTTGTGTGTGCAGACATGTATACATAATGTACAGGTAAAGTTCGGAGGACAACCTTGGCTGTTGGTCCCCACTTTCTACCTTGTTTGAAATGGTTTCTTTGTTGTTTTAAGCTTTATTGCAGCCACCAGGCTAGCTGGTTTATGAGCTTCCAGGGATTCTCCTGTATCTGCTTCCTGTCCCACTAGTGGATTTGTAGATGCACACTAGCATGCTTGGCTTCACATGAGTTCATATGAAGATTTGAACTCAGGTCCTTATGGTTGTATGGCAAGCACTCTGTTCAATGAGTCTTCTCTGCAGCATTCTGATGGTCTCTTCATTTCATTGTTTGTCATGACTTTTGTCACAGAGTTAAGTGGCTAGTGACTGAAGGAAAGAAATAGGGGTCAAAATTGTCTATTTAGGGCTATAGGGAAGTATCTGGGAGTGCCTGGGCCACTAAACATTGTTGATATTCTCTGTTCTGGGTACTCAGAACATGCATAGATCTACGAAACTGATCCATGGACCTCACCTGAAGAGGAATAAAATGAACTCCATTCTGGGTCATGACCTCTGGGAAGTGAGGTTGCTTCTGACCCTAGATTGGCTTCTGGGGAGCCTTTTACTATATCAAGCGAAGGTCTGTTTCATGGCCATGGCCCATGTCCCCCCATTTTTCCAATTCTCAAGGCTTTTTGTTGGTTCTGGCTTTTGTCTACCTGCCTTTTCAGTTCTTCTGTGCCAGTCAGCCATGCCGGCAATGAACTTGGTCTTCCATCCCCTCCTGCTTTCACTCCTCTGAGCCCTCTATAACCCCCAAGAACCACACAGAAGAAATCACACAGCCCAGTCCTTGAGGCCCTGCCTGGGCTGACTTTCCCCATGAATCTTCACTGGTCTGGGTGATGACAGTGTGCCCACCTGCTCATGTGGCAGCTGTGTCAAGTGGTTGTTCTCTTTGACCACATGGCTTTGTTTCTGCTTGACTGCGTGCCTACTGCTTTGTCCCTCTTACATACAACCTGTCACTGTGGCTGACTTTAGTCAGGATCACATGCTCATCCCAGCCCCATAACCACAGACTTGGTCAATCCTTCCTCTAGGACTCCTGAGCATTGCCCTGGTGTTTTTGTGTGACATTATCATGACCCAGAGGCATGCTTGTCTTCTCCACAGGCTGTCAACTCATTAGATGGCGGTGACTGTCTTCATGTCCATTGATAGCCCCAGTCTCCACATGGTACATGCATGGTAGATTATCACCAAAAGGTTGTTCTAAAGGCCATGTCACTAGGAACTGTGTAAGGTGAGACTATAATCCAATGGAATCTGGATTTATATAAGGTTTTTCTCAGGTAATCTTTTGTCCATCAAGTCTGAGAAACCTTGTTGGGTAGCTCAACTTGTAAAGGTACTTGCTGAGAAAGTCTGGTCGCCTGAGTTTAATTCCCGAGATGCATGTAAAGGCCTAAGTAATGAATAGACTTTAAAATTGTCCTTTAATTTACATATGCACACTGTGGCACATGTTCCCCCTGTATTCATATTCTCTCAATAGTAATGATATTAACAACAACAACAACAAAACTGCCCGACTTCTCCATGACTCCCCTGCGCTCTCCACCTCCAGATCAGGTACCTAAATAAACTCTTCAACCCCGAAGTTGCTTCTGCCAGGTGTCTTGTCACAACTACCAGAAAAATAACTGATAGATATGACTTCGGTTTCACCTGTACTGAAGATGGCTCCACCTTGGCTCTCCTGTGACAGAGGGGCCAGTGTGTGATACTTGTTCACATGGTGATTGTAGCAATTAACAGCTTTGGAGAACCTGAGGTGATGGTACCTGGCCATTAAACATGAAATTGCTACTTGCCATAAAGCATATGAATTTCCATTGTTCTTTTGTTCATTTGAGCTGTTCTGTGGATAGAGTGCTTGGCAGTTAAGAGCATGTGTTGCCCTCACAGAGGACTTGGATTCAATTCCTAGCACACACATAGCAGCTAACAAATGTCTATAGCTCCAGTTCCAGGGGATCTGATACACTCTTCTGGTCTCTGTGGGCACTGCAGACAAGTGATATACAAACATACATGCAGGCAAAACACCTATGTACATAGAATAAAAATAAATCGTTAAGAAATTAGAATCTTGTTTTAAGTGAGAATTCCCTTGTATGAGGAAAGTCATTCTTATGGAAGGATACTGTTTGATTGTGTGGTTTTGTTTGGAATGGGGAGTATTTAAGCAAGCAGTGGCCAAAATAAGATGTTGGACTAGAAAATGTTCTGTCTGAAGGAATTTTAATTTGTTTAAATTCAGTGGCAGTTGGAAAAAAAGGAGAAACAAGGAGTTTGGAGACCTTTCAAAGATGTCTTTGGCTTTTCTAGAGGATGATTCTTACCAAAGGGTGGGAATCAGCATGGGAACCTCTCTGAGGTCTCTGTCGTTGAGCACTGTGGAATTGCCTAGGATGCCCTAGAGGTTAGGACAGAGTGGGAGCATTGCATTGAAAGCAGAGGGCTGAGATGTAGCTCAGTGATACAGTGCTGGCCTAATATATATACAGGTTCAGTTCTCAGCACTGTAAAAAGGCATGCACTATCAGGCTGTATAAAGAGTAAAATGCACTGATGCCCACTAGAAACTCTACGCAGAGAGCTTAAAATGAAAAGATGGAGAAGATGCAGAAATGCTAAACCTAAGCAGCTACATCAGTACCAGAAAAGTATTTGAAATATGGAATACTGTCAAGGATAAAGACAGACATTAGATGAAGATCAAAGGTCAGTCATCACATCCTCAAGTGTGAACGTACCTAGTGACAGACCTAGGAAGCAGCTAACACAAAAATTCATGGAGCTGAAAGTAGAAATGCACAAATCAGCCCGCTAGCTGGACAGCTCAGCAATCCTTTCACGTCCGTCTATAAAATGAGCAAATGGAACTTACAGAAGCCAAGCATGGTAGCACATGGCTTTAATCCCAGCACGTGGGACCAAGAGGCAGGTGAATATGGATGAACTTAAAGCCAGCTTGGTCTACATAGTAACTTCAGGCCAGCCACGGCTACATAGTGAGACCCCATCTTTCTCTATGTAAGTGTGCATGAATTGATCAACACTATCCCTTAACTTGATTCAGTGGATAGTTATAGACCAGTACTCCTAATTATGACAGCATACATACCATTTGCAATGCATGGGTGATTCATCAAGATATTCTGGTCATAAAATTCACCTTAATGAATCTAAAAGAACTGATACCATATAAAATCATATTATTTGATATCTGAAAAATCCTGGATATTTACAAATTAGTGGTATTTCTAATAAACCAGTCACAGGATTAGGTTACTTCTACTTGGATTTTACAGATTGTGTATTTTTTAATGTGTGTGTACATGCGTACACGAGTGTATCTGCAGGTGACCATTTAGCTCAGAAAACTCCTGGAGCTGGAGGTGCAGGTGGCTGTGAATAACCTGACATGAGTCCTGGGAATAGAACTTGGGCCTATGGAAGAGCAGTGTGTACTCATACCCCTGAGCCATCACTTAAGTCCCCTCACATTTAAGTTTAATGAAATATTCACTATGAATAAAACTTGAATGAAAGGAAACATACCAGAATGCTTAGGACACAACTATAACATTGCTTAGAAGAAATTGGGAATCATTGCTGATTTTCAAAAATAAAAACATCAAATTATTTAGTGAAGGTCCTGCTTTAAGAAACTTAACAAAATGGGCTTGGGACATATCTCAGTAGTAGAGTGCTTATCTAGCATGGTGGAGGCCCTGGGCTCTATCCCTAGTACAGCAAAAATGAAAAGTTCTAGTTAGCTATTTCACAACAGACAATTTTTAAAAGAATTAGAAACTAGGGGGAAAAAAAGAGCAGTTGAAATCCAAAGGAAACACAAGGAGGAGAATAATCAATGGACTAACACCCCAGAAACAATGAGAAAGCCACCAAAGCCCATGGGTGACTTTTGAAAAGAGTGATGTGATTGTCAGGACTCTACTCAGGCCAATAAGTCAAAAGGCGATCAGACACAAATGATCAGTATCAAAGCTAAGAGAGATGGATAGTCAATAAGAGGGGACTAGAAATATTACAAATAGCTCCCTGTCCATAAGATTATAACAATTTGTATGAACTAGATACTTCCCGAAAACATATCAGTTACCAGAAATCATTCAAGAACCTATATCTGCATAGCTCTTTATTATAGGAATTGAATAAATTAACTTGCTACCTCTACACAAATGCTATCGCTTACTAACCTCACTTGCTTCCAAGTCTCTCCCAGGGCCAGCCACTTTCAGAGTTAACATGTGAAGCAGGTGCATCCTGCTCATGACTACAATTCTAATTATCAATTAAATCATTATATTTCTCTAAAAGTAGAAATGTTACACTAAAAACACTGGAATTCATAACACGCAATTTTCTGAAAGGGCCCTAGTTGGTGTTACGTGACATGTTACCATGTACAGTGCAAACAGAACATGTTATGTGTTCAGAATCCAGGCTTCAGTGGAGTGGACACAGCAGAGGCAAGTGATGCTAGACCCACTTTGAAATTCATTACCTATTTGATTATGAATCAAATTTTGCTCATTGTGCATTCAGAAACCTTTTACTGTTGGCGCACGCGTGTGCGTACATGTGTGCGTGTGCGTGTGTGTGTGTGTGTGTGTGTGTGTGTGTGTGTATAATTCAGTTACCTGACCCCTTGAGGAGTTGTAAGTCACCGTTTAAGAGGTTACATGCTAAGAGATTTAATGTTCTAGTCTATCACATAAGTTCCTGATTTCGAAGTGATTCTATGCCAAGGACCAGCCTTGGCTTGGAGAGGGGTTCTGAGAAAGGTGTGTCTGGGAGCAGAGAAAGAAATGATGAGGAGTCAAATCATGGGTACAAGCTGACAGGCTATGTCCTGGTCAAGTTTTGTCCTGGTCTGGACAGTTTTCCAGGCAGCTCTCTCTCCCTAGACAGCTCTCTTGCAATTCTGAACACTTTCTGGATGGCTCATCTCTTGCAGATCAAAGGGCCAGTCTTTTATTTACACATCAATTCAGTTATTACCCAAGGTTCCCTTTTGATTATCCTGTGAAATCAGTGTCCCAAGATCTCAGCCCCTTGATTCTTAGACAGCAAGCACATATTTTTTTTAGGTTGTTTGTTTGTTTGTTTTTTAACATTGCTAATGAATTCAGAGATCGGCCCACCTTTGTAAGCACAGACAATAAACTAGCTGGGTGGGATCTCAGTCTGATATCACCATTCCCACCATGCCTGGGCCTAAGTTCTGTACCAGGCTGACTTTGAACTCGGGAATCTGCCTGCCTTTTTATCTTTCTGACAAGCCGGTTCCTAGTACAGCTGCCTCTTCTGCTCTTTGTTTGTGAAGCCCATCATATAATTCATGTTGCATCCTTATATATTTTGTATAGTTGAGAAATTATATATTTTAAACTCATGTTTTCAGAGTTTATTCCTATAGCCTTAAGGGTTTTCCTGAAGGTCTTAGTGTTTACCATTTTGCTGAGACACAGACATGCCCTTGCCTCCTGGACTCGTGCTGCTTCTAACTATCATGGAATCATTAACCTTGGCAGGCAGAACATTCCCCAAAGGAGGACCTCGAAAATATGTACATTATTATACAAACAAGCCTTATGGCCACAGCAACCATCAACACTCATGGAAGCCCACTGCTGGCTGTGTTCCAGGGACAGGAACCATTCACCCCATCCCTTGTGCATGGCCATGTGGGATCCAACAATTCTATGTTCTACTTATCACACAAATCCCCAATTTAATGCCAATCACTTCCTTAAAATTTATTGCATCTGGGCTGCATTGGTTTTCTCTGTATTTGGTCACCAAATGGAAGTATCTACAAACCAGAAGACAGTCTATTAAACACTTTATTGAATAGAAAGATAGAGTGAGTGAGTCTCTCTCTGGCCCAAGTAGTAGTCTGAGGTGACCTGAGCAGCTGCATGTAGCATCTTCTGGTAAAAAGGTGTCATTCCTCATAAATTCTCATGTTTGTATTACTCATTGGGTCAACTAAATTAATTGTTGTATTCTTTATTTCAGAAAAGCTGTACAACTCCAGTGGCCGAGATCTAAGAAGGGCCCTTTTCTCGCTGAAGCAGATATTTCAGGTAAAAAGGAAAAACAAAAGCCATATTCTACAGTCCTGGTTTTACTTTGCTAGGGAGTTAAATACATAAAAGCTAATACCTGTGTTTATTACACATAGGAAAGTGTGTTTTGAAGACATTACAAGTTAGGTCACGGGATTGAGGAGATGGCAGAAAGAGCCATGGGCTTGCTGAGCAAAAAATAGAACCTATGTGAATTTCCAGCACCCAGGTAAATGCTGGTGGGCATGATGGCCTGCCAGGATTCCCAGTGCTCAAGAGGTAGAAATAGGAATCTAGGGAAATCTGAATAACTACAGTAGCTGAGCTGGTGAGCTCTGGGTTCAGGTGAGAGACCCTGCCTCAATGAAAAAGGTAGAGAGCAATTGAGGAAAACCACTGATGTCAACCTTTGGCCTGCACATGCGATTGCACACATGTGCCTGCAGCCCTCCCACACGTGTCCACACACATGGAAATGCATATACACAACCACATACTTGAGAAAATTAGATCAGAATTCAAGAGGAGAATATTTTATGTAAAATATTTCAAGTATAAAAAGTAAAGCCAGGCAGTGGTGGCACATGCCTTTAATCCCAGCACTTGGGAGGTAGAGGCAGGCGGATTTCTGAGTTCAAGGCCAGCCTGGTCTACAGAGTGAGTTCCAGGACAGCCAGGGAAACCCTGTCTCAAAAAAACAAAAACAAAAACAAAAACAAACAAAACAAAACAAAAAAAGTAAAGACAACTTAAGCAAATAATATTTTATTCTATATTTCAGTTTTTTTAAAAAAAACATTTGATCATAATTAAAGACCTGTGACCTTTCTGTTCTCCCCAGATCACTACCTGCTTCCCACACCCATGTCTCTTTCTACCAGTGGTTGCATTTAGTGTTGTGCACATTCGTGTTTCCATTCTAGTGGTGTCATCCACAGTGTATGACAATCTTTGGTCTTAACTCCGTGCACATGTTAACAGGCTGCAGGTATCCTACTTTGGCTTATTCATGGAGAATGAATGGGAGTGAGTGTGACTAGCTCTGGCTAGGGTTCTATTATATGCAGCGAGCTCTTCTGCTTGTTCTTCTTTGGGTAGATGGTTTGCTTAATCCCAATTTTGGTCTTATAAATCCTGCTACGTGGTATGTTCCCTCATGCATGTGCAAGTCTCTCACCACTAGTTTCATGTTAACACTCCATGTACATCAAGCCTTCTCTTCATCCCTATACTGAGAGAAGCCCTTAGAGATGGTCTAGGTCAGGCTCCAGATTCCCATGAGACAGCAGTGGGCAGAGTTAGGCTGTAGGGTCGTGAAGGTGACCTTTGCGTGGAAAATGACTGTTTAGGTTCATTTTTTTTTTCATTATAATTTTATACGCATGTATACATTCCACTTTCCTCTAATTCCTGTTTTATCCATGTCTTTAAAAGACTTTCTTTGTTGTTGATAATTTTAGCCAGAGTGAGTTTCTTCGCGCTAAGAGGGATTAGGCAAAGAGGCTTGGTAAACAGAACAGAACAAAACAAAACAAAAACCAACACCAACAAATAATCCTCTAACTCATCTACCATTCCTACCTTCTTCTTTAAACTTGTTCAGTCATAGTATCTCTTCTTTCCAGGATAGGACCCCTTTTCTGGTGGAAACTTCTAAAGACACGCCCCCCTTCTCCTGCATCCCGAGTCTGCTGCTGAGGGCATGGTTTCTCTGCCATGTTATGAGACATCCCCCTTTCTCCTGCATCCCGAGTCTGCTGCTGAGGGCATGGTTTCTCTGCCATGTTATGAGGAACTTTTATCCTTTTTTTCACACGGAGAGCGAGGAGCTATCAAATAACTCTGAGATATTCTCCCTCTCAGAAGCAAGCTGAAGGGTTGTCCAGTGGTTGTCCAGAGATGGAACAATGCACATCAATCAGGATGATAATTGCTGTGGATCTAGACACACTAAGTAAGTTTGAACTGATGGACACATTCACAAGGCTACTAAAAACTAACAATGATAGACAAGATGAATAGGCAGTGGGCGCTGGTGGATTAGCCACTTTGAAAAGGGCAAACTTTTAGAATCTCACATTCATTTTGTCTTTTGATATTGAATTTTAAGGTAAAAGGATATCTCTTTTAAAAATGAAAGCTGTCTCGAAAAACCAAAAAAAAAAAAAAAAAGAAAAAGAAAGCTTTTGTAGGTAATAAAGAATAGAAAGTCCTTGTTTTCTGGCCCTAAATGAATCCACTAATGAATTAATAACAAAACAAAAATTGCTAACATGCCAGCAACAAGGTACCACTAGACATTAGACACCCCCTAATGGAAATGTAAAGTATGATATAGTCAAGCCAACAAATCAACCCTGGGTTCAGACATGACTACAACTACAAATAATTAAAGACAAAAGCACATGCTAGACTTCACTTTAGGGAATTGATCTGCCAAATCCAGACAGTGGCTGCTCTAAAGGATGATTGACTTTCTTCAACACATAGCACATATGTTAGCAAGGGTAGGGCATTATCTACCATTAATTAGTTAATAGGTGTTTCTGAGTTTTAGACTCATATAAATGAATTGCCATATGTGGATCTTACTCGGATCTTTTTCTTAGTCTGGGCTCTATGGTTGTCATACAACACTCTGATCAAAAGGCAAGGAAACTTAGGTAAGAAAAGGGGTTGTGTCAGCTTACACTTCAGGTCACACACAGTCCATTGATGAAGGAAGTCAAGGCAGGAACTTAAGGTAGGAGCCTGGATGTCTGAACCAAGCTGTTTACTAGCTTGATCTCTGGCTCATGTTTATCTACCTTTCTTGTATAACTGAAATACACCTGCGTAAGGATGATGCTGCCCATAGTGGGCTGGGCCTTCATTTATCAATCATCGATCAAGACTATCTCTTACGGACGTGACCACAGGTCACTCTGATCTGGGTAATTTCTTGAATGAGGTTCCTCTTCCCAAGTAACACTTGAGTTGTGTTAAATTGACATCCTGCATAAACAGTGATGAAAATGTTGTAAATATGGACACTGGACAGATGTTTGATAGTTTTTTTAACCTTAAAATGTTGCCTATAAATACCTATTTTTACAAGATTTCTATAGTTGGAAACTACACAGAAATAAACTAATGTGTACTCTGAGAACCGCTTCAGGTCATGTAGCAGGAGAAGATAGAATGATGGATAAAACAAGATCATTGTGAGCTCATTTACACCTGTGGTCATGGGACTATTTGTTTTACACACAGTGAGATTTTCTAAAACTGAAAAGTTAGAAAACCAAACCAACTTGTTCAGACTTGTTATATAGTATTTGAACCAATATACCCATGGTGTGTGTCCCTTGAGTTTCTCCTGTTGTTTTACGAAATGATTTTTGAATAGCTAGGCTAGCACTATGTGGACAAGCATGAAGGAAGGTGCTTGCTACCAGGAGTGGGCACAAAACCACACTCAAGACCAGCCATGCTGGAAGTTCACCGTATCTGACAGGTGGCATGTCTGGTAAGGCTTAGGTTGGCACCTTCTATATGTCTGGGTCTGTTTTCATGTTTTCTCGGCATGGAGGTACTTTTAGAGACTCTTACTTTGGGAGCTTAAAAAAATAAAAACATAGGTCATTTGGATTGAGTCAGTTATTAACAATAGCAAGACCCAAGAGAAAACCAAACCAAACAACAACAAAACCAGGGCTGATGGCTCCGGGGATAAGAGATAAGAGTACCTGCTGTCAGGCTCGAAACCCTGAATTAGATACCAAAGACTCACACAGTGGAAGGGAGAGCCACCTTCCCCAAGCTGCTCAATCTGCACATACTGCCAAGTGTTCCAACACATGTACATGTCCTCTCTCTCTCTCTCTCTCTCTCTCTCTCTCTCTCTCTCTCTCTCTCTCTCTCTCTCACACACACACACACACACACACACACACACACACAGAGAGAGAGAGAGTGAATGTTAAAAAAAAATCACAAGTCAATGAACAGCTCCTCCAGAAAATTTTGGAATGTGGCAGCAATCCCTTATCAACTGGTGAGAACATTTCAATTTCATAATCTTCTGAAGCCAGTGTCTTAAGAATCATGTGTCGATGCCTATATATTTCAAGATATGTATTTAAAATCGAGGACATTGCCAATTTGGAAGACTTTCTCCACATTTATTATCCACAAGTCTCTCCTTCCCTGGTGCCTTATCTACACGGGCCCGTGCATTTTAGCAAAGGGTCTGAGTTATTCTCATGAACACTGTCTCGCCTGTCCAGTGCTTTTTTTTCCGAATGCCTTTGCCAGACACTCAGTTCTCTGGTATATTAATATTAGTGATTAGCTTGACTGGTTTCTTGAGAGCTTGTTCGCACTTTTTCACCATGAAGTCATGTGTGAATCTAGTTTTAGTTAAAGCAATAAACATTTGTTACATGCTTAGAAAACCCTCCCGACTAGACATGAGCTCATCTGCATGTCCAGTTCACATACGCTGCTGAAAAAGGGTCGGAGGGAGGGAGAAGTATATTTTATTTCCTTTATACCTACCAGTGTAAAGTAAGTAATTTTCCAAAGACTCATGATACTGTCCCATTTTCTCTTTCTTCTTCAGCCATGGCTATCTCAAAGTCTGAGTTCATACAGCTCCGCCTCTGCCCCTCACTGGCGCTGACCCTGCTTTGCTTCCAGGGACCTGTACTATGTCTGCCCACATTGAAGTCAAGGCTCCCATCCATATAAATGAAAAATGTCATATAATAAAGAAAGGGGCTGACTGCATGTCGAGACAGGAGACTTGTGCCAAGCCATCTATTTTCTCTCTTAGTGATAATCCATGGCTGCTGTTACTATACCAGTCCTCTGTCACTCCATTGGCTTTCATTATATTCCCATTGCTGGGGATTGCTTGTGGGTTCCTGCTCTGTTGTCTGTTATAACAAAGTATGGATGTTCCTGCTGTATCCTCCCTGTGTTGGAGGCAAGGTGCTGTCCGTTCTAGGAAATCTGCAGCCATGGAAACATCTGTTTCATGGGGCTCCCAACAATTTGGTTTTACAGCTACTGCCTAGGTTGAGTGCTGGCCGGACAGAGTTCACTGGTCCTGGACAAGTGTGTATTGTTTGTTTTCCTGCCCTCTTGAGTCTCAGACTCTCTGTAAAGGGATTGGGGTACAAGATCCACAGTGTTTCTATCCTGCACCATTTGAAAATTGAGTCTCAATTCAGTAATACCCATCTGGTGTTTCTGCATAGAGTCCTGCTTCCTTGTCCTCCAGAAGATCCCTAGAGGGTGAAGGTGTGAAGGGGTTCCTCCTAGAACCTCTGTCCTACCTGGAAGGAAGGAAGGAAGGAAGGAAGGAAGGAAGGAAGGAAGGAAGGAAAGAAGGAAGGAAGGATGGAAGGAAGCTTTGATATTCACAGCCCCAGAGCTTCCTCATCTTCAGGCAGGGGTATGGCTTGGCAATTTACATTCGTGGGAGCCTCCCAAGAGGCTCTCAAAAGGACTTCCAAGATCCCTTGCCCAGTCTATCAGGAGAGCTCTCTTTGAGAAGCACTAGCTTAGTGGTATACTGAGTTTCTCTCCATGTCTTGCCTCCGGCTGACCACGGCAGCTGTTTTGAAGGGTGGCCGGCTACTGCAGGTGAATGGCTGCTCCTGTACCCAGTTCCCTTCCCTGTGCTGCCAGCTGTGCAAGGGAAGAGATGAGAGAAGAGGCTTCTTTAGGCTGACAGAGTGTTCACAAGCCTCTGGTTGAAACTGCTGTCCCTAGGCTGTCTGTTGGGACAGGTGTGTGCTTTTTGTGACAGGTTGCATTGTCACCTGATGCTGCTGTAGTAAAAAAAACAAAAACAAAAAAAAAAAAAAAAAAAACTACCCGTGGAAGTTTCACATGGCCACACATTGGGTCCTGTGGGGTGTGGGTCCTGAGGACCTTGAAGAATGAAAACAGAGCACTGTGCAGCTTCCGGACAGGCAAGGGATTCATTGACTCCATCTTTATTAGATTGCCCAGGAGGAGGCAATAATTGGTCTTTGGCAAATGACAGTGTGAAGACTTGTAAAATTTCTTTGGCAAGAGTTAGACACTTGCTCATGTGCTAGCGCTTTCTCCCCCCCCGCCTCCCCCCCCCAAAAAAAACCTTCTTAAAATAAAATTTAAAATAAAACAAAAAACAGAGGTGAGGAGTTGGGGGAAGGGAGGAAACATAATCAAAATATATTGTCTGAAAAAAAGTTAAGTTAGAATATTTAAAAAGAGTTAGATACTTCATCTGAACAGAGCAGAATTTCCCATGGGATCATTTTACTTCAAAGATTCCTGTAGAGTTTGAACAATGCAGCTTGGATATAAGGTAGACAGGGATCTATTTGAACACTTGACTTTTTTTTAAATTTTATTTCATTTCTTTTCTTTCCTTCCTACCAGGATGACAAGGATTTGGTGCATGAATTTGTCATAGCTGAAGGTCTGACGTGTTTGATCAAAGTAGGAGCCGAGGCGGACCAGAACTATCAGAACTACATTCTGAGGGGTGAGTCATGGCAGCCCCTCTGTGCAGAGGCCAAGGTCTCCCTCAGGAGGTCACGCGCTGGGTGTTTTGTAAGGGATCTGGGATAATGGAGGAAAGATTCCCTGTGGTAACTCACAGCATTTTTATCAGTTAGCTGGTGTCAGGGCTGACTTCGTTTCATGTAGGTCACTAAGAGCAAAGAATGGTGACCCCCTTTTTTAAAAATACCCTTTATTTGGTCAGAAGGGACACACACTAATTGGGCTCAGGTAGACTCCTCATTTCGGCTCAAAGTTACCCAAAACTAAAACCCCGATGTATTTCTAGGGGGAAAAATAGTTTTTAAACTTGAGTTGTCCCCTGTGGGGCTGGCTTCAAAGCACACATTCCTCACCACACCTGCCTGTCTCTGATTCAAAGGTGTCAGGTGGGCCTGAGAACTTGCACTCTGAGACTCGATTCCGATCTGCCTCATACTTTAATGTGCAAATTAGTGCACAGGTGACCTTGAAGCCAACTCCTGTTGCTGTTCAGAGCTAATGGTGGTGATTCCGGTCTTCTAAGTAATCTTGTTCTCTGGTGTAAAAATAACCCAAAACCTATGTGATGGTGGGCCAGAAACAATGGTTTTGAACTATAAAAGGAGACATTTCATATAAGCCAATATTATCCGCATTTTATAGTTGAAAATATTGAGACTCAAAGAAGTCAGTGCTTGAGCCTAAGAATGCCACTTTTCCTGGGCCTGGCCTGGTCTGAGCACTGGGCCTGGCCTGAGTACTGGCTCAGGCCAGGATAGTCCTGGATTTTCCTGCCTCTTCAGTATGAATAACTGACTCCACAAACTGCAAGTTGATTTTCATTAAAAAAAAAAAAAAAAAAAGAAAGAAATCACAGACATCTTTTACTCTTCCCTTTGGGTGAAGGGAAAGTAGACAGCTGTGTGATTTAATATCAGAGGCCATGGGTTAGAGTTGACCATGAGGCAGCAGCTGGACCACTTGCCCTGGGATGCTTCTTTATGTCCTGTGTTGTTATGTAGCTCATGTTAGTCAAGCTTGCCTTCCCTGCTTGGTGCTATTGAAATCCACACAGCGTAAGGCACAACGAAAAACTCCCCGGGGTCACTGAACATATCCTCAAGTTAGTGTTCACTCTTTGGGTTTGCCTTGCTAAATGCCATGTATGTAGGGGAGGACACTTTCGTTACCCTCCCCCTTTGCTCTGTGGTATACTTAAGACTATGTCTGTGAAATGGCAGGCTGGCTCTGTTACCTTCCATCTTTCTTTGGGCTTGTTACAGACTTGAATCAGTTTTCAGAACTGTTGAGATTTGTGGTTTCTGACCTTCTATATCATGTAGTTATTAATTTGGAAATTGTGATGGTGTGTAAAGACACATAGACCTCAACTGCATGCTGTATTGTATCCAAAGGTGGCAGCTGTCTTTGTGTTAGATGGGACAAGTCCTGTCTGGATCCTCATTCTTGTGCTTCTGCCAGACTTAGACTTGATGAAAGCAGGGACATGGGGTAGGGGTAGGGGTACTTTATTTTCCCCACCTACAAGTTAGAAACTTAAAGTTGGATGGCACAGGGAATATACCCCAAAATATCTCATTATGAATAACGAGTCCAAACTGAATCTAGGTATATCTGTGTTACTATTTAAAGTGTTTATCAGTTAACTTTACAAAAAGGAAAACAAAACAAAGCCATAACCATTCATCTGTTTATTTCTCTGTCCCTCTCCTGGGAAAGTATGTGTGTGTGTGTGTGTGTGTGTGTGTGTGTGTGTGTGTATGATTCTTAAGTGTAAGCATTTATCCCTATTTGCATCCAAGTCTAGGTGAAGAACATGGCTTTCAGCTATAGTTGGGTCGATTTATTGAAAAGGATAAGAATTTTATCAGAAAAGCCCTCTTCATTATAAATGGATCACATCATCACCTGTAGCTGCAAGGGAGGCAGAGAAAATGGGTGACTAGCTTCTCGGATTTAACAGAGGAGAAGCTTGATAGAAAGTCTGGCTTTAGGCCTGAAGGGTATTCGATATGGCCACAAAGAAGAAAAAACTTAGTGTGACTAGGAAGAGCCCCCCCCCCTTCCAGGAAGCAGCAGTGAATGCCACCCCATAGCTAGCCTTGGTGTTGCCCAGAGAATTTTTGTACAGAGTTCAAGTGGAGGTTAGTCCTTGCACAAGGCCATGGTGTAGAGTGCTGTGAATTCTGCTCTTCAGCAACTGTAGATGGTGTTGGCATCATGAGCTCCTTTAGGCTCTCTGCCATACTTAGTGTTTATCCTGAAGCTTGCAGTGGTTTGTTAATTTATAATGTTCTGATTTGGACCAGAAAGATGCTAAGAGCACTTTGTTGAATGTTAACAAGTAAGAATGCCCACTCATGACCCGGAGAGATCTGGAAAGCACCTGCTGCCCCTACCCCCCTCATGGAAAATGCCAGCAGTTAAGACCCTCGTAAGCAGCAGTGTGCAGAGGTATAATGCTTTTTCCCACCACCAGGGTTGGCCTTCCCACTCTTCCTTTCCAATATTGCCCACAAATTAGAGACTAGAAGGCTTGCTGTGCAGTCCCAGGAAAGTGAAGAGTTGCTCACATCACTCAAGTCACTTCCTAGCACGCCATTTTCTGTGGAAAGGAGTATCTTTATCTAATTTTGTCTGCCCTGAATCTACCGAGTCTCAAGAAATTCATCCCAACCAGGGCACTGTGCTCACTCAGCAAGCACACTGTGATGTATCTTGCTGAAACATGTACCAAGAAACCTATATTTTGGGAGCATATAAGTGACATATTTCTTGGGGTGTGACTTTTTTGTTTTTATACAAGGAAACTGTCATTTTTCCTAACCCATGTGTTGAGTCTCTCCTCTGTGTCTTCAACAGAGTTCTTGTGAGCACTGTTACAGTTTCCAGCAGTCACCAGACATTCACAATCAAGAATAACCTTCAGCTTGCTTCTATTTGCCCAGCCATGTTTTGACCATATTACATTGGAGTAGAAATAGAGGAGGGGCAGATGGAGATGAGGAGGAACAGGAGGAGGAGGAAGAGAAGGAGGAGGAGGAAGAGGAGGAGGGGGAGGAGGGGGAGGAGGGGGAGGAGGAGGTCATCTGCTAGCATATTCTAGTTGTTGATTTGAGTGAGAGCACAGCAAGACACACAGGGCCAGTCAGAGCACACCAGGGGCCTGTCCAGCAGCAGAGGGAGTGGGGACTGTGGTCATGCACCTTCATCGTAGTTTCTGAGGGAAGGAATAGCTGAAGTAAAATAAGCAGGCCTGTAGGTGTAATAGTTAACCCTCACTATGGACATGAATGGGTTTAGAACCACTCAGGAGACATGCTTCTGAAGGTTTCCCTGAGGGGAGAAAGCCCTCTCTGAATGCAGGTGGCACTGCCCTGTGGGCTGGAGTCCTAGATGAAATAAAAACAAGGAAGCAGGCTGACCACCAGCATTTCTTTCTGCTTCTTGGCTGGGGCAGGGTGTCCAGGAGCCTTCCATTCCTGCTGCAATACCTAGAGATCTACTTCCCATCACACTGCCTGCTACAAAGATCTGTGCTCTCAAACCAGAACCACGATGAACCCCTTCTTCCCTAACTTGCTTTTGTGAGGCATTTCACCACAGCAGTGAGAATACTGGAGCAGGGCAGGGCTAGCTGTTTACATTTACTTCAGCAGGCTTTGAGGTTCATCGGTGTTCCTGGAGTGATTGGGGCTTGTGCGTGGTGACTTCGGTTGTGGGACACTAATACAGAAGTGGTTGAAGGGGATGGGCTACTTAGGAAGGGGAACTGACTGGCTTCAAAACTGGGCCAAGCAGCATTTAGGAATCAACACTGCAGATAGTAAGGTGGCTCCAGCCTATGCTCTGTGAGGTTACCTGTGGGGTCACTTAAGAGCTCGGCTTGATGTGACTGCCTGTGACCCCCACAGGCCTGAGAAGCAGCACACGGATAAGTCAGCTGTTATTTGTACCTGAATTTAGAAGATCTAATTGTCTGTGAAGAAATACGATGCAATCACTTTTTATTCAGCCTTGTTAGCCGGTGGTGGAGGAGGTGGAGGAGGTGGAGGAGGTGGAGGAGGTGGTGGAGGTGGTGGAGGTGGTGGAGGTGGAGGAGGTGGAGGAGGTGGAGGAGGTGGAGGAGGTGGAGGAGGTGGAGGAGGTGGTGGAGGTGGTGGAGGAGGTGGAGGAGGTGGAGGAGGTGGTGGAGGTGGTGGAGGTGGTGGAGGTGGTGGAGGTGGTGGAGGTGGTGGAGGTGGAGGAGGTGGTGGAGGTGGTGTGTGTGTTAAGCTTTTATTTATTTATTTGTCTGAACGTATATCTGTGTACCACATGTGTACCTGGTACCTCCAGAGGCCAGAAGAAGGTGTTGAATCTCCTGAGACTGGAGTTATAGATGTTCAGGAGCCACCATGCCATTGCTGGGAATTGATCCTAGGTCCTCTGAAAGAACAGCCAGTGCCCTTAACCAACCACTGGGCCATCTCTCTAGCCCCATGTCTGAGGGTTTTTTTTCTTTTCTTTTCTTTTCTTTTTTTATTATAGAGGCCCAGGCATTGGTTCCGTTCCATTGAGTGTCTATTGGCTGAGAGGTAAAGACAGGTTTGAGTTACAGGGCAGCCAAGCGCTCTCCATAAGTGTGAGCAAGCTGCTGGGAAGAGGTCTTAGCTGAACAACACGAAGAAATAATATTTATCTGAGTTATTATTCTTGGATGGTTATAGCTAATGATCTACAGTTTTTCAGGATAGCCAGTATTTAATAGAAATGTACCGTGGAATTTTATACCTCACAATTATGCTTATGGAAGGAGGACCCAGAGTGGTATATTCCTGGGAGCTTAAACTTTCCACAAACATTACCAAGCCTTTGCCGTGGGCCACGCGCCACATCAGGCCCTGAGATGATGAACCAGGATTGAACCCTGCTCTAAAGCAGATGCCCAGAGCACTTTAGACACTGTACCAGTTGCATACACACATATTAGACTTCAGAGGGAAAGAGAAAGATGTGTAAAAGCCCCAAGGGCAGCTGTATATTCTGGAAGAACCCCAAGAGAAGCTTCCTTTGATTGGCATGTTTCATGGGAAGAAAAAAATTTTTTTCAAGGCAGAGTCTCACTATGTGGCTCTGGCTGGTCTGGAACACACTGTGAGCATCAGGCTGACCTCACAGGCACAGAGTCCCACCTGACTTTGCTTCATGAGTGCTGGGATCAAAGAAACACAGTACCACACCTGGCTCTTGGGAAGAAATTTGATTTGATCATTTTGCTGAAAGCAAAGCTTAGTCATGGACACTGTAGTTATTATCAGAGCTATGCTATAAAACTTATGTAGCTCAGTCCTCTAATTGTTCAAGAACAATCCCATAGTATTTCAAAAGTTGTAAATACTGCCAGCATTTCAAAATGCAGATTGGATGTTTAAAAGTCCAGAATTCAATGACTGAATTTTTAAAATGTAACTTATATACGTGATGGAGTTTGATTCAGCCTTAAAGAAAAACAAAACGGTGTCGTCTGTAGTAGAGTTGATAGAATTGAAGATTCCATTCTGTTATATGCAAATAAGGCAGACACAGACAGACAAATGTCATGTGCTTTTCCTACATACAGCATCTGGATTTGTGTGTGCGTACACGTGTACACATGTATTCATGTCTATAACATGGAATGGAAGGGAGACTGGGAGAGAAAGTTCTAAGAGGTCAGAGAAAGATACAGAGAAAGACAATATATTGCAGAATCTAGCTGTCACTGTATGTGTGCAAAAAGAATGAGGACTCTTTGGCTTGAGGGAGGACTCAAGCCTCCCTCAAGGGGGGGGGGGGGGGGAAGGGGGGGGGGGGGGGGTGGTGGGGGGGGGGAGAAAGTTGGGGAAGGGCAGTAGGGATGGTAAGTATGAGCAAAGTACAGCAACAACCCATGAAATTGTTATGATGAACTCATTATTTTGTGTTAAGAAATTTAAAGGAAAAAAGAAAACCAGAGTTCATGCCTAAAAAAAAAAAAAAAACAAAAAAACAACTGGAGCTAGCCTTTACTAGATTCCACTATAGGAAAGAGGAAATCCAAAGTGTCTTGTCCATGAGAGGATTCTCTTGGAGGATCAGGGCATGGCTAGATGGTGTTGATCAGCATCTGCTGTGGCAGAGGCAGAAAATCTGAGCACAGAGGGAAGAGCGATAACAGAAGTGACTGCCACACTGGTATCTACACGAGCATTCTCTAGGCTGAAAAAGCGTGCAAGTTTGCATTTTAGTGTTTCAGATGAGAGGAGACAAATGAGAAGTGGGGTTCTGAAGGCAGAGGGGTGCGCAGAGGGGCCCCCAAAGTGACTGTTAGGAGAAGAGATGGAAGCAGGGGGGCATGGCTGCTTGTTTCTGAGCCAGGGTGAGGTCCAAGCTTCTGGGCTTCCTGTTGACTGGTGGGCCCCACCCTTCTTCCTCTTCCTCTTCCCCTTGCCCTCATCCTGATCACTCTGTTAGGCTAGGCACTATTCTTGCTGAGTAGGCTTCCTATGCTAGATGTCAGAGACATCATGGTAGCTGCATACTTGCCCAGATTTAGATGACATCACTGCACACTGTGTCCTGTGGTGCCACCATCCCCATGTGAACCGAGGCCAGTGTGCAGGATGAAGTTCCTTTTTGCTTGATGTCACTCTTCTTGCTGAGTGGGTCTGGCAGTGGGGGACACTTCCCGATAGGGAATCACGCCTGCTGGCTCAAATTGGCAGCTTGTGAAGCAAAGTAGGGCTTGCAGTTCATTTCTCCTTTACTTAGTATGTTTAAACTTTAAAAAATTAATTGTGAATATCCATAAATTAGATTTGCCATGAGCCACTGAGTTCACTGGGCCCTCAATGCCACATGGCTGCAGTTAGAGAAGGAAGCAGCTGCTCCCGTAGCCCAGGCATGCAGTTCTGGCTTCTCTCTGAGCTGCCATTCCTAATGCATTGCCCTGGACCTTTTCCACATCGTTCTGCTGCCTCTTTGCACCCTATGCATTTACACTTGTGACCTCTAACTAATGACATCATAGTCTGTGAAGCAAGAATTACCATCGTCCACAGCACAAGAGACCAGCTCTATTCCAGTAGTTATGACATCATCGCTGCTTCTTGCACTGGATTCTCAAGTACAAGCCACAACTTTTTTTTTTCTAATTTTTTTTCTTTAGCAATTTTCAAACCGTTCAAAGCTTAACACTCTAGTATGCCTCATCCCCACTAAGACATGCCATGAGTTTTGTAAGGGCAAAAAGGTGTCACTCAAAGCCAACAGTAACTTACAGTCAGAATAGTGCAGCTTGGGAATCAAGCAGAGAGAAAGGAGGGACTGGGGTGTGAGGACAGAAGGTCCTGGCTGGAAACTGGCTACATTAGCTGCACCTGAGCTGGATAACAGACTTTCATCTCAGTTCTAAGCCTCATGCCTCACATACAAGTCTTTCTTGTTGGCCAAGCCCCATCTAAAATGAGATGCCCACAGAGAGGGCTGTGGCATAGAACTGTCTCAAGACAGGCACATCCCAACAGAGATGACTGGAGAGATGGCTCAGATGTAAGAGCCCTGGCTGCTTTTCCAAAGGACAGGAGTTTGGCTCTCAGCACTCACATGGTGGCTCACAACTGCCTGTAACTCCAATTCAAGGGGATACACACCCTCTTCTGGCCTCTGTAGGCACTGCACAGATATGATACACAGACACACATGCAGGCAAAACACCCATAACATACACAATAAAAATAAATTAAAAACTTTAAAAAACTGCCTATAAAATAATCAAAGACAGCCACATGAATATGGAATGATATAGATGTTTTTCTTAAAAATGCAAGTAGCTTTTACTGCTTTTTTGTTTTACTGAATAAATTGTGAAATTAAATATTTGGAACTACAACTGTCACATAAAGGCCTAACAGGGACTGTAGCCACACCCTGGGTTTGCTTCATGTGTGACTTTGATAAAAATTGATGCGTCTTTATGTTGTCAGCCAGCCCTGTCCCTGGAAGGGTGTGGCTTAAAAATATGACCCTGGGATACCAGTTGTCATGGTGTTGTGATGTCTCTTAGATCTTTGCAGAATTGCTTCTTTAAACCTTAGCTTCCTCGTATGAACAGGATAGTACCCACTGTGTTACAGCAACTAATAGGCACATAAAAAGCTTATCTGAAGGACTCCCTGGCAGCTCTACCCTTTTATTGTCAGAGCTAGTCAGTAATGCCATTATACTGATCATGTGATCTGGGCTGAATGTGTCCATCGAGGTTCATGAGACTACTGAAACCTGCCACACCTCAGGGTGGGTCCCGGCTTAGACACTGGGACTTTAAAGAGGGAACTGGATACAAATGAGGTCATTAGAGTGGACACCAACCCACTGGCTATGATTCTTACACTGAGAGGAATTAAAGCCGCAGACTTGTATCAAAGGAAGACCGTCTTCTACAAGCCAAGCAGAAGAGAGCTCAGAAGAAACCAGCCCAGCTGAACCAGCATGTCTCTGTCTTGAACCTCCTGTCTACAAGTCTCCTTGGAGATGAGGTGGTTTTTTTTTCTTCTACTTCCCAGTCTGTGATATTAATATGGAAGCCTGTGCTAATGTGCCAGTTTTTATACAGAAACTTCAGGAAGCCATCAATGCATTTTCTAAGGTAGAAGTCCCAGGGATGGAGTTGTCAGACTAGAAGGCATGCACATTTCCATATTGTTTTAGACTGAACAAATTATTTGAGGCCTAATGGTTTCAGCAGTCTTTGTCAGTCCTGGTAATTTTGGTATAATTTTTCTTACCAATGTATTTTACAGTCATTAAAAATGATTTTGAAATTTTGGTTGTCTTGCATTGAGTACGTCAACTTGATTTGTAAGGATTTTACTTTATTTCCTGAAGGTTTTTAAGTTTTGTCTCCACGGACTTCTGTTTCTTGGGATTTTCAACCACATGCTGTCCATGTAACTTTTATATGCTGTTGTGGGATACTATGTGTAAGCATATCAGCCGTTATCATCTTAATCAGAGTGGCCATGGCAAATGACCCTCAAGATGGGGCCTGCTTATGCTCCTTCATAGAAGAAGAGGGAGGGGAGATTCCAGCCATTCTTTCTTATATCTTTCTCCTAGCTGTGAATAATTCTGTTCCAGCTGTGCATGGTTGCAGGGTCTTTGGAGGAGATACATTATGTAGAGTGTGTAAGGGTAAGTGAAGAGGGATTCCATCTATGCAGCTGTCCTGGATGGTGGTGTTGTTGTTGTTGTTGTTTGTTGTTGTGTTTTAATCAAGCCAGAGTTATTTGGGAAGAGAAACCTCACTTGAGAAAATGCCTCGGGGGACTCAACTGCTGAGTGTTTTATTAAGATAGCGGCTCTGGGGTGTTGTCCACGCCTTCTGGTGTCTGTCTTCTTTCAATCCTTTCAGAAACAGAAGCAAAATATGGCTTCAAGTTAGAATGGGTCCATCTCTCCCTGGTTTCTTCAGACTGAACCACACTGCTGCCTCAATATCTGCAGGATTCTGTTTCCAGAACAGGAAGCCACCTGCCGCCCAGTGTCTTCCAGAGCTGGTGACAGTCCCTGATGTGTCTGGGTGGGCCTGCTGGAATGGAGGTAGCTGTCATGTTTCAGGTGTTTGGCTCCTGAGCCCTTCCCACTTGTGCTTGACCTGGGACATCTGGGGGAACTTAAGAGGCGATGGTTTGGAGGATGCGGGGTTTGGTTTGATTGATTTTATTTTGGAAGGTCTGAGTTATCAGACTCAGCATAGCTTGTGGTCTGTGCCCTAACCATCTTCCACCAGAGGGGACAAGAAAGGACAGAGACAGATCCATGTCTCTGATGCAATGAAATACTTTTTATGCTTCTTCTGCTCTGAGGTCAGAGAACATGCTGGGATACTCTGTAGGGAGGGCAGCCCCAGCTCCTTAATCCCTTGTAGTCATGAGTGAGTGTGGTACGGCCAATCTCTTTCTGACTCCAGATGGCTGCCATCTTTTAGGGTGGCTTTGTTCTTCTCTCCTCCTCCTCCTCCTCCTCCTCCTCCTCCTCCTCCTCCTCCTCCTCCTCCTCTTCCTCCTAAGTGCTGTTTTATCCTCTAATTACAGAATGCCTGTCCAAATTTTAGATTTATAAGTAAAAAACACTTTTGTTGGAAGTTGCTAACATTAATAAATGGTAGCAGATACTTTATATAGAAGAGTTTACAGAGAAATACACAGCTGGGTGTGGCTGGAAAACATTACCTCCAACTTGCAGCATCATTAGGCAGATTCGTGTGAACTTACTGACATTGGACCCGTTTTAAACTACGGAAATAGCAGAGTTGTATGCGTGCATAACTCAGTGCTATTTTGTGGTAGTTTGAATGAGAACACCTTCCATAGGCTCTGATATGTGAATACCTGACTCCCAGTTGGCAGTACTGTTTGAGGAACTTTATGTGGTACAGCCTTGCTGGAAGAAGTAAGCCATGGGTGGGCTTTGAGATTAAATAGCCTGTCCTTCCTTACAGTTAGCATTTCCTGATTTATGATCTCTCAGCTTCCACCATCCCTGTGGCCCAGTGTGATCAACTCATCCCTTTGGAACGATAAGCCAAAACAAATGATTGCTTTTGTAAACCTGCTTTAATGGTGTTTATCAAAGCAACAGAAAAGTAGTTAAAATATGTAGTTACAGTTAAATCCTAATGACTCCTTTCTGCGCTCATCATATGGCCCCTTGAGTGTATGCTGGGGATCAAACCTGGGCTTGGTACATGCTGGACCAGTTGCTCCACCATTGAGCTGCACCTCACCCTCCCAGGTAGGTTATTTATAGCACGCCCAATGCATTCTATGTAGAATCATCTCTCCGGTAATTCAAGCTGTCTTTCAGACAAGAAAAATACATAAAAAGAGTGAAACTTTTTGCAACCCTATGTCATCAAGCCCGTAAGTATTTTACTTGGTGGAAGGCTGGTAGAAGGCTCTGCTTCCATCCTTTTATCTGCTACAAAATGGAGGAGAGAGAAACATAGACGCTTGGCTCCTCCTGTACAAAGTGTGGCGTTCTACCCAGACAAATCTCATTACAGTACATCCACAAGGAACTTGTCTTTGTCCTCAAACCAAGGTTGTGTCTCAGCACCCTGTTCTTTCCTCAGTCAGGGCTTTTCTGCAGGAGCTATTGGCTAGGTGTCTCTCAGAGCACAGGGATTGCCCTCTGTTTTCTTGGCTGGGATTTGCTAGAAAGGCAATCGGTAGGTTCATAGATTCCTTCACCTTGGAGTTTGCAGAGCTAAATGGACAGGGCTGCTTCCCAATGTCCCTCTGTTCTTGACATTGAGTCTTTCCCTGTAATAGATATTTTCAAGAGATTTTCTGACACCTCTGATCTGTGAGCCATCCATGATCTGGGTCTCTCTGGTCCCAGAACACCACGTCTCAAACCCGACCCCAACATCATCCTACACAGTGAGCCCTCCCCAATGTCTCTGCATGGAATTTCCACCAAGAACACCATCACTCATCACGTTTAAGGTGGCTACCCAAGGGCCTTCTAAACCTACGTCCCAGCCATCTGTAACAGTGAGCCATTAAATCGAGGCTTGCCTGCCTCTCCTGTCCTTTCTAATCTCTCTGTATCTTCATTCACAGTTGTGGTTTTGACTTCAGACCAACACTTTTTCTTTTCTAACCCATTCTCCACTTCTTAATGGATCTCAGTGTTTTTCAGCCCTATCCATCTGTGGTCCCTTTTGTGACTGGTGTCAAGGCTTAACTTCCTGCATTGTTGATCTGCTCTTCTCAGCTCCTATCTTCAATTGTTTCCCTCTTCCTTGACATCAGTGAAGTCCTGGGCTTTCCATGTGGGAAGAGCCTACCAGAACAATACCCTGTCTAGGCCCTCATGAATGAACATCTGCTGCCTCAAGGAGGGGTCTGTTCTCTGCTTCAGCTTGTGAGCTGCTTGTTTTTCCCACTTATGGGTTCATACGTTAGCATCTGCATTCTGCTTATCCTTCAAGGTGGGGCTCAGGTATTATAATCCCATGAAGACTGTCTTGGACCCTAGTGTTTTGGTGTTCTGCATATAACTTGGTCTTGACATTTACATCACTGACAACATGTGGTAGACCACAGTCCCTAGAGTGTGCTAGATGAGTAAAAACCCTTGCTGATATGTTTGCTTGATCAGTAGTTTAGGATGGTACTTATCTTGATTTTGTGTGTCATGGTTTTTCCATCTGGTAGTTTGGTAAAGACATTGGATGAATGAACCATATGCACCATCCATCTTGTTTTGTCCAGTGTTCGGTGAGGGACATTGACTAAGTGTAAACCTTATGCTAACAACTTCACATGCACAGCTGGAAGGTGTGAAGCTGGAGCATTGTGTGCATGCTGAAGGGTCAGTGTGTTTTGGAGGGGTTTTATTTGAGTTAGTTTTGGGCATTCTTTCTTTATCTCTTGCTTTCCTTCTCTACCTCTTCTTTACCTATCTTACAGTGAGACTCTGCTGAGGGTCATGCTCACTCTCTTCTGGGAACAGGTCTCACAGGGAGCATAGGGCTCTGTTGCTTCTCAGCTGCACCGTCATTTCTGTCACGTCTATGGCCCCTGAGTCTTCTGGGATGCTGTACACGCTCCTTTCCTTCCCAGGTAACCCCATCCATGGACTTGGCCTCGAGCCTACTAGGATTTAATCAGTGGATGAGTTTAAATGTAGTTAGCTAAGTAAGTGGTTGTTTTTGGAAGAAGGGACCAATTTTTTTTTTGCTTTTAAAGATGGATTAGAAGCAGTAAGTAGAAGTTGCAGGAAAGTCAATTTTTGACGGCAGACAAGCTCCAAGAGTTGGAAAATTAGTTTCTTTCTCCTGCCAACACAAACTGATCTGTGGTGCCATTCTGGAGCAGTCCTTGAGGATTCTGAAGCCACATCCAGCATCAGCAGGAAAGAGCGCCATAGCTGATTACTGATGTCTGTCAGCCACTCTCAGCAGGGAGGGCACAGGAGGGGCTAGGAGGCAGTTCAAGAGAGGTTGCAAGAGTTGATTTCAAACAGGTGTGTGGTGATTAAAATGCCCTAGTCATAGGACTCCTATACTGCCTTGGAAACTGGCTGTGACCAAGTGACCTGTCAGGTCCACTAAGCTTGGGGTCAGCTGCTATTGGCTAACCTTTGCAAATTCCTTCTATTTCTAAGGTTCTAAGTTAAATATGGAAAGCTGAAAGGAGCTGTTCACATCCTCCTCTTGGGGCTATGTCTCTACTGCTATAGGATCCCAGACCGTCTCCAAGCAACCGTTTTCCCCCTTCAGCTGTGCTCAAGTCATGTAGAGTGTACCCATGCCTTTGGCAAGAGTGAGGAACTGCTGCTCTTTGTCATCAAAAATGACTGTTTGTACCTTTTTAAAGGTACAAATCTTTTTTTGAAATCTTTTTAAAGGATTTAGAAATTTGAAAGGTTAAGTAAGTGTAGTTTCTATTCAAGAAATCATACATACATGTTGAGGCCAGTAGCAAAGGGCCAGGAGTAGGCTTCCTGTCTTCTAGAACCCAAGGGCTGGACACAGGGGTGCACTCAGAAACACCATAGGGGTTGGGTTTTTTGGTTAAGCCAAAGCTAGACTAGAGAGATGGTTGGTACCCATGAGGAAAGAGTTGCAGCCAAGGCTATGTTTGGGGGTAGGGTGGGACTTCCCTATATTAACTTGTATCCAGCCACATTCCCAACATTGCCCAAAGAGTTTCTGTCCAGCAAATGTCTTACTGGCTCTAATAAAGAGTCATTACAGAGACACAGCTGATCTAACATTATAAGGGGTGGGGAAGAGGGAGGCATATAGTGGCTACTGGGTAATCCTCTAACAGTGCCTAAGCCATCGAGCATGCCTCCTCAGTCATAATTAGCATTAAAAGCCTGAGGTTTTTCTAGAAGTTGCTAGATATTTGAGTTCAGGTTGGAAGACCAGAGCAGCTAGAGCCTGAGTCAGTGGGCAGCCCCAGGGGCAGGGATAACCAATCGCTTAGCAGCAGAGGCAGGAATAATCAATCGCTTAGCAAAGACAGCTGCTTGTAAGCTACCAAGCTGCCTTTATTCATTCATTCATTCATTCATTCATTCAGCCAATACATTTCAAGACACTGTCCATTCAAGGCATGTTTCTTCTTAGTTAAATCTACTCTTCATCTAAGCCCAGCCATTACATTGGCCCTTACCCACCTTTGTAGATTTTCTCTCTCTCTTCAGCTCCTCCAGATCTTAACTAGAAGGTTTCATTAACACTGACCTCTTCAACATTCTATATTTCATTGATTATTTTTGCCAATTCGCACTCTTCCCAATTGTTCTACGATTAAAATCCTTAATAGATAAAGACAGGCTGCTGGATCCATTCACTCAGCAGTGGATTTTACTTGATTGATGTGGTGGTTTGAATATGTTTGACCCAGGGAGTGGCACTATTTGGACTAGGTATGTCACTGTGGGCTTGGGCCCTCTTTCTAGCTGCCTGGAAGCTAGTCTTTCCCTGTTTGCCTTTGGATGAAGATGTCCAACTCTGAGCTCCTGCTGTACCATGCCTGCCTGTACACTGCCAAGCTCCTGCCTTGATGATAATGGACTGAACCTCTGAACCTTTAAGCCAGCCCCAATTAAATGTTGTTTTTATAAGAGTTGCCTTGGTCATGGTGTCTGTTCACAGCAGTAAAACACAAACTAAGACAATTAATTGCTTTGTAAGATTCAGTCACTTTGAAGTAGAGTAAAGGAAGAAGAAACCACAGCACACTATGAAATACTAAGATGTACCACCAAGCTCAAGAATAACGTGCCGCGGTGCTGGTCTCTATTGTCAACATAATGACCAGGAACACTGTGGAAGCACAGCTCTGGCATGTGTATGGGGTGTCACCAGAGGCTTTAACTGAGGAGTGACTGTTGCTGGCACCATCCCATGGGCTGGGGTCCTGCACTGGCTAAAGAGAAAGAAGCAGCCTGAATACCACCATTCATTTTTCTCTCCTTCCTGCTGTGGTCTAGTATGATGAGCTACATCCTGTTCCTCTCACCAATCCTTCTCCGCCATGTTGGCATGCACCCTCAGAGAGAAAGCCAAGATAAACCTATTTTCCCTTAAGTTGGGGTTATCAGATATTTAGTTACAACAGTGAGTAAAGTTAATTAATCCAGGTGCCAAAGACTGTGAATTTAGAAGGCAGTGGAGGAAGTTTTTAGCAGAGTTCTGATGGCCCAGGACGCCTCTCCTGATACACAGCCTGTGTAATTTTCTCCTCTTAAATGCAGGCCAGACCTGTGAGAGTGCTGGGCTTGTGAATGTCCTAGAGCCACGCTGAGGTTGTATTAGGCAGGTCAGGGTGAATTTTGCAGATTTCGTTAAGCTTCTCAACTTGTTGATTCTTGGTCAAAGGGAAAATGATCCAGGTTAGGATGGACCCAAACACATGAAACTCTTAAAGTAAAATCTAGAAATCCCTCTACTGACCTTAATGAAGGAAGTCATCATGAGCTCCACAGCTGCAAGGAGATGAAATTTGCCAACAACCACATACATCTGGAAGAGGACCCCAAGCCTCAACTGAGACCACAGTCCCAGAGAGACCCTGAGAAGAAGGCTTGGTCAGGCTGGGGCCCCACAGGAACTGGGAGATGATACATACATGTTGTTTTAAGCTGCTGAATCTGTGGCCATTTGTTATACAGAATTAGGAGGCAGATACAACCCCATGCAAAGGCTCACAATTCTTAAACTCTCTGTGGCTCCTACAATTGACACAAAGCACTACACAGCCTCAGAAGAGACAACGGTCTTGGGGAAAGGGGGGGGGAGGTGGTTCCTTAAGGACAGCAACTTGGATTTACATGCTGGGCTTTGGGAGCAACTGTAGAACAACCATGGAAGCTGAAGTCCACGCCACTGCTGGCATGCATCTCTCACATGCCTTGGCAGTCCTCTACCACAGAGACAGAGGCTCGTTGGAGTTATTGACTCTTGCTCATGTCTATCTCTGTTCAAACAAAGGACTGTCATTTAATGTAATGACCTCTAGTTCCATCCATTTTCCTGCAAATGGCAGCATTTCATTCTTCTGTAAAATTCTATGTGTCTACAGACCACATTTTCTCCATTTGTTCTGTTGGTGGACATCTAGATTGATTCCGTAACTTAGCTACTGTGAAAACATAGCATGCTTTCATATGTGGAGTCTAGATTTAAGTGCTTGAATGTGAGTGTGTACACACATGTGTATGTGTGTGCACATTTGTCTTAGGACACTCTTATGAAGACAGACAGGGCTGTCCTACAGACATGATCTTACTTTGTTTCTGTGGGTCTCCACTCAACTCTTTCCCTTACCCAGTATAAACCCAATGTATACAGCTGGAGTGGAGACAGGAGGCCTCTGGCTGAGACCCCTTACCACAAGGAACTTGGCAGAGGTTTAGGATAGCCTTCTAGTAAGAATGGATAAACCAAAAATACACTGTATTAAGTTAGGGTTTGGATGAAAATCCTGACTGCCTCCTTCCCCACTTAATTTCTCCAATATCAGCATTATTATGTTTCCAAAGGTAGTCAATAAATTTTAAATAGTTCAAGCCTATATCATCCATTTTGAAGACTGGGAACTAGCTTTCTGGGTCATTCTTTGCATAATCTTTCAAGATGTTTCTTTTTCAGAATTAATTTTTTATTTCCTTTAAAAAGGAATCAGCATAGTGTATCACATTTCTTGGGAATTTCATAAAATATGAAATGTGCTCAAGACAAATACTCATCATTGTGTAGGCAAATGATAGCACACAGGTTTCTAGTGATGTTTTGGCTAGAAAACAAAGGAAATAGCAACTTTTGTGTTCCATGTGGATGACAAAGTTGAGTCGCATCAGTTGATGTACTGACACAAAAGGTGCTTGGAGCCAAAAATGATCAGACCTTTTTGTACATTGTAGCTGAGCTGTTATCCTGCTAAGCTACGATGAAACCCTGCCCCTGCCTACTCTGCCGGGATATCGGATGTGTGGGATTGGAAGCTGGGTCTCTACAGACAGTGGCTGGCTGACTGCTCGTCCAGTACCTGTTGATGAATTGTGGGGATGTTCTCTAGCCTAAAGCCCTTCTGGTCACTTTCTGTAGAAATGTGGCTGGATTGAGTGTTGACTTGTGAGCCAAGTCACCCCAGTTACATGTAGTAGGCCAAAGTGGAGAATTAGCTTTTTAAACTGTGGCCAGGATCCCATGTGGGGTGGCATAATTGCATGTAAAAGTTATGAAAAATTGTCAACACTGAAAGGTTTCTGAACTTGTGATAGTCAAAATTTAACTCAACATCAAATATGTAATTAACCTGAGGTATTTCTGATGACATGTGCCTGTGTTATATCACGTGACTTCACTGTAGTCTTGGTTCTGAGGACACAGGTGCCACTATGTCACGAACACTCAGTTTGAGACTATTGTTTGTTATGAATTACTCTGATTTTTTACTGTTCACAGAAAGTCTTCTGCTCTTGGGCTAATGAGATGGTTCAGTGGCTAAAAGTACCATGTGTCAGCCTGAGTTTGGTTCCCAGATCTCACAGTAGAAAGAGAGAGTCAGTGTCTAATGTGGTCCTGACTTACATACATGGGCCCTGACAAGAGCACATATGCATGCATGCTCCTCTGCTCATGTTCACTCACTCCCTTACATATCTCTTACACACACACACATACACACACAACATAATTCAAAGAAACATGTCTACTCTTAAGGAAACATAATGGTTTAATTATAGAAAGCAAAGGCCTTAAGTATTTTTTCTTCTATTATTCCTTAGTACGTAGGTATCAAATTAGTTATCTTTGGATTGTATTATGTTAGAGTATTTGATTTGAATAATTGCTGTCCTTGAGTTTCATAAAATTAAAACCATTAAATGAATGTTGTCTTGGAATCAGGACAGAGTCTCCAACTTTATGAAACGGTGCTAAACACACTTCTATTATTTTATGCTATGTATTTACATGAAGGAGTGTTTCAACACTGTCAGCTGTAAAATTAAACCATTGATCAATTCTGAAAAATATCGAAGGGGCTCTATATGCTGAGGTTTTTCTGAAATATTCAGCCAAGGTTTAATTCTTCATGTAAACATCCATCTCATTGGTATTCAGATTTGCTTTAGTCATCAATAAATGTCAAAGTAACATGTATACCAAAGAATTGTTTTAATTATTTTTGACATTTATTATTGCAGAAAATAAGGTTGTGAACCTGTTTTACATACCTGTTCACCAGATGACAAAGGTGTCTGAAGGAAGAAAGGCTTACAGTTCTAGGGAATACAGCCTAGTAAAGGCCTGGTGGTTGGAACAAGAGGCAGCTGGCCACAGTTCATTCACCATCAAAAAGGAGAAAGTGATGGCTTCTGGTGCTCAGTACACTTTATTTATTTATTTATTTATTTATTTAGCTTTTTGTTGATTCTTTGTGAATTTCACATCATGTACCCCAATCCCACTTGTCTCCCTCTCCCTTTGTACCCGCCCTCTTCCCTGCAACCTTTCCTCCAAAAGAAGAAAATAATCTTGTGGAAGCTGTAGTGTGTCACAGTGTGTTCCGTAGCACACCCTTCTGTCCATACTTCTTTACTTGCAAATGTTCACTGCAATGAATCATTAGTCTGGTTCAAGACCTCTGGCTTCTACTACATTATCAATATTGTATCCTCACTGTGATCCTCTCGGTTATCCTGTTATTGCCCTGTGTCATGAAGATCCTGCAGCTTTAGATCTGTAGGACCATGGTCATGTACTCCAGCAGTCTATCAATGGGGTAGATGTTGGAGTGGGCCAACTCACAGCCCTGGATCTTGGCCTGAGCTGGTCAGACCATTGACTCTCCCACACCCACACAACTAGAGCAGGCTCTCCAGGACTGCCCTGGCTAAATCATTCAATTCAGCACAGAAGCTGGCAAGGGGCAGGGCTGACTCTCCTACTCTCGTGCCCTTGGGACTGGCTCACCCAAACTCTCATCAGCAGGCCCAGCTCTACTGTGCTGCCCAGATCAGGTGCAGGACCTACTCTCCAGAGTGCTGCAGTCGAAGAGGGGCAGAAACAGCTCTTCTGCTCTCGTGACATGAATGGAATTGTGTACACACACACACACACACACACACACACACACCCATCTCCCAGAGAGGCGGGGCAGATATAGTAACTGGGAAGGGGAGTGGCTGAGCCTCTAGGTGTCTCATTAACATGGGGATGGCTTGAGGCTGTGTGGCCACGACCCTACCCGGGGCATGGCATGTGACTGTGACTGGAGCCAAAAGCCTCCCGGGAGACTTGGCATAACGTTTCTGGTCCCTTGCGGATTCCTAGGGGTCTACCAGAGTTTGCCTGTGTTCAACTGGGTACCAGACTGGCTGCCAGATCACTGCCTCACAGATTCCCCCTTTTTCTTTTTTAAAGGAGAGGTGTCATTTGTAGTGAAAATTTTGGGTGGGGTGGCAATATCAAAGGAAAACACTGCACAGGTTGGAGTGGAAGCACACCTAAGCCAGAGGGTAAGGAGGGTTAAGGGTGGGGGGTTGGGAAGGCCAGGAATCACTGAATCAATTAATTGTTCCATGGGTGGTACCGTTTGAGGGTAGTAACATCAGTTTAAAACAACATTTGATTAATCTAGACAGACATCATGGTTTCCTTACTATCATACAGCTTCCCCCAAGTTCAGTAGCCATTTGGCTTTGGCAAGAGAGTTCATCTGGAGCTGGAAAGTCTCATGTCTGTCCTCTGTGGGGCTGAGCATGTGTCTCTGGATCTTGGCGTGTGTCTCAGGAGTCTTCTGTCTGGAGGAAGGCAGCTTTGCAGTCACAGGCAGGTCCCAGGAGATGGCATTGTCTTCACTGGATCTGTGGCAGCAAGCTTCTGTGGGGATAAACCTGTAGGAAAATCATAGAGGAGCAGAATCCCAGCAGGGGAATATCTGCATAGGGTGAATAGCAAGTTAAGCCTGTGATGGTTTGCTTGGGAGCACATGGCTGAGGAAGAAAAGTTTTGGGATTGGCAGTAACAGTTTGTCTGTAAAAGGAAACTAGTTGTTAATTAAGGATTGAAGAAACGGTGATCCACACGGTTGATTTGACCTGTGGGAATAGATTAAGTGACTTTTGTTGTTGTTTCTTTCTTTCTTTCTTTCTTTCTTTCTTTCTTTCTTTCTTTTGTTTGTTTTTCTGGTTTTTTGGTTTTTTTTTTTTTGTTTTTTTCCGAGACAGGGTTTCTCTGTGTAGCCCTGGCTGTCCTGGAACTCACTCTGTAGACAGGCTGGCCTCGAACTCAGAAATCCACCTGCCTCTGCCTCCCGAGTGCTGGGATTAAAGGCGTGTGCCATTGCCCGGCGACTTTTGAACCTTAATGAAATCTTAAACAAGTGGAAGAATTTTTTAGACATATATCACGAATGCTAGGGAGAAAACAAAACGTTTAAATAAAGAAGCAAGAAAAATTTTGAGTTGAGAAGCACAGAACACTTTTTCAGGTATTCCTGTTAGGGAGAAACAAAGTGTGGTTTTTTTCCTTTGTCTTGGCGGGCTTTTGGCGGGCTAGGGGAGGGGAGGAGGGGCCGCTCGCCACGTGGCGGCTGGGTATTCCCCGTTTGATTTTCTAAACCTAAATGTAAAAGCAGAAGAAAGGCCAATCTTGCAAGAAAAAAAGGTTAGAGGAAGAAACATAGAGGCTTGATAGAACAGCCAGTGCCAGAGGAGAAAGAGCGAAGCTCGGGTCGTAACCTGGCAGGAGCCACCACAATGGCGCTGGGGGAAAGAAACTGGTCTCTTGGCCTGCAGGGACCTTAGAAAATGTTAGGTAAAGCAGCCAATGTGGGAGCAAGGCGCTCAGAGCCAGAGCTAAACAGGAGCCCTTGCGGTGGGGGCTGGCCGGGGGGGGGGGGGGGGGAAATTGGCCCCCTGGCCTGCAGGGACCTCAGGAAACGGCAGATTAAGCCGCAGATGGAGGAAGCAAGGTGCTTAGAGCCTGAGCTGCTGTGGGAAGCAGATCCATAAGCTAAACAGGAGCCCTCAGAGTGGAGACTGGGGGAGGGAAACTGGCCAAGAACACAGGGAGAGAGGGAGAAAGAGATTTAGAGGAAGGCCCAGATTTTGTACTCATGGTCCTTGAGCGATCTGGAGTTTTGATGTGGGTGGGTCACCAGCTGGGGGTACACTTGAAGCTGGGTTTTGCCCCAAGTTGTTGGTGCCAGATGTTGGGACTAACCCCTGGTGCAGTGGAATGAAGTCCCACATGTCTGTCCTGGGGCACTGCGGCTCCGGGCAGAGCAGACACATGGGAAGCGACCTTGCGTCTTCCTGCACAGTCAGGTGGGGGCTGTAGGAAGCCTCTGTGGGCCCTGCCCGTGGATGGGGTAGGGGGCCATTCCTGGGGAATGTCTCCATGGGTTCTCTAGCCCAGGGCACTGCAGTCGGCAGCAGGGTGCTGCAGATGGGCTAGCCAGAGTGCAGCTGGGGTTCCCGCCGGGACTGGGTCTTGGTTGCTTTGGGTGCCGGGCTAACTGCTTAGGCTTGGGTGAATGAGTACCGTCTGGGAGCGCTAGGATCTCCTCACTGAGAGATTAGCCATGGCTCCTTAATCGAGGGCTGGATCCCTCGCTTCCCACAGTGGGTTCAGATGAAGAGACAGTCCATAATTCTAAGACATTTATTTTCATTGTGTGGAGAGTGGCATGAATGGAATTGTAACCTTGCCCCTCTGGGAGAGGCGAGGCAGGGGCGTGACTAAGCCTGTAGGTGTCTCATTAACATGGGGATGGCTTGGGGATGTGTGGCCATGCCTCTACCTGAGGAGAGGTAGTATGTGACCATGCCTGGAGCCAAAAGCCTCCCAGGAGCCTTGGCATAACGTTTCTGGTCCCTTGCAGATTCCGCAGGGTCTCCCAGAGTTTGCCTGTGCTCAACTGGGTGCCAGACTGCCTGCACAAATCACTGCCCCACAAAGGGTGGGAGTGGGAGGAGCTTCTCCCTTCCATCCATGCCACCACACAGCAGACATGTAGTGAGCCAGCTTTCCCACGATCACATACTTGAGGCTGGCTCACCTACAGTTCTAACAACCAGGCTGGGGTGAGGTGCAGTGCCTGCCTGCTTTCTTGGTCTCATGCTTTTGGAGCCAGCTCTCCCATGATGCCCACATGAAGGGTGAGGGCAGGTCTGCTCAGCCCTCAGACATCAACTTTGCCCTAGGCAGCAGCCCAAACTAGACATATCCACCTGGCCTTTTGTGGTAACAGACCCCTCCACACTCCACTGATCCCCCACTGTTGCAGGTCCACACACCCAGACATGGCCCACAGTGGTAGCACAGGCCATGACCTTACCTGGCCTTAGGTGGCCTCATTGACTACTCTCATCAGGCTGTTCCTTACTACCCTTGAGTCTCCAGTTCCACCTCTCTTCATTGTGCTCACATCCTTCTGCTTCTCTTTTTCTTCTATCTCTCCACCACTAACTTGCTCATCTTAGTAGTGCCAGGGGCCTCTGGGTGTCTGGGGTCACCTCAGGAATGGTCTCAGGAGTGCTATGCCCCAATCATGCCATGTGGTACCCAGGGGTCGTCTTGAGCGTGGTCTGCCCACCTGGGCCTTCATGGCACAGGGCAAGGGTTGTCTCAGGCTCCACCGTGCTGAGCTCATTTATTCTCTCTATAATCCCAACCCTTAAAACTATGCTGTCCCCACATTTAAGATGGGTCTTCCCATGTCGTGTAACCCTGGCCAACATGCCTGATGCTCTCTCTTCAATGAGTCTAGATCCTGTCAAGTTGAAAATCAACATTAACCACAAAAACTTTTGGGATCCTCAGTAGAATATTTAAGAAGCACTGGTCTGAGTCATCTGGCCTAAGTTAGATTTCTGACAAATCATGCGTTCTTATAAAAAGGGATTGAGTCCAAAGGTTAACCCAGTGCCTGTGACTGTCCTGTGTGCAGCAGGATATGAGAATATATCCTTGTACTCTGTCATGTAACTCAATGGGTTTCTTGACTAAAACAACTGGGTCTTCTCTGCTTGCTTTTGTTTTTGCAGCTTTGCTATCCAGAGTCAGCCTTGCACTGGAGGACAAAAATGGTGGCCACAGAGGCACTTCCTGAGCCATTGTTCTGTCCCCTTCACATTACCGTGCTGTCCTCTCACTGGGTCAAATACTAGAGTGTACTTGCTAAGGGTTTCCACCATGAGTACAAATTGTCTATGACATACAGGCCTTCATGTTACATTCATGTTACGTGTATGGGGGCCGGGTAGTTGGTGAAGGAAGTGAGAAGATGCATATATCACCATTAGGGCAGGACACCGTCCTGGCTCTGTGTGTGTTGAATATGGAACTGAGCTACACTGACTTTCTAAAATCTCCCAGATATTCAGTCTTTTGCTCTGTGTACTGACACCTCTACTGCCTTAGTTCTATACTATGTCTCTCTGTTTGTACTGCTCTTGTGCTGTGTGATTTCCCCATTTTATAGAGTGTCTGTATTTGTCATGCCTCTCTAAAACAAACAGAATGAGGAGGGGAAGGCAGAGAGAGGAGCTATGGATATGTCAGTTTATTAGAATGGCTTACAGGCTGTGGCCCTGTTAGACCAAGAGAGGATTCCTCCCAACAGAACAGCAAAGATTTGGTAGCTGTAAAGTTCATGAGACTGGATTTTTTCCACAGTCTTCCAGCACCTGATATGATGCTGGAGTCCTGAGGAATGCTGGTCTTCAGTCTACACTAGAGTCCTCACGAAATGGGTTCTAATATTAGTGAAGAAATATCTAAGGGGCGGGCAAATAATTCGACAGATAGAGTGAGGGTAAGCAGCCCAAAAACAAAAGCTTCCTTTTCCTATGTCCTTTTATGTGGCCTGCTACCAGAAGGTGTGGCCCTGATTTAAGCAATGTCTTCTGACTTCAAGTGATCCAGATTTAGGGTGGGTCTTCTCCCCTCAATAGATCCAATTAAGAAAATCCTTCATAGGTGTGCCTGGCTGCTTGGGCTTTAGTCAAGTTGACAGCTAAGATTAGCCACTACGACCCCTATAGCGATTTGTCACCCTGACAAGTTGAAGCCTTTTGTGAGGACTGCACCCTTTTCTTATTTGCACCCAGACCCTCCATGTCCAATTCTGAGCAGAGCTTCATATAGTACCTGGCTCATGGTAGACTCTACAGTGAAGGAATCTCCCAGCAACTGTGTCCAGGAATGTCTGCAAGAGAACAGACCCTTGGTACCGTGCTAAGACAGAGATGTGTTAACATCAAAGACTCCCGTGATGGAACATGTTATAGGCAGCAACACTTTTACATGCATGTGAGGAGCATGCATCTTAGTGTTTTTGGCTTGCCCCTTCCAGGCTGCCAAACAAGAGACTGAAATAATTGCGTGATTTGAAATGGACTACTGGAAACAATACTCTGTGTTTCTGATCATAAGGCCCAAAGATTCTTGGGAATAGAGTCAGCCTTCCTGTTGCTCACTTTCTTCTTTCCTGAACAAAGGGCGAGTGCTGAGAGACCCAAAGAGTGAGTGTGGAATGCCCTCCTGCTGCAAGTTACACAACCCTCACCTGGTGGAACTGCACTGGTGTCCTGCCTCACTTTCCCCCTTCCCTTTCAGCCTCGGATAGCATTGGAAGATCTCCCGAATGGTCCTCTGGGCAATGAGTGATCTCATTTGCTCAGGGGTTATCCAAAGCCAGCGCCATAGGCACCATTAAATTCTATAAGCTTCCTGTAAATTAAACTTCTTATTTTGACTCTTTTATCCGATTACCCTTGGATGGCTTTGAGTGCTGAAAAGGTTGATATCACTGTCCATCTTCTGTTCATTTCAGACAGCTGGCAGGAGCCCGGTATTATATACATCCTTACAACCTTGCTCTCTGTCAGTGTGCTATGCAGACTTCTGGCTCATCTCACTTCCTTATACAAGCTGATGATGGATTTATCTTAGCTAGACAGAATGGACTGTGTGGTACCCAAGGCTCAGTGTTCAGGGAGGACCTCAGACAAACTTTACCAACTTTTGCTATAGAGAGGGTGTCTAGAGAGCAAGTGCTCTCTCCCTGCCTTTGGGTTTTATGAGAAGCTGTTGGCCAGGCATGTGCTGATTCTGCATGGTGCTCCACTGCATCGAGCTAAGTAGCATGACTAATTGTGATGTTCCATTAATACAAGCTTTGGTGCTTGTTCTAGATACGAGGCAACATTCAATATAGGTGGGTTTGAGCAGTACTTCCTTATCAGATTGGTAAAATCTGAATTGAGTTTGTCTGGTGCTCCTTGCTGAACTGTCTGCTTACACCATACAACAGTGTGGGGTGAGGAGCCAGGCTTCTTTTGAGGGTTCTCACCATTCAGATTTGGGAGCAATCTGCTTTAGGTGACTTACACCTGTAACAGGAAGGTCTGATGGAAAATTCATGTTTTTCCTTAGGGTTTTTTTTTTTTTTAATTGAAAAACTGAAGAGAGAAGAGTTTTTCCTCATATAATGTTTTAAAAACACTAAGAGGCTGAGGTGGCCTCAGGCCTGAAAGAGCTGCATCAGTGCCATAGAATGTTGGTTATCAGCATCCAGATCCAGATCTCAGGCTGGGCTCCCCACTGGGCTCTGGAGCACTAGGTTCTGCTCTGTGAGGGTCTGCTGGCTTCCAAGAACATCACTCTTGACTTTGAGAACTTCTCCTTCTTGAGCAAGACTGACTTTGAAGAGTTGGGAGTTTCAGTCATGTTGGGGTGGGGATACCTGACAACAAGAGCATTGGGCTGTCTTTAAGGTAGAAGACGTCAATACTCTCATCTGTTAATAATGTCTCTTATGGGGCTAAAGAGAAGATGGGTTAGTGGTTAAAAGCACAAACTGATCTTGCAGGGGTCCTAGCTCAGTTCCCAGTATCCACATCAGGTACATAACACTGCCTGAACTCAAGTTTCAGGGCATCTGACACACTCTTCTGGCCATGTCACTCTGGTATCTCCTGGGCATCTGTACACACATGTGTTGCACATATAGGCAAGCAAGCACACACAAATGCACATAGATAAAAAAATTTAAAATTATGTCTCTCACCAAGTATGTTCATTAGATCCATTTTAAATATCTTAGACTTTGAAAGGCTTATTTATATCTATTGATAAACAACATTTTCCTGGAGTGATTTTTTTTTTCTTTACTGATAACTTTTACCCCCTGCCCTGCTCTCTCTTTTGATTAGGAACTGGGTTGTGGACATGGGCAGGGTAATAGGTTAGTTTTCTCTGTGTTATTCTGCCTCCTGGGATCCCTCTGGAGCAGGAATGGCCCCTTGGTCACAGGTCTTGCATTTTTACTCATGACATTTCAGGTTTACATTTGCACAGCTCACCTGAATGGTTAAATCAACAATGGGATTCTTTTGTGAAAGACTTTGTCACTAAAATCAATGGTTATCTGGGAAAGAGACAGCTTAGTTTCATCCTGAGCTCTCCATAATGTGGTCCTCATCTTGCTGGATCATCTCACTGGCCCCTCCCTAACTGACACCAACTTGGTAGTCTGCCCACTGAGGCTTAGCAAGCCCATGTATGACACCGAGATGTTGGTTCTATGAACAGTATCATGTTTCCTGCCCTAATGACAGTCTGTGGGCCCTGCACACGTGCCCATGCATTTAGGACAGGGTTCTGAATCAGCCACTGCCTTTAACTCTTTTAGACGTATCCTGCTCATTTGCCCAGATGAGTCCTTCAAGAGGCTAGACTGTGAATGACCAATGCCTTCTGTGACACAGGCATGCTTAGACTTTACACTCAAATGTTCCCAGTGTTGAAGGAGCAGGAGGCTTCAGGGAACAAGAAGGTGAGGCGGTGAGGGTGAGAGCATCATTCTTTAGAGCCCCCCATCTGTTGTGTTGGTCCTTGTAGAGAGAGTTTGAGGTGCTGACCTGCTGCTGGGGTTCCTCATGGTCACTTGGGTCAGAAAGGCCATGTCACTCCAGTGAAACAGATATTCCCTGGAATACAAGGTGGACAGAATTTCTATGGTCACTAGGATATACAAAGGGTAGTTTCTGGCTTAAAGGAACTGTGTAGTGTACTTATTTTAGACAAGAATTCTGGTGACTGTGCCAGCCTACAAGGGCACCCCTGGGGTTCTTTACGGCAAGCATGGAAAGCAAGGACTGAGGACTGAGAGGGCTCAGATGGGAGAGGACCCTGGTCCTCACTCAGTGTGGTGAGGTCACTCTAGGGCTGAGGAGGTGGATGAGCAAAGGAAGGATGTGGGGCCTGAGCAGTAGCTAAGGGGAAAAGTGATTGCCAATGGTCTCTGTCTAGTCTCTGCATGATGAGGCCTAAGAGGACTGGCCTAAGTTGACATTTCCAACAGGGAAAGAAACCCTGGGGATGCTGTCATTTAAGTAGGCACATGGGCAGTAAAGGGAACAGTCTTTGAGGCATACTGTAGAGAAGGAGCTGCTCCTGGGATGTTAAAGGCAGTTGTTGGATTTTTAGGATTTCTGAGGGGGGATGGAGTTGAGATACTATAACTTACCCCTGGGGTTTGGGCAGCACCAGTGCTATCTAGAGACAGGCTAGTTAGCCTTGAGAGCCACTCTGGGTCTGAATTGGCCTAGGCTCTGGGTTTGGGTAGACCATTGCCTCTCCTGAATCTCAAGGATTGAAGGACATGGCTGTGGCCACTTTGGCACAGGGTCAGTGAAGCCATTGCTGGAGCCACAGGCACAGTAAAAAACTGTGTGTGGACCTCTACAGTAGAGTTGGGTACAAGGGTACAGTCTGGTGACCCTAACACACAAGGGGCACAGGCAGATGCCAGAGAGAAGCCAGGAGCAGCAGGAGAACATCTGAGGCACACATGCACAGTACCATCTGGATTCATGAGAGAGTGAGCAGCACCTGAAGCACAAATCCCAGGCTTATCCCAAGTCCCGGGACAGCAGCTCAAAGGACACTGCCTCAGTGAAAGTGGAGACTACTGGCCATTAAAGTCTGAGCACAAGGCTGGGGAATAACTCAGTTAGTGCTTGCTTTGCAACTGTGAGAACATGAGTGTAATCTCCAGAATGCATGTTAGAAAATAAGAAAGAGCTGGGCGTGGTCGCTGCCTGTAATCCAGAACTGCAAAGGCAGAGACAGACAGATCTTTGGGATAGCCTAGCCTAATTGGTGAATCCCAGGTCAGTAAGAGACCTTGTTTAAAAGAAGGTTGGGATAAGGCTAGAGAGATGGCTCAGTGGTTAAGACCATTTGCTACTCTTTGCAGAGGACCCTGATTTGGTTGTTGGTACCTACATGATGGCTCATAACTTCATTTAACTCTAGCTTCAGAGAGATTCAACATCTCTGGCCCCCAAGAGCACTGGCACACACACACACACACACACACACACACACACACACACACATATTTTAAAATAAATACCCTTATATGAAAGGGTATTTTTAGTATTTTCTATATAACATCTTAATGTATATACTGTTTGCTTTTTCTCAGCTGGTAAATAAGACACAAAGCAAGATTTTCTTGATACTCAGAGAATCAAGAGCAGTCATCTGTCTTTTAGAGGATTCCGTTTCTTTCTTTTTCTTTTTCTTTCTTTCTTTTTTTTTTTTGGCTTTTCGAGACAGGGTTGCTCTGTGTAGCCCTGGCTATCCTGGAACTCACTCTGAAGACCAGGCTGGCCTCAAACTCAGAAATCCACCTGCCTCTGCCTCCTGAGTGCTGGGATGAAAGGCGTGCGCCACCACTGCCCGTTTCTTATGACATCTGTCTTTGCTGGTGTCAGCTATGCTTTGTAGTGAAGAACACCTTGCCAAGTTACTCTATCATGGGACCAGGCTCAAGTTGTTTACTCTTTTCTTTTAACTTGGTGTTCAGCACTTATTCATGTATTTCTTCATTATTATGTAAAAGATCTGGTTGAAGGATAGATTTGGTGTGTTTGGATGGGATGCCCACAGAAGGTGGTAGCGCACTCATGCCCTGTCATCAGATGTCAAAGGGAGCTCTACTTTGCAGTTGTAGTCATCTGGAAAAGAAGACTATGTAGATATGTGACACACTCTAGACAAAACTCTATTTTGGAATGGAAAAAAGCTTCCAGAAGTTCTTTTTTATATCACTCATTGCTGCTGCCATGATCCTTGGGCCTACTGTCCTGCTTCTAAAATAAATCTTTTATAAATTAAAAAGTATAAAACATCTGTGATGCATTGTGTGAACCAGCTGAGGTTGTTGTCTGGCCTTTACATGTAGCGCACACATGTACACATAAAAGTGCACATTTGAACCATGCTGGTTTGATTTAACTTTCAGCTTGACCCAACCTATAATCACCAGGAAAAGAATCTTAAAGAGGAATTATTTAGATTTGGTGGGCTCTAGGCATGCATAGGAGGGTAGGAGTTGTTTTGATTTTTAACTCTTATAGGAAGACCCAGCCTACTGTGGGTGGCACCATTCCATAGCAAGGGATCCTCAGTAAGTGAAGAAGTTAGTTGAGAGCAAACAAGGATCCATGCGTCTCGGCTCTTGATCCTGGATGTGGTGCTTTAAATTCTATCCTTGACTTCTCTGGCCTGTAACCTGGGATTGTAAGCTAAATAAACCCTTTAATCTCTAATTTGTTGCTTTTTATCAAGATATTTTTATCACAGCAACAGAAATGAAACTAGAACACATACACACACACACACACACACACACACACACACACACACACACCAGCTCTCAGTGAAACCATTTAGAGACTAACAGCCTGAGTTTAGTACCAGGAGCTAAACATTCTCAATGCAATTTGCTCCTAGGTAAACCAGGGACTAGGAAGCATCACTTTCATAGGCTAGGGTGGGATTAAATGGTGGGAGCATGTGTGATGTGTGTGGTCTTGTCATAGCACACAGTGAGATCTCTGGAGGTGCTTGCTTTGCTACTGGCATGATGGGAGAGAAGGGATAGGTGAGGACTCAGGAGGCTCTGGCCAGCCCAAGGGTGCCAGTCTGCTTACCTTAGGTGCTGGCTGAATGGGTGCTCTTCACAGGGCACAGAGCCAGAGTAGCTTCCTTCCGAAAACACTTGTCTTCAAAGAGGACTTTAGCCTTGACTCTGTGAGTGACACCAAGCAGAAGAGACTCGATTAAACTAATCCCAGGGTCGGGACTTCTAAGTAAGGCCTGGAAGCCCAGCACTTGCTATGTGACTGCCCTAGGGTTACTGGTTCCTGAGTACTGTGTTGTTATAGCTCAGGTCTAGTCATGGCATGAATGCATTTGAGTTGGAGACAATAACATTTTGCTTATTTGAAATTAATTGTTTCCTGTCATCAAATTGACTGCAAAGCTTCCTGTATGGAAACTGTTTTTAGCTTGCTGACTAAGGTGGTAAACCAGGTTTGGCGCCTGGACTTTGCTTTGCCAACCCCCAGTTTATACGTAATTGGCTAGGAAAGTTCTTCTCTGGTCTTTACCAGTAGTGGTCCTAGGCAAGTATAGTTTAATCTAAATTTAATCACCGTTATGTATGAACGTTGTAACAAGTTGACTTTAAATCATTGCTCTGTGTGTTTGTGTAATCCTGGAAGAAAGTCTTAATGGCAAGAAAGTCTTCTTGTCTTGGTCAAAATTAACAAAAATAGTCAAGACCCGTAGCCATAGTTGTGGAGGATAATACTGGTAGCCCTACTATGCCTCTTCCTATTGTTTCCCTGCTTTAGACTTCAGGTCTCTGCCTTGCCTCTGTCACAAACTGCCCTGAGGTCAGAAAGTTCCTGGTGGTGGCATTGGAGCCTGGGCATTGCCACCCTTAGGACCAAAGAGGAGGGCTGAAGGAAGGGCCCATCTGTTCTTTCACTTCTTAACTAGCAGTGTCTGGGGGGTGATCCAGAGGTTCTGCATGGCAGGAACACAGGCAGCTGGGACACACTTCCTAGGCTGGCAATCCTGGCCCTAGGTCAAATGCCCAATAAATATCCCCTTTTCCCTTAGTTCAGCTGAAACCCCATGATTTTTCAAGTGGAACTTCTTCTAGAAATAACGACAAAAAGGAAAGAAAAACAAAGTGGAAAAAAAAAAGCAAACTTGGAGGGCTCCAATGTAAAGCTTGATGTAAGTGTCCAAATCTGACTTAGCTGGAGGCAGCTGTGGGCTCCTCCAAGCGGACTGCTCACTCTCCTGTGGCTTACAACCTTGGCGTCTGTTCTTGTGCCTGGCTACGGAGTGATTAGGGTTTTGGGTACAGCATCTAGGATACAGCTTCTAGGATCTCCTGTCTTTACTAAAGGATACACATCTGCCCCTCCATTGCATCTTCACTTCTGCGTGAAAATGACCTGTAAAAATGTCACTTCCCCTGTTGTTGACAGAATCTCCCCTAATTCATACTTGCTGGTGACCAGGGACCCCAGTTCCCACGGCTTCTTGACATCTACCTGTCACTGTTACTCTGGGTCTCTCTATTGCCACACTTGGCCACCTCTTGGTGGTTTTCCATGCTGGTCTATGTAAGCAAGGGCTCAGTGAAACTATATAGCAGGACTACTCAGGGGATAGAAAGAAACACAAGGGGAACAAACTTCCGGGCTGCCTTTGAGAATAGGGGGCAGCAGTTTGTCGGGAAAGCAAGCAGATTTTATATCATAGTCAATGGAATGTGGGTCTTGGAGCAGATATAGGCTGTTTAAATTAATCAGGATCCAGATGCCCTTGCCTGAGGTAGCTGGGGGAAAATCAAGGGAGCAATAGCTTTTCTGCTAAACCGAAAGCCTGCCTTATGAGGCCTGCTGTCCTGGTAAACAGAAATGAGGTAGGAGGTTCCCAAGGAATGCTGGGATTAGGCTTCCTTTTACCTTTTAAATCCTTTCAAATGATCCTTCTGTTCAGAGCATTGTCACCAACATTGCCATTCGGGGGGGACCCGATTTGGACCTAACAATCTCCAGTAGTGATCTCGCCCCGACTGGAAGTATATCATCACTCTACATTACCCAAGAGTCAGTGGAGACCACACAGGGAACCTGGACTTTGCCTGGACCTGGTGACAACGAGGATGTCTTTGTCTCCTGGGTGAGGTGGCAACAGAGGAGACCAGTGAACTATTAGAACACTTACTATTGAGCAGCTGAAGTAGGCTGACAGAGAGCAGTGTACAAGAATGAGATAGACCACTTAGAAACCCTAACAATTCTAAGTGCACACCAAACAATGGAGCCACCAGACATGTGGGGCAGAGACTGCTAGAGCCAAAGAGAGAGACAGAGGGGTTGGTAGTTATGTCTGGAGACTTCACTATACCACTCTTCACAACCCACAGAACAGCTGGAAAAAAAGCCATGGAAAGTCAGTAATATCTTACCAGAAGCTTTGGTAAAGCACACCGCCGTGGCCAGCAGAATGCATGTTATTTTATTCTAATTATCTCTTCTTTATTATGGCTGTTCTTCCTTAGCATATGGACCGATGGGTTTGTTGCATCCTTTCTCATCCACTCCTCTGTTGTCTGCTTTTTCTCTCTCTTCCCCCATACCTTTTCTCATACCCCAAGTAATCCTCCCTCTGTCTCTCTGTCTCTGTCTCTCTGTCTCTGTCTCTTGCATGCAGGTGCACACACATGCATGCACACCCCTCAAGCCTACATTTCACACATGAGAGACGGTGTGATATTTGTCTCTCCGACCCTGGTTTATTTCACTTAGCACAGTGATTCCCACTTTCCTGCACATGACTCCTTTTTGTTCTTTTCTTATGGCAGAATAGAACTGCACCATAGGTGTATACCCACCAGGTTCCTCATCCCTTCATCTGTTGAATGCATGTAGGCAGAACCTGTAACTTGATTATTGTGAGCAGTGTTGCAGTGAACATGAACACATGGATCTCTGAGGTGTATATACAATTAGATCCCAGAGAGAATATACTTAGGAGTGATGTAGCTGGATCAGGGAGTTCTTTTACCAGGGGTTTGTTGTCTTGTTTTATTTCCTGCTACATCCACTTTGCTACTGTCTGCATTGATTTACATTCATGGCAGCACTGTATAAGAGTTCAGAACACAGGCGGGCTACGGTGGCCCATGCCTTTAATCCCAGCACTCAGGAGGCAGAGTAAGGTGACTCTCTAAGATGGAGGCCAGCCTGGCCTCTAGATCTGAATCTGTAGATCGAGGTCTACAGAGTGAGTTCCAGGACATCCAGGGCCACCCAGAGAAACCCTCTCTTGAAAAGCAAGCAAGCAAGCAAACAAACAACTAAAAACAAACAAAAACAGAAAGTGTTCAGAATATATATTTTTCCCCGAGGGCCCAGAAAAAGATACAAAGACTTACTGAGTACTAGCCAGTACAGATCTCAATTTGGAAGAACCAGTTCCACACTGGTATGTGCCTGTTACCCCAGCACTTGTAAAGGTAAGTCATCAGAGTCATTAGTTTGAGGACAGCCTAGACTGTGTAGTGAGTTCCGAGCCAAACTGGGCTACATAATGAGACATTGCCTTGAGAAGGCACACTATTCAGAATATCTGATCTCTACCATAATGGATCAAACTAGAAACCAATAGCTGGGAGGTAACAGGAAAATCTCTCAAATCATTTGGAAAGTAAGCAATATCTTCCTATATGCTTCATAAGCCACAGACATTCTCAAGATGAAGTTTTAAAACACACAGAGAAAGGAAGTATAAGAAAAATGTTACATGAGAGCTCCTGGCAGGCAACAAAATCAGACCTGGTGAGGAAACAGAGCAAAGGGAGATAGGAAAACTCTGAAACGATTAGCCTCACCTCAGCTATTAGAGAGAGATGAACTGAGCGAATCTAAAATAAACACAAGGAAAACCAAGCTGAGAATAGAGGCCACTGACACCAAGGACAATGGCAAAAAGAAAACCAGTGGAACGGGGATTTTGCTGCTCCAAAACAGCGGTTAAAAGCTCTGGTAAGAATTACACAGAAATAGAGTTACTAATTCCAGGAAGGAAATAGGCACTATGCCTATAGACTCTTTAGACATCAAATGCGTAGCACAATCAATACAATGAATAACTCATATGGTTTGATGACTTCAGTGAGGCAGGGCATGTGTCCTTTGGTAGGTGAATGGTGAAGCAAATGGTGGCCCATGATGGCACATCCATCTGTGAAAAATGAAAGAGCTGTTGGCATGCACAGCTTAGATGGCTCTCACATGCTTTATGGGTATGAAAGGTCAATTCCTAGAGGTCATATGTTGTAAGAGACCATTTATGTGATGTCATCAGGACAACAGTTTTATACAAATGAAAGCCATGGATTAGAGAGGCAGGTGGTAGATGGGGGTGACACGAGGTGGGGTTCTGTGTGATGGATTGGTTCTTCCTATTTTAGTTTTGTTGACTTATTTGCTTTTTTTGTGTTTTTTTTTTTAACAAAATATTTAACATTTTAATTGAGAAGATATACATGAACTTAAAAAACAAAAAGCTGTAATACGTGTGTAATCTCTAATACTAGCAGGGAAATAATGTTTACATAGAATGTAACTGTATTTCACAAACAAAAACATCCCAGTCTACTATAATATGCATAAAACTTGGGAATCATCTCATTTTGGCTGTTTTTTCCTCCAATAATTTATTTTTTTATTCACGTTACATCCCCATCACAGCCCTCTCCCTCCTCTCCTTCTGTCCCCCCCCCCCCCCGTTCAAATCCCTTGATTTGTTTTTCGAGACAAGCTCTTACTATGCAGCCTTTACTAGTCTTGTATTTGTGACACAGACAGGAGCAGCCTCAAGCTGAGAGATCTGTTTCTGCATTCCAAGTGTGAGATTAAAGCTATGCACAACCACACCTGACTAAAATAAGATTTTGACTTTAATTATGTGCTCATGTAAGTGTCGGAGTGTGGGTTTGTGTGTGAGTGCAGGTGCCTTGGAGTCCAGATGAGAGCATCCAATCTCACACTGCTAGAGGTACCAGGGGCAGTGGGCCACTCAGTGTGGGTGCTGGAAGCCCAGCCCTGGTCCTCTGTAAGAGTGATGTATGTTCTTAACCATGCCTGGTGCCTGTGGGTGCCAGAAGATGGCATCAGATCCCCTAGAATTAGAGCTGCCGTGTAGGTGCTGGGATGGAGCCCTGGTCCTCTAGAGCAGCAGTCAGGGCTCTTAACAGATGAGCCATCTCTGCCGTTCCATCATTACCACACTGACTTGTCACAGTCGCTGTGTTTCCATGATCCGTAGACACCGACTACCTACACACTTCCATAAAACATTCTAGTTACTCTGCGCCCCTCCGCCCCCCTCAGCACCCCACAATCAGTGTGAACTGCAGTAAAAACCTGTTGTGTGAAATGCTGGCACAGCGAGGTCTGCCGGTGTCTAGTGAGTTCTGTGCTCATGGCACCATCGTGTGCTTTAGAGTCAGAGCTGAGTGGAATCCAGACTGTGGTGAGCATCTGAGGAAAATGGGGCAGGATGTGATAAGAAATCCGTGTCATGACTGTGCTTAAGCAGTTCACAGAGACGGAACGCACCATGATTCTCTATAGAGGTTCAGAGGTCAAAACCAGGGCTTGTGGGTAGAAAGTGTCCAGACTGACACCAGTGATCCTGACTCCACATAAGGGATTCCCTGTCACTGTCCAGATCAGAAACTAGCCTGGCTTTTCTCTGGTTCATATAGGCCTGGGGTGGTGAATGGAGACTTAGGGTGCTTGTCTGGATGCTGGGATTGAGGATAGCTGAGTGGCTGACGTGGGGCCTCTAGGAGACCTTTCCATGGTGGACAACAAAAATGGTGGTTAGGTAGACATGAAGGAAACCTAGCGCCAGGTAGATCAGATCTAACAAATAACTTAAAATGATCCAGTTTTCTAGTATACCATTTTTCTATCTATTTAATTTTAAGAAAATTAAACTGAACAAGATGACTAGCATTATAAAATATTTGTTCTAGGGGATTTGAGGGTGGTGGGTTTTAGTGAAGTCTCTCAGAATGGAAAGCAGTGTTAGATCATGGTGGGTGACTCCTGAGAGAGACCGGGCTCTGATGTGGCCATAGGGGTGAAGCCTTGAACATCTGGGAGAGGCCCCAAGGATCCAGTGGGTTCCTGGCCACCCCTGGCTTCAGGTTGCCTGCATTTAAATTGTAACCCCTTTCATTATGTTGTTCCAGCAAATGTGCTTTCTGCAGATCAAAGCAGATTCCTTGATGACACATGTCAAGACTGTGGGCGTGGGGTGGCGTGGGCAGGAAGCATTCGGCAGGTTTGTAGGGCCATTCCCAGGATATTCCCACGTTGGCTTGCTTGCCAGGATTCAGAACAGCCTGGTACAGTTGCCTTCCCTATTTTTGGGGAATGAGTTGAGAGCACAGGCTGTCTTGTAGAATAAATGCCTCATGGACAAAGGCAAGGTGCTTCTACAATGGGCATCATCGTGGCTGGAAGTTGGACCTGGAGCTTTCATAGACAGTTTAGAGATGTACCTGAGGAGAAGGGGTTTGGGGTATAAAACACACATCAGAGCTCAGCTATGTGGGACTTGCTAGCTCAGGGGAGTGTGTGTGTGTGTGTGTGTGTGTGTGTGTGTGTGGTCATTTCACTTTGCTGCTCTTCGCCTGCTCATGTATCACTATTCTTCGTCAGTCGTGCCAATGGCTGATGTAGGCACAGGGAACAGTGCGCAGAAGGTACAGGGGGAGAAAGGGGAGCCAGGAAAGCAAGGAAAGGAGGGTTACTGGGCTGGAAGCTCATTTCCAGGAAGGAGCTATAAGGAGGCGGCCACACTGGTGTCCCATCTGGCATCCCCGTTCCAGGTTTGAGAGCACACCCATCCATTTATACCCAGAAGGCCCCTGCTTTCCTCCCCAGGCTGACTTCGCAGCAACAGGAAGTACATCAGATCCTGTTCTTGTTCTGTCCCTGTTAGTGAAGAATCATTGCTATGTATTTTTGAGGGGACTTGAAAATTTTGTTACAAAAATCAGAAACAAAATATAAACATGTGTCTTTACTCATTCCAGGTAAAGTGGGAAGTGAATGAGGTGCTCAGTCAATTGTGGGTTGCATTCTTAAGACAGGATTGTAGGGAATTGTTCCACTGTTGGCACTACAGGTCTATGGTTTCCTAAAGCCTTTTAGAAGTTGGACCTAAATCCCACAGCCGTTTTATGGGGCAGCATTGGAATTGACTCTAGAATTGAGCTGAACTCCGTTTCTAGGTTATCTGTGTTAGAATCCTGAGAAATTCATGCCTTTTCCTAAAGTGCTTCAAGAGCTTATGATGATGACACTCCACTCTTGAGACGAGCCCTCTGCTCATGTCTTACCCCAGTGAAGAAGGAGGAGGGCTGGGCCAGCATCTGAAGGCTCTGTGCAAGCATTCACCCTTGCCAGTCCAGTCCCCACATCAAAGCTCATTCCCAGATGGGAATTTGGATCCCATTGGACAACACTGGAATTAAAAGGCCAGCATACCTTGGTAGGGCTATTTATAACGAGGGTAGCTTTAATGGGTTTCCCACAGGTCTTTGTAGTGAGTGCTGGCCCCGTCTTTCACAGAGATATATCCTGTGGAAATGGGCTGGGTCTGAACTTTGGCCAGATGGGAAGCAGAGTACACCAGGGTTTCTGTGGACCAGTGCCCTTCACCACCCAGAGCCAGGGGAGGTTAGAGATGCCCCTTGGTCTCTTTGACAAACTCAGATTCTCACTATTTATGTCAAAAATGAAGAAATTAGCATTATATCTAGTAATTTGCTAGAAAATGATAACCTTGAAATGCTATTGGTTCCTAAAAATACAAAAAAATGGGAGGCTGATTTACTGAGTATCTGTGCCAGGTTCTGTGGTTTTAGTCTTTTACTTGCTGGACACACAGACATACACACACACACACACACACATTCACATACACACATTCACATACACACACTCTCTTACAAATACATGCAATACATAGCTTAGGATATTGTAAATAACATAATTTGCACATACATTCATATTATTTCTGTGTATATATTATATGTATGCATACACATATGCAGTGCTTTCTGAATGCTCACTTTTTTATATTGCTTCCAAATCAATTTGCTAAAAAAGAGACATGTTGGAAAAAAGTTTTGTTATTTTTTTTTTCTACTTTTGAAAGCTAGGCACTGAAACCTCTAAGACAAAAGAAATGTACATTTAAACATAGAGTGTGTGCACGCACATGTGTGGGTTTACGCATCGGCATGTGCATGTGTGGAGGGAGACCCAGGAGTCGACGCTGCTGGCTGCCTCTATCATTCTCCACCTCTGCTTTTGAGACCCGGGTTTAGTAAACCCTGGTTTCTGACTTGACTGCTCTTGCTAGCCCATGATTCCCTGGGATCCACCTGTCTCCCCGCCCTCAGTGATGGGTTACAGACACACACTCCCATCTGACTTGACTGCTGTCGCTGGCCCATGATCCCCTGGGGTCCACCTGTCTCCCCGTTTTCACATGGATGCTGGAGATGTGAAATGAAATTATCATCCTCTGTGTGCAGCAGGCACTTGACCCACGGAGCCATCTCTCCAGCTCCTAGAGCGCAAATTCTTAAAACTTGAGATTTCAGCTGGTTTTCTAAGTTTCTGAATTATAAGGAGCAGCAGTGTCACAACAAGAGAAGACCTCTCATGATACTGTATTTAAAACACATCTAGCATGTGTGGAAGCTCAAATGTAATAGGGAGTGTGTGCGTATCATATGATGGGTAATTTTCCATGTCAGCTCACTTGGACCGGTATCTTCTGATTTATAGTTCAGCAGTTCTCTGAGTGTTGCCATGAAGTTGCTGTTTTGATGTGATTAACTCTCCCAGGGTGGACTGTCAGTGAGCAGATTGCCCTCTCTAGTGGGTGAGGCTGATCTCACCAACGCAAGTAGTAATTTTGCAATGAACAGACAGCCCTTAGGTGAAATATGTTGGACTTTTTTTTTCTGAGTCTCTAGAACAAAAGTCATTGGCCCTTATTTTTCAGCAGCTCTTTCCAGGATCGTCAGCCCACCTGCCTACCCTTCAGATGGCAACCATGTGAGCCTCTATAATTGTGTGAGCCAATTCCTTAATATATGCATATATGTGATATATATTTTATATCAGGTATGTACATCACATACCCTCCATGTTGGTTTAGCTTTCAAGGTTACCACGATCAACACACTTCCTTTTTAAAGGAGCTCGCTGATGGAGATCTCTGTGACCAAGAAATTAAATTTTGTGGTGTTTTCCTTCAAACCTGACTGGATCCTAGAGCCCCGGAGAAATTGTAATCTGCCTAGAATAAACCAAAAAGTATATTTTAGGTTAGGTGTGTGCACGTGATTTTTGATTTTAGGGACTTTTCATGTGGACAGACATTGTTTTGCTTCTCCTCTTCTCTCACCTCCCTGGCCTCTCTTCCTCCTCCTCCTCCCCCTCTCCCCAGTGCTCTCCTTTCCATCTTTCAAGTCTCCTGTGCTCTTTCACCCTCTCTTTCTTAAACCTCTTCCCCCACCCCCACAATGGTCTACTTCCTGATTTCCTGACCTTTACCCACACATCACGTAGGCAAAAATAATAACCAGCAGCTATGATCTGCATCCCAGAGAAAACATGAACTATCTATTCCTTTTACCTTGATATATTTTCCAGACTAAGATTTGGTTGAGCACCTCATTTTTAGTATCTGTTCATCAGCTGATGCACTTGTAGGCTGTGAATAGAGTAGCAATTAACATGGCTGTGCAGGTGTCTCTGCGATAGGATTACATCTCCGTGATGTAGCTTGCCACTGCGCATGGCGGCTGTACAACTTTGGGAGTCCCTTGGGAGGCTGAGGTGGGTGGATCTTTGTGAGTTCAAGCCAGACCAGTCAAGGCTTCATAGTGAAACCCTTTCTCAAGAGAAAAGAAAAAAAAAAAAAAGTCTAGTATAACTAGGTCATAAAGCACTTCTGTTTTTAGATATTTAAAGTGTGTAACATTCCTAGCCATCAGATGAATTAAAACTACACTGAGATTCCATCTCACTCCAGTCAATGGCTATCATCGGGAAGCCAAAGGACAGCAAAGGCTGACAAGCATATAGGGAAAGAGAAACCCTTATTTGCTGTTGCTGAGGCTGTGGGAATCAGCACGGAGGGATCTCCAGAAAGAAAAATTAACTTTTCATATGCTGCTCAGGTCTTGAAGCCTGGTACCCAGGGCACCCTGGTACCCAGGGGACTGTAGTGGGGTCCCAGAAGGCAGTGTGCTGGCTCAAGCTGAGGTCCCTATGAGTACCAGGGCAAGACACCCAAGGTGATGACAGACTTGACATCCCTCAAGCTAGTCCACTTCATTCTTTGAGTTAGCGTTTGAACTAGCTCCACATCTTAAAAGTGTTTGTGGGGAAAGATCCTCCTTCTTCACATCTCTCTCTCCTGTGATGGAGGCTGGGATGGTGTGGCTAAAACCTAGATTGGGTGGAGAGGGAAATGGGACACACCACTGCAGCAAGTTAAGTCTTCAAACAAAACACATAAAATGGTTTTACAATCTTTTATGGGCTTCTGGCACACAGTAGGTGTTTGTTAAATATGGCATACAAAACCTAGATCCTTGGGCAGCTCAGCAGCATCTTACCTAGAAAACAGGTGCAGGAGCAGGTGATGCTGAAGACAGACAGCACTCTCAAGGATGCTGGCGGAAGGCCATGCGAGAAGCCAGGCTAGGTACTAGCCAGCTCCTCTCACAAGTGAGCCTCCATGGCTGAGCCACCTTCCTCTGCCCACGGGCTCTTAGCAAGGGGGCCCAGATGCTCCTTGCTCACTACCTGTCAACTTTCCTTTTTACTTCTTGTTTGTTCCCTGGTTAATTGCCTCTGCTCTGTGGGTAATGCTTTATTAGTTGGGGCCAAAGCCCAGGCATTCTCTGGACCTATGAATCAGGCTGCGTCTCCAGGTGGCTTTCGGTGTGAGGTGCCTGGCCCCTGAGTCACTGGCCAGTTCAGTAGTTGCAGACGCACACAGCACACAACAACCAGCTCCCTAGTGCTTCTGGACTTGGCAGGAGTTTGGGTGAGCTAGAAAGGTGGCCACAGGCTGGAAAGAGCTGAAGAGAACCGAGACGGGTGGCAGACCAGGCGGTGTGTTTTGGAAGAAACCTGAAAGGCAGGTGAGTGTGCATGAGCAAGCCGGGGCTTGGCTGCCATGAGCCAGGCTCCCTGCCTCATGGAGTCTCTCAAGTCCGCCTCCTCCTTCTCAGTATCTTCCCAGTGTTTTGCTTGAGCAGACAAATGGCTTCTAGCCACCTTGATAATTTTAAGCAGAGAGGCTTCAAAAGTGATGCTACTTTAAACAATGTAAACAAAGGGCAGCTTTTAGAAGCTGGAATGTCTTAGATTAAAATCTTAGGCATACTAAACCTCTAACACCACTTTATTTCTGAGACTCAGCTTCTAGTACTATGTCCCGGCGGTTGATTAGGGCTCCATGGGACAGTGCGCACAGCTTACCACACTGCAGTCAGTAGACAATGATACTCATGTTCTGACTTCAGGCCTCAGCATTTACAGTTTACGTCCACTCATCCTGTCCCCAGTCCTCTCCTCTCTCCTCTTTTCTTTTCTCTGCTCCCCCTAAACACCCAGGCTTTAACTTTTGGTCAACAAAAGTTCATGTTGCGTCCGGTGAGCATTCGGTAACAAATAAGCCAGTCTTGTCTCTGCTTCATTGAGCTTTCCATCCAGGTCAAGGCGACAGCTGAGGAGCTGACAAAGAATAGAAGGCATAATGGCAGGTGGTGTAACTGCTGTGCAGGATGGAGGCGACGAGACAGGCAGGAGCTGTTTTCTGTGGGGCGGCCCCTCTGGGAAATGGCAATCTACTAAGGAAGGGTGGGGGCTAGAGCTGCAGATCCGTCCCAGATGTGGGCAAGGCTGGGCTAGGGGGCCAGAAGCAGCCCTCCTGATCCTCAGCAGCAAGGAGACTGTGATAACATATTAGCTCAGAGATGGTTATCAGATGGTATTTTAATTAGTCTCTGTACCTGTAATTTTTCATACCTTGCCTATATTTAATACCTCATTAGTTCCCCACTGACCTCCCTTTCTACTCTTTTTCTTTCTCCTCACAAACTGTCCCCCTTCCAAGGCAGTATTTTCAATTTTTGGAAAATCTGTCTTCATCCCTGTATGTACAAATACGTTTCTGATGTATGCTGGGAGAGTCCCTTCTCCTGGATCAAGCTTTGTCTTTTGACTGTGGAGAGCACAGTTCTGCCCAGTTTCGTCAAGACAGAGGGAAGCAGGAATACTAGCTGTTTGCTTTAAGTCTTAGTGCGCATTGATGGTTGAATCCTCACATCTTTGACTTATGGAGCTGGGTTAATACCTTACATGTCATTTTTAAAAGTAGTGTGTTAAAGATCAGCTAGGTCAAAGCTAACCTCTTGTAAGCAGCAGCAGGGGTAGGGGGGATGTCTGTGAAAACCCCTTTCTGGAGAAGGACCCGCTATGTGAAACATATCACTATTTTTTAGGCACAATTAGTGGGAAAACTGTTTGAATCTGTATGTTGGGAGGTTTTCCTCGTGGAGGGGTAAATGTGGGAGCCAGCTCCAGAAGGAGCTTGAGGCTGCAGCTCACCTCAGATGTTTCTGCTGACCCTGTTTTCAGTGTTACTTTATCAGGGATGGCTCCCACAGTGGGAGGCACCTGCCACACAGGCACGCCGTGGCACATTGGCTGCAGTCTCCTCATGTCTGGATTCACTGTTAATCTTCTGGTCCATTACAATAGTCCTTGACTTTTGCAACTCTGGATTTTAATATTTCATTTATAAGACTGACCTGGGCTGACTTACGCATGGCAGCTTAGAACACATCTGTGGAGGTGGGCTGCTTCCAGCTTTGCAGCTCTGAGAGGCGGGGCATCCCAGGAGCACAGTGTTTTTGCAGATGTTGGACTATTGTTTTCTCCTTACACAATGGCATTCTTGAAATGATTCGAGAAGTTCTTTCTGTTCTGCATCTGATCCCAGGAAGGATACTCCATGGCAGGGTGGAAAGACCATTATGGATGATCCAAGTACCTCTGGTGCAGGTTGGGGCAATGATGATGGACAGGACTTGGACTTTGGGATCGCAGGCCCATTAGGTGGATGCAGCTCTTGCTTGTGTATCAGTGTCCCCACTCTGTGCACACAATAAGTCTTAGTACAATACTTGTCAGGTATGATGAGTGGGCCCAAAATATTATGACAAAACATACGAGCTGGAATGTGCTTCCTGCTTCTCACCGAGTCTTTGATGGTGGCTGGGGAAGCTGGTATAGAACCTAACGGGAGAAATGGCTGTTCTGTCCCCATTGTTTTAGCAATGTATACTCTGCATAGATACTTGGGTTCTTCCTGCCTCACAGACCTCAGTGTGATGGAATGGCTCCCTACCTGTTCTCCTACCTGCAGGAGCAGGTTGGTAGCTAACATCAATAACACAGAGGGGGGTGACATCTCCATGGACACAGGATAGGGTAGGCTCTGGGTAGGAAGAGACCAAAGCTTTGGCAGTAGCCAGGCTGGGCTGTTTATAGGTAACGCCTCAGGCTTTATGAAGCTAGAAAGCCTGAACCCCAAACCCCAACCTACCACCCCACTTCACCCCACTACGGTCGTTTCAAATTTTCAGCATCTGTGACTGACAGATTCCCTACCAAATTGGGCTTTGTTTCTCTTTTGGGGAGGCATATTAATCACCAATTTAAAACACCTCATTTTCTAACCAAGCACAAGGAGTTTAGGTGTTTATTTCTTCAAATCCAAAGGAAAAGAGAGGAGGAACAAAAGGAGGAGGAATCCTCAGGGAAATTCGGAAAGCCAAGCAGCAGAGTCCGAGGGTGCTAGTGGCAGGCTGGCTTTCTAGCACTCTATGGCATTACCCCAGTCACTTTGTTGGTTCTGGAAGGGGCTTGGCTGGTGCCTCCCTGAAGACAGTAGTTTGAGCTAGGCCTCAGTCGGGCCAGGGAGAGAATTAAGGTGGAGGAGTGCAATTTGCTTATGTGAGAGTTTAAAACAAAACGAGTTTGTTCCCTGACTCAGCAAACATCAACGTAAATTGATTTCTTGGGTACTCTTCTTCTGCTGGGAAAAACCCTTGAACTGATTCGCCTCAGAGAAGGTATTTGTTATGGTGGGTGGTTTGTGGTGTATTCCTTCTGTCAAGTGTAACTTGATATTTTGAAGCTTGGGTGGTAATTATTTGCAAACTGTTAAAATGATGGCATGAGCAGACACAGGCAAAACCATCACTACAGTTAAAATTAGTGAAGGTACCCATCACCCCCAAAACATTTCCTGGTGTGCCTTCATAGTCAGGCTGGTTCCCAGTATTACCTATTCCTTCCCTAGGCACCATGCAATCTCTGTCACCACAGCTTAGCTTGTATTTGTAGAAGTGTAGAGTAAACCAATCATATGACATATTTTACTGTCTGACGCTTTTCAGAAGACCTTTAAAAAACACTTCATTACCACTGTGAGTTATTGTTCATTCTTTTTTTATGATAATGCTGCATAGGCTCTGGACTCTCCCCAAACATGGATGTGTCAAGCACATGACCAATGCCTGTGATACATTAAGAAATGGTGCAGTCTTTAGGAGGTGGGGCCTAGGAGAAAGAACTTAGAGCACTGGGGTATGACCCCCAAAGGGATTACTGGAATTACAGCCCCGTTCTGAACAGGACTCTTTCTCTGCCTGCCGCTACAATCTATGGTGTTGCCATAGGCCCAAAGTAGCAAGGCTAAATAAATACTGACACCCTGAAACAAAATGTATCTTTCTGTTGTCTTTCTTGGATATTTTGTTGAAGTAAAGTTAAGTTGAGTAACAGAAGAGTAGCTTCCATGGCGTAGACATACCATAGTTTATCCATTCACATCTCGATGGCATTTTTATGTCTTCAGTTTTATGTTATTAAGAATAACTAGTTCTTGGGGTTGGAGAGATGGCTCAGAAGTTAAGAGCACTGGTTGTTCTTCCAGATGTCCTGAGTTCAATTCCCAGCAACCACATCACCCACATGGTGACTCACAGCCATATATAATGAGATCTGGTCCCACCTTCTGATGTGCAGGCATACATGCAAGGAGAACACTGTATAAATAAATAAACCTTTAAAAACAGAATAAATAATCCTTAATATTTATTAAGCTATTTTGGGCATTTTGTACAAGCATTTGTGTGGACACAAATTTCACTGTGGGAAATATCTAAGAGGGAAAGGCTGGATCATGAATTAGGGGGTAATTATTTTAAATTTTAATTTGTTTATTTATGTTTATTATTATGTGTGTGCTCAGGCTCCTGTGCAAGGGCAGATTGCATCACATGCTGCATGTGAAGGTCAGAGCAGCTTGGTGGAGGAGGTTCTCTCCTTCCACCATTTACACAGGTTGGAGGCCTCGAACCCAGGTCACAAGGCTTGCCTAGCAGAGCTTTTACCTGTGGCCATCCCTGTGTTTTGTTTTGCTTTGTTTATTTCCACAGTAGTTGTGACATTTTACCTCTAAGTGACATCTCCATAACACCCTCCACTAGACAGGGTGGTTAATCTAATTTTAGCCATTCTGCCGGAAGAGCGGCAGGGCACCCTTAGACTTGAGTTTACATTTGCCCGATGATAAGTGAGCATGAACCATCTCTTTATGTCTTTATCTGCCATGTGTTTGTTTATACTTGCTTTGCCACCTTTAAAACTGAACTGTGTGTTTCTTTCAGGAGTTTTTGTTTTGAGTTTTATTTGTATTTTTTGTATCATTATGGTTCATGTTGAGTTTTAAGAGTTTGGGTTAGTTCCTTTTCTCATTGATAAAACATGAAGGAAGGAAGGAGGGAGGGAGGGAGGGTAGGAGTGGAAGGAGGGAGGGGGGAAGGAGAGAAGGAGGGAGAGAAAGAAAGAGGGAGGATGGAGACAGGAAGAGTTGCCACTGGACTTGTCACCCACCCCTTAAGTTTATTGCGTCTGTGTTCAGCAGAGGTACCAGTCTGTGCCTCCTCTTTGCTCCTTATGTACGTTTGGTTTGATTGTGGTCACTCTTGTCCTGTTGGGTGAGTAGAGAAATATGTTATTTCCTTTTCAGTTGCCTAAGAGAGTTTCTGTAGAATTCATATTTTAATTTTTTCATTCTTCAATATTTGATGGAATTTACCAGTACTGACAACCTGTTAGGCTGGCTTTCATTGTCTAGAAAGCACTTAGCTGTATGTTTTGTTTCTTTAATGAATATTGGCCCATCCGGGCTCTCTATGTTGGCTGGAAGGAGGATTTATTACTTTACATCTTCCTAAGGAATTTGTGGATTTTGTCTGAGACATTTAGTATGTAGACTGAGAATGCACAGAGTGGATATGTTCTTCTGCTTTTGAGCCTGCCCCATCAGAGGTGTCAACCATCCATTTCTGAGAGTTACATTTGGTGTCTGATCTCTCTTTTCCTGAATATGACTAGAGATGTTTCATTTTGTTGACTTTGCCAAATAACCAGATTTTCTTCATCATTTTCCTTTCTTTTCATTATTTTTCTGTTTAGTCTAGATTAGCAGTTCTCAACCTTTCTAATGCTGTGAGCTGTTAATTCAGTTCCTCATGTTGTGGTGACCCCCATTCATAAAATTAATTTCATTGCTACTTCATAACTGTAATTTTTCTATTATTATGAATTGTAATGTAAATATCTGAACTGCAGGATAGCTGATATGTGACCCCAAAGGAGATTGCAACCCACAGGTTGAAAACCACTGCCCTAGACTTAACTTGTTTTTCTTTTCCTAGATTTATTTTTTAAAAACTTATTTTTATTTTGTATTTATATGTATGTATCATCTTTGTGTGGTTTTGCCCACATGAAGGTCATGCTGTAGAAGCCAGAAAAGAGCATCAGATTCCCAGGAACTGGAGTTATAGATGGTTGTGAGCCACCAGGTAGCTGGAAGAGCAGCCAGTGCTTTTAAACCACTGAGCTATCTCTCCAGCCCCACCCTATCCCTCCTAAAGAGAGAGTCATGAATTTGATGCCTGCCTTTCATGAAGCCTAGCCTATGGTTCAGGGACTGTCTTCATGCTGCCTCCTGTGTCATCCTTTAAATGTATTGAGAGTATTTCCTGTGGGCCTGGATCTATTCTGGTTTTGAGTACTTGGACAGAATGCATGTTCTATTGTGTGAAAGTCTAAAATGTCTGTTAGGTCAGGGTGGCAGGTACCTCTAACTACTTGCTGGTTGTCTCTCCATGTGTTCTAGAATTACCCTGAAAGCAGGGTTGATAATTGGAAGATTCTCTATTTCTCTTCTGGTTCTATTTTTGTTATTGTGGTGTGTACCTTTTCCTCTTTTACAATGCTAGGGCTGGTGAGATGGCTCAGTAGGTAAAGGCTCTTGCCATCAAGCCTGATGATACCAGTTCCTGGAGCCCATCTGGCAAGAAGAAGAGAAGCAACTCCCACAAATGGTCCTCTGCCTTCTGTATGTGCTATGGTGTCCCCCACACAAATAAATAAGTAAATAAATAAAGGTTTTACACTTTAGAAAGGAATTTCTTCTTTTTCATTCTTTTAACTTTTGTTTTCCTCTTATATGAAAATCTTCTTTCACAGGAGATTCACAGGACCTCAAGATTTAGATCCAATCTGACATTGAGTTGGCATCTTTGGGTTGTTTGGCTTTCCCACCACTAGTGATGAAGTCAGACTGAGGCCCTCACTTTGCTGTCATGTGTTCCATCTGTACTTCCTGTCTCCCTTTCTTTTTTTGTCAATTATGTGAATATTCAGGATTTTGCTCGGTGTCTTTTTGTCTATAATGCTGTTACTGGTAGATCATTCTTTAAGTTATCACAGACGGTCTGATTTTATACCACTTCTTGTATAGCATAAGACATTTTATTCCACTCTTATTTCTGTGCCTGACGTCATACCTTGTACTGCACACAGCATTGTAATTTATATGCTTAAGGAGTCCGTTATTTTTTTTAACAATATTTAAATACTAATTCAAACATTTTTTTGAGTTTTGGCCTACATATGTTGAATTTTACCTTGAGGTTTACCTTGTTTGTTTGAAAAAGTCCTGGTTTTACCTTTTCTTTTCAAATAAATCCTTACTGGGTATAAAAATTGGGGCCGATGGTCTGTTGAGATGGCTCAACAGAAACAGGTGCTTGCCACTAAGCCTGATGACCCCAGTGCATCTCTGGACCCACTTGGTAGGCTTTTAGTTCTTTTGTGTGGTATCTCTCTCCTCTTATTTATGTCTAGTGAATCCTCTGCTTGGTTCTCCCAGGTCTTGGTTTGAGCGGTCTAGTGATCCTGGCAAGTTCTATTCTCCCTGTACATGGGGGTCTTTTCGGGACAGAAACCTGGGCCACTTGAAGGCTCACTGCCTTTGTCTTTCATCTTTCTGGAGCAGCATCTGCTGATGCTTGAAGCCCAAAGTCTTCAAAAGAGCTGTTATATTTAGTCTAGATTTTGAATGTGTCTGGCAGAAGGGGAAATTTGATCCTGGTTCTCTCATGTCCAGAAGTAGGCTTGCAAACACTGTATTTAAATATACTGACAGTGTGCAGTGACTCACAAAAGATGATTAAACTATTTGGACTAACAAATCTATTTCTGGGACTGTGTCTAGAATACTTTTTAAAAAAAATGCTTCATGCAAAAACAAACAAACATAAAACCAACACCCCCTAACGAACTAACTAAAAACAAAGCAAAGCAAAACGAAACAAAACAAAAAACCCAATATAATTCTATATAGTATTATTTGTATCTGGGAATTAAGAAAAATTTGTTTAACAATAGGACAGTAGATAAAACCAAGGCCTATATATCCAGCTAACTATCATACAGGTTAATTTCTAAGATTTTCAATATCCAAAAAGCTTAGTATTTGATATTAAGGTGATTAAAGGCACATCTATGACTCCATAGTATGTCATAATTACAGCGTCATAACAACAAACATTCCCAGGGACAAAGACTTAAATAGTGCTTTCCCCACTACCACGGGTTCTGCACCTCTGGAAGCAACTGACTGAAGAGGGAAAAGGCTAGTAAATGAACTGGCCTGTTGCCGAGCGTGGATGAGTTTCTCTCTTGCCACTGTTTCTTGAACTACTGAGCAACGCCATCTGTACTAGAAGCTATTATAAGTCATGGAGGATTCGCAGTACATGGGAGGATGTAGCTATATTTACATTCAAAGGCTGTGCTTTTTTTTGTATGAAGGACTTGGTGTCTGTACGGAGGTCCTAGGATGGATCTCTGATAACTCTGAGAGAGGAATGTCCACAAATGATGTAGCTTTTCAAAGCAGCCAAATCAAGCATTTTCTTCTCACTGTAAAGTGCCACGGGGAAGTAGAACTGAATGCTCCTATCATGAACTAAACAATGTATTCATCAGGCTGGCATGATAGCTCAGGGATAAAGATGCTTGACACCAAGCCTGCTAATCTGAGTTCTATCCCTTCGGTGGAAACAGAGACCTGATGACTCTACAGTTTCCCTCTGACCTATACATGCATGCTGTGGCATGTGCTTGGCCACACACAAACATACAAAATAAAATTGAAGACTAGATTCATCATTGCTTTAGAATTTATCAGTGCAAAGATACTTTGACAATCGCTCATTTTAATCTGTTACAAGCCACTAGAGATATGTAAAGGACTATAGAGAATAATAGAGACCTGTGGATACACTGTTGCCCTTAAGAGGTCAGAATTATCCCCCATGGAATGAAAGTGTTCTATGTGACTTTCTGTGGCTTGGTGGTATCACTCAGTGTCATATTTGACAGGTATCTTCTGTGCTTTTGTTAATGTGGCATTTCTGGGTACGTGCGTGTGCGCGTACACACACACACACATGAGCAAGTGCACACGCACACACATTTCTTTAAGTTACAATGTAAGAGAAAATCCTGACATTGTAGTGTCGGGAATTACATTTTATGGAATTAGAGTTTGTAATGTCTGGTTTTGCTATTCTCTGGAAGAAATTCTTCCAGGTCCACTTTCAAAATGTCCCCATAGGATTATTAAAAAGCCATGAACTGTGCCATTATTTCAGATGCTCTTGTGACACTTAAATGAGAATCTGGATTCTTCCTGATTTATCTACATGGTGATGCTCTAGTTATTTAGTGCTCGGGCTGTCTCTTTGGGGTTTGATGTCAATCTGGGCATCTCTTATACCAGATTTCTTGTGTATCACACTGTCTAATTGGCTGAAGTCCTCCGCTACATCACTACTGTGTGGTGTGGCTTTCTGCCTGTGCTCTGTTCATTCCCACACTTGCCTTCTCTGACAGGCTCACTGTTGTTGCCATGTTTCTGCATAATGGACAGCATAACCTGGCTGCCCCCAGCTCAGCCACCTTTGCCACTGTCTCCTGTTGTAAAGCACGTTCTTCACTTTCTGTCCTCACCAGATACTGACAGTGCTCCCTGCAACTGTTCCTTGATGGGTTCTCCAAGTGAGATTTTTCTGGGGCTCCTGCATATTCTCAGGAATTGATGTTACACGGTCACATGGTTTCAAATCCTTTAGCCTCTGAGGAGCTCCTTAGACCACCTCCCAGCCTATGCCCCAGCAGCGCTGTTTATCCTTTAGAGGAGTCTCCTGGCTTAGAGGAGGAGGAAGAAGACCACTGTCCCTGCCACATCACTCCTTCCTCCCTGGGAAGGGAGTTTTTGAACATGGCTCCGCTGACTCGGCCCTCACCTCCTCTCTGGCTAGCAGTCCCCCTCTGGTGGGTGTGATTATCATTTATTGACCGGATATCATTCATCTGCGGCTCTGCTGATCCTTACACCTCCCCTGGGTCTTTCTGCTCCTCTCCTTTTAGAACTCAGTGTGACTGTAACTGCAGACAGTGCTCTGTGTTCCTAAGTTGCATCCGTTGCTGTTACTCTCAGTGACTTATTCTCACTAGAGGGAACATGAGAAAGTGAAGCAGCAGGGCTTGAGACCATAGCCTAGCCTTCCTTTGACAAAGTAGAGGACTGCTAGTACTCAGCTGGCACTGCTCTCTAGGTCTAGGAAGAAGCCTGTAGAAGGGAGTGACTTGGCGGGGTTAGCTTTGTACTATGCTGTCCCACATATTAATGGCCTGCCCATGCGGGGTTGAGCCTCAACCTCTCCTTATGGCAAGGCAAGGTGCACCGTACAACTTCTGTTCTGTTTGGACTCCTAAAAATCACACTCCACACAGCCAACCTCTTCACAAGCCTGCATTTTGGGAAGTGGCCTATCCGAGTCATCCAGAGTGTGTATGGAATCATGTGCCCAGCTGAGTTAGCATGAAAACAGAGGACACACCTGCTTGCACCAGTCTCCACTCACAAACTCTGCTTGCTGCCGCTCCTGTCTCACAGGCTAGCCTACCTGTAAGAGCCAAGCTTTATTCTCCCAAAAGATCTAAGTGCAGGTTCTGGAACTAAGAATGGATGCCTACAGTATCCACGGATGGAAAGCAGGTAGACAGGGTGCTGTCTACTTCCCTGTAGCTTGGCATCACTGGCAGGTGTTTGGAATTTCAAGAGATTAAAGTGTGTTTCTTTCATGTGAACTTCACTGAGGCCCTGCAGAAGTGTCGCCACAGTGTCTTTGTTTTTCTCACAGAAGAAGAGTTGAGGCAGCAGGGATCAAATCACACATGTACTGGTGTGTACATTCAGTATGCTGATTCAGGAAGAAGCAGTACCAGGCTTGTGGGCTTGACAGTCCAGGCTTGGACCCCTGCCCTGGCCTGCCTTCTGCACCTTCTTAAGGCAAGGGGTCCAACTTGTGTTCTGTCCATCTGACCAAGGCAGTGCTGCCCAGTGGGCCTAGCAGAGAATCTGGCACTCAGCAAGAACTGGGATTCCTCTCGTGAATGAGTGGACATGCCAGTCCTCAGAAAAGCTACAAGTGCGGGCAAAATGGAGGGTCATTCTCCTCACAAATGGCTCTGATTGTGTTGAAAAGATCAAGAGGCCCAAGAGAAGGCTGGACTTCCAACTGGAGCGTCTACTCATAGGTGTGTGTGTGTGTGTGTGTGTGTGTGAACAGCTGGGGCTTTATGTTTTACTTTAAGGAACACATTTAGTTGTAGGGTTTTAAAGAAATGTTCACCAACTTCTCTTTTATGATCATCTCCCTAAGGAGCCTTTGGATACATTGTTTTCTGAATCACTCCTATACTCATCACTGAGCGAAACTTGTGTCACAGATGTTCTGGACACCCTGATGCCTTTGTGCCTGTGAAAGATCACATGCCACTGTGGTCTGTAAGCCACCCCTGCTCCCCAAGACCAACTTTCTTATTCCTCATTATCCTGTAGAGAATTTGTGGTCTGAAGTATTTTTTCAGTTTCGGTAGCGATGACATGTGAAATGTATGTGTATTTATAGAAATGAAAACAAAATACTAATCATCGGCAGCCAGTCCTGGCTCTTCGGATGGCAAAACAATTCTCGGCTAATGAGCGTGTAATTACAGCTGCCAGGAAATAGCTATTAAATAGATGGAATCAACTATACAGGCCAAGACGGCAGGATGGGTGGGGGTGCACACTCGCCTGCTGCCTTGCTCGCTCTGCAAGGACTGTGAGGTTCGTCATATCAGTGTACACCAGAGCACTGCCAGCCGCGGGGGGGTCAGGTCAGAAGGCCAGGATACCTGAGACCATAGCCATCTTACTCACTGCTAAGACTTCCTTCTATTTGACCTTCATTTTCAGCCATGTAGTACTGATGGGATGTTTCTTGGTCTTGTCATTTGTGTGGGGATGGCATTTAAAGCACGTGTGTCTTATAAAACCATTTTCGTCCTTGCAGGCTGTGTCATCTAGTGGCATTTGTCAGCACTATGCCATGTCATCATGACTGTTACTATTTCTATACTCTTGTCACCCTAAACAAATTCTGCATTCACTGGACAAAACCTCCAGTCTCCCTCCTGTGGCCCCTCTCTGTCTCTCTGAGCATGGCTGTTTCTCCATGTGCATCCTTTAGTGTCTGGCTTACTCCACTTGGCAGAATGTCTCTTTTCAAGGACCATCCATGTTATGGCATGTAGCTGACAACACAGTCAGTGTATCTGTACTGATTAATAATGCATATATGTTTCAGTTTTGGGAGCCAGATAGTATAGTGTATTAGCATAATCACCAGAGGTGAAATTACTGTGGTTTTTTTTCATCTTTTAAAAGAATGTTTTTTTTCTTTCATGTTCCTTCTTTGTAAATCAACAAGTTTGGTTAACTGGGGTTTATGGTCCCAAGAGGAAGGTTTCTGGTTCTGACTATTTTGGCATGTGCTGGCATTGTTCTGGATAATCAGTTCTCAACCTATGGATCATGACCCACCCCCCTTTAGGAGTTGCATATCAGGCATCCTGCATATCAGATATTTACATTATGATTCATAACAGTAGCAAAATTACAGTTATGAAGTAGCAACAAAAATTAATTTATGGCTGGAGGTCACCACAATATGCGGAACTATATGAAAGGGTCACAGCTTTAGGAAGGTTGAGAACCACTGCCCTGTCTCATCAAATAACATCTTGAAAGTACACTAAGCAAACATAATGCTTACAAAGAGTATAGATTCAACTAGGAGGTTGGGCCAGTGATGACCGCACCGGATCTGTACTTCTAAAAGGTCTCCTGTCTGGAGGTCTTTAGTTCAGACAGTAAGCTAAGAAGAAACAAAGGTCTTCTCCTGGGTTTGCTTTTATGTGCTGTGTGAAGTGGGGATACTAGCAGAATGCTTGGATTATGTTTTTGAAATTCTCTGTGAAGCATGCATCTGTGTATAGCTAGCTGCATACCAGTGGTGTGAGAAGACTAGTTCTAGCAATTCGGAACATAGATGGCAGCAGACCAGGCAGATAGAGACCAGTGCCATCTCCCCTCTTCCTGTCCCTGTCCATCTCGGTGGAGAATGTGAAAGATGGTCTTCAGGATGCCAGAACTCTGACTTTCCCCATGCATCCCCTTTGTTTGGCTTTGGCTAGAAGCAGGTGATAGTACTGAGCCCACATGGGAAGGGCCAGGTTAGGGAAGGTTCATACCAAATGCAGGTCTTTAGTAACCAGCTGTGCAGAGTCCGCCATGGAGCACCACCCAAATCAGCCTCACCCCCATATCTAGATAACTCAGGCGGTGGAGGCTAGGCCCCAGGCAGGGATGGGAGAGTGGTGGCTCACGACTTCCAGAGCAGTGACTATTCTCTGTGACTAGCCTAGGAGCCTGGCCTGTGCCACGTCAGTGTCTGAGATGCTAGTTGTGACGTAATCACAGGACACGGGTTCTTCGGGTTTCTCAGATACACACCAAGTCCTCACTGTGGAATGTGACTTGGGATAAAGATTCACAGAAATCAAGGAATTTCTGTAAGTGTACGTGTTAGGCTGAAGGTTTTAAGAAAGTTAAAATTCAGTGGTTAGAATTCCAAATACAAATAACAGAATTAATTATAACAGAAATACAATTAACATATTTCGATAAGTTTTGTTTCTTTTTAAACTCACAAAAGTATGCCCCAGATATTTTTAGAAGCTCTATCTACCTAGAGTTGCTTATTAATAAGGCAGATTTGTGACTTGTGAACCTCCAACAGGTGAAAATGCCTAATAGAAGTGCGCCCCCTAGTGCCCCAAACATCACATAACAGCCCCACAAGCATCTTGAGTAAACTTTGAAGCTGGGGAGCTTTGGGGAATGTTCAGGTTAAGTCTCCTGTCTCTGTAAGTCCTTGTTATGATTCCAAAACAGAATTATTTTCCATAGAGGATCTAGAAATATGACAAAAGGTCTAGGAGGCTCAAAGCCTACTAATGTCTTGTCATTTGGGAATTTTTCTTACCTAACAACTATGGCAAATGTAAACTAGGAAAGATTGAAAGAGGTTGGGGCACATAGACGCTATTGAGACCGGCACAGCTTGGTGTAATGAGGCCATTCCTGTGCTGGTGGCTGGCAAGGGTCTTTGAAACCAACCGTAAGGGTGAGAATGGGTTTTAAAGTGTTACTGGTGTGAACAAGCCAGACACAGACATTGAGTCCTCTCTCTGTGGCATTAAATGATATAAAGAGGGTGAACACTTGGTGCCCTGACATCTTGAGGAAGGGAAGGCTGACCGGAAAGTCCCATGTAGGTGATCTTGAAGGACTTTTCCCACAGCACTGATTAGCTTGTAGGTGTCCCAAGAAGATCTTCAGCCTGTAGTTTTGTAACTTCAGTTTTAGCTTGTTTTTTTTTTTTTTTTTCCAAAGGCATCAACATTCCAGGGTGGGGAAAGGTTGGTACTATTTACTCAAATTGGAAAATTTGCATTGTAAATTCTGTTCAATGCAAGCAGGGAATTCAGAACTGTGACACCTCATCATCGTGGAGCTCTGTGTGCTGATTAGATTTCTGTCTCTAGGCCAGAATTGGCAGCTTATTCTACTTAATTTTCATGGAGTAATCGGTGTTGAAAGAGCATTTCTTTGACAGTTGCCCTCAGGGAAAACTGGGTGAGGCTTGTTATTTAGGCCAGACAATCAAGTGGAAGAAAATAATAATAATGTGAACTGTAGGTCTCCATTTCACTCTGACAATGGCTACATTACCAGTCTCCTTTTTCAATATTTATAGGGGTGGGGAGCCTGGTGATTAATGGAAATTAGAAATGAATGAATCCACTTCAGAGTTCAGAGTGAATTCGAATGGTCTGATTTAAATAAGTTGGAAGCCCATCTTTTTTTTTTTTTTTTTTAAGGTTTATTTATTTATTTCATATATGTGGGTATACTGTCGCTGTTTTCAGACACACCACAAGATGGCAATGGATGCCCATTAGAGATGGTTGTGAGCCACCGGGTGGTTGCTGGGAATTGAACTTAGGACCTCTGGAAGAGCAGTCAGTGCTCTTAACCACTGAGCCATCTCTCCAGCCCAGAAGCCCATCTTAAAGTTAGAAAACCTTCCCAGAAATCAGGATTGAGTACTAGTCATGGTGTGCGTGTGTGCGTGTATGTGTGTGTGTGTGCATGTGTGCATGTGTGTGTGTGTGAATCCATGCACATTTGCACACTCATTGCTCTCTGAAGCTAACTTGAATTTAAAAAATCATAGCTGGTGGTCAGAGACCTACTGTATTCTAGTTGAAGAAAGCATGGCCAGTCTTCACGGTCATGGTGTGTGCCTTTTTGTAATGTCTGTGTCCAGTCCCACAACAGCACTCCTGTCTCTTTTTCTAATGGGCAAGTTACATGTTGTCCCACCCATATCCACCAGGTAGCTGAATAGCATTTGTGGTAAGGGAATTTAAACTTTTTTCATAGGATCTGCTTTTGCTTTTGTAATTGTGGTAGAATAAATAAGTTATTCAAGCTACATTGTCCAATGGTAGGATGCCTTATAGGCTATTTCTAGAACATTCTGTTACTGATCTAGGCCAGTTTTGTGCCTTATGCCAGAAACTGAATTTGTTGATCAGGTGGCCAGATGTGAGAAAGAAGGATACCAAGCCTGTATCCTCCTCCCCTAGGATAGAGCTAAAGCTGTCTCAGATACAGAAAGAAGGTGATTTGGTATGTGGGGAATGTCTGGAGTTAGGTACTGCCTGTGTGTCATCAAAGGCCATGGGACAACTCTTCAAAAAAAAAAAATACCAGTTCTGGTAGAGCTTTGTCCTGATGTCAAAAGTTACCCAGAGGACACTTTCGCAGGCCCAAGTGAAGGATCTGAGGGCTTCAGCCAATTGGAAATCAGCAAAAGTTAGCCTCCAAGTTCCTGAAAAGCAGCTGTTGGCAGGTCTGTGCCGTAAAGAGCAAAAGGGGTGCAGGGGAGAAGGCACAGTCATTAAGAGAGCAAATCTGAGTTCGGTTCCCATCATCCAGGTCAGACGGCTCATGGCCTCCTCTCCCTGTCTCCAGGGATCTAATGCCCCCTTCTGGATTCCATAGGCACCTGCATTCACATGCATACACAAAATTAAAAAAGAAAAAAATTACAAAAATAAAACAAAAGAGTGGAGGAGGCGTTAGTTCACAATGACCGCAGGCAGCAAGATGTGAGAAGAGTTCTTTGTCGGGAATGTGGGGTACCTCCGCCAAGAAGGGATTTCCTCCTCATGGGGCCACGGCATTTTTGGTATCTTTGGCTAAAGTAAAAGACATGAACAAGCAGGCAAACAGCTAATTTAGGATTGCATTCATCAGTGTGTCCAATGTATAAGGATTTTTTTTTTTTTAAAAGAAAGAATCAGGACTGAGACTGTAGCTCAGTGAGAGAACACTTGCTAACATGTGCAGGCCTTTGGGTTGATACCCACTCTTGCAGAAATTTATAAATTTAGAGAGAAAACCATGGGCTGGGGGAAATGCCTCAGTGGACAGAGTGCTTGCTACAAAGAGCATAAGGGAGAATTCAATTCCCGTAAGAATCTCTGGAAAAATCTAGGTGCATGCCTATAATTTGGGTGTTGGGTAGGCAGAAGAAGGAGAATGTCAGGAGGATGTCTAGACTGGCCAGCTAGTCTAGCCCAATTGTTGAGATCCAGATCCAGTGTAAGACTATCTCATAAAATACGGCAAAGCATGATTACAGATGCCCTGACATTTACTGCTGGCCTCTAAGTGTACACAGGCATATTTGTGTCTGTGTACATATACACAGATGCACAAAGAAAAATTAATGAAAATCAGATGTAGCTCTGGTTTGTTGAGTGAATATGTATTTTCTAAGTACTTATCAGAAGCGTAAGGCATATGCACCTCGCTGAGTATTAGCAGACTTGGAAATGCTGAGATAGCAGATCAAGGATCAGAGTCAGGAATACAGATGGGCTGATCAAGATGTAAGGAAAGTCAGCAGGGTTGTGAGGGATGAGGCTGTGTGGAGCTGCCAGAGGGAGGTGGAACCTTGTCAGCTTCAGCTAACACATGTAACACAGCACCTAGTGTGCATTGGGAAGGGGGTGGCAAGACAGAATTAGGAGACTAGCTGAGACCAGCAGTTCCTTTCATACAGAGAAAGTGTGTCTAACCTTTCTCTGGGGACTACACGTGCCCTGGGGTAGTAAGGAGTGTGGCCCAACACAAAACCAGAAATGTACTTAAAACCTTAAACCTCATGAGACGTGTGTGTGTGTGTGTGTGTGTGTGTGTGTGTGTATGCGCATGTGCACGCACTCGAGCGCATATATATATATATATATATATACACACACACACACACACACATATATATATATATATATATACATCAATTATGCAGAGGGCTTTGCAGATGGCCACATCTGTAGCAATGCCTAAAGGTTGGACATACCCAACTTCTGTAGCTACGATGAAAGCTAGACACGGGGCAGTGTTGGAAGGAATTAAAAGTGACCTCACAACCTGCTAGAGGAAGCATTGAGGAGGGAATGGAGAGACTCAGTAGAGGTGGAGGAAGAGGAAGGAGCATGAGCCTGGCACAGCCAACTCCAAGCACTATCAGTTGAAGACCTGCAGGATGAAAATATGCATATAAAATAGAGTGAAACCGAGAACAACCCTCATCTCCCAAGCACAAGGCTGGCTATTTCCCACCATTTCGTTTACTAAAAACAATAAGTTGGTGGTTGAGACTCAGTCACAAAATCGATTTCACAACTCATTAGTACTGTTTGAAATCACAAGTATAGAATGGGCTCCAGCTGGAGCCTGGGTGGCTGAGGGCTGCATGCTGGAACAGGGCCCCGGAGGACTGCAGAGGGAGGAAGGGGGAGGCGTGTGTAGAGTAAAGGTAAAGATGGAGGACCGGCAGAGCCTCTTAGCACTGCTTCCAGCAAAGCCCTGAGGACTGCCCGTTGTCTGGGCTAAGCTTACTTCCTCTACCTCAGAAGAGAGGGCTACAAGCTCCCGAAAGGAAAAGAGAAGGAATGGGGAGGTAGAGGAAAAGGAGGGGAGGGAGGAGAGAGGAAGGGTAGTAAGTCATGGGCTTAGACATTCCCAGTGGACCCCAGCCGAGGGCTCACTCGCTGCCGCTGCCCACAGTGCTGCTGGGATGCTTCCTGTAACAGCAGAACAGGAGTTGGTCTGGGCATGGGTGAGATGGAATAAACACACACAGCCCATCTCTTTGCTGAAGGCAATTACTAAGCTGAGAGAAGAGATACGGAGCAAATATTTGAAGACTCAAGAATAAATATTAACAGCAAACTGGGGATGAAGTCTTGAATATGAAATAGCATCGAAGGGATGGTGTGTGTATCAAATACTCCATGCCTGCATTCTTATCTCTGTCTTGCCATCCCACTCTCCCCAAATAATTCCTAGGTGAGACCAGCTGTGGGGACACTTGGAAAGAGTAGGATCCTGAGATGCCTCGTAGTCTGTTTAGGAGAGACTCTGGTCTCAGGATTAGGACCAGTGATGTCTGGTGTGCAAACTGTTGCGGAAGGCAAAAGGCAGAGCAGGTTAAATTCGTTCAGCCCTTTGGCTGGAAAACCAGAAGGGGAACCTCAGATGACCTTGAGATATCAAGGAGATACAGGAGAAGGTGTGTGTGTGTGTGTGTGTGTGTGTGTGTGTGTGTGTACGTGTATGTATGCGTGCATGAGTGCCTGAGTGTGTGTTCCTCAAAAACTGTGTTTGAGTGAATATATGACTTACAGAATGCACTTGAGACTTAGAAATCCAAGCAAGGTTAAAGAAAGTCTAGGTCCCCACTGGCCATTATGTGCTCCTAGAACAAGATCAGACTTAAAGAGCCAAACAAATTACACCAAGCCCAGGTCCCATCCTGGCCACCGTGGCAGGACCAGTCCAAATACACAGACAGCAAAGGCCCCCTAAAAGTGCTGGTTCTGGGGCTATAGCCCCTTTGGAAGGAAGGTCAGAACTCAGGGCTCAAACTGCGTCAGGTGGCTGCCTGCTTAAACAAAATGGTAATTTGTTGTTGTTGTTTGTGATACTTAAATGAAAGCCAATGTTTCTTGACATCATTTTCAGATTATACAGGATCTAAGCCAGTCTTACTTGTCAAGCAATAAGCTCGGAAAGTTTCATCTTGTTGGGAAAGGAAAAACCAGTAGATCCCAGTGCCAAGGTGATCCAGACACTGGGTTTGTGAAAAGCTTAGAAATAGTTTGGTAAAAGTGTTTCAGGTAGAAGATAAATAAAAATATACAAATTCCATGAGAAGTAATAGAAAAGATTAGCAATGAGGCATATAATAAATGGAATTAGGAACTTAGCAAGATATTCTTATTGGCAGACAGATTAAATTCAAACACACCAATAATTTTGTGATATGTAACTAGTCTCATCGCAGCAACTAAAGGCAAGGCTTTTCAGAATAGGAAAACTAAATGTTACAAGTTATCTTAGTATACATAGTTGAAGAGCAAAGTGCTATAGACCAAAAAAGAGTAAATATGAATCAAAAGAAAATAAAAAGTAGCAACATCATTACAAGAAAATAGAGTTGAGATTGAAGAGCGTTGAAGACGATGTCACTATGGCTAAGGGCTCCTTCTTTCAGATGACCAGAGCTTCAACATATATGGAGCCCAAGTGGAAATAATTGGTAAGAGTTAGAAAAATCCCATTGTATCTGGGGACTTCACTTTACTCTCTTTATGATCAACAGACCTAATAGAATGAAAATCAGCAACGCTATCAAGGAACTGAGCGGTGCCGTCAGCCAGCTAGCCCTAAAAGACGTTTCTGGAGCATCCCGCCCAGCTACAGCAGAATATATGCACCTCCACATAGAGGCAGAACAGTCACCAGGATAGGCCATATCCCGAGTCGTGAAATAAGCCATAACAAATTTTAAAGAATTGGAATCAGATGATGTGTTTTCTGGTTGTAATGGAATTAAACTAAATCAGTAACAGAAAGATAATAGGAATATGTCCAGACACTTGGAATTAACACACTTCAGAATCACCCACGTGTCAAGGAGAAATTCTCAAAGGAAATTAGAAAATAGTTTGTACCAAATGAAAAGACAATGTATTAAATTTTGTGGAATGTGATACATGGAGGGAAAATTACACCACCACAGGCTTAGACTAGAAAAGAAGAAAATTATGTAAACACCCAATTAAAAAAAATAAGAATAAAAATAATCTGAAAGGTAGAAGAAGGAAATAGTAATCAAAAAGTATAGAAATTGAAACGTAAGAAAAATCAAGGGACAAAAAAGCTGGTTATTTTTAAATAAATTAAAAAAAAAAAACAAATATCAAGAATAATGTGGATGTGGGAAAAGACAGCTGTCGCCAACACTAGGAAAGAAAGACAAGACCTGCAGTTTCTAGGTGACCAGCAGAGTCAGGTCACTAATAATTCAAGTTTAAAAATTAATAGCTTAGGAAAATGGACTGGTGCCTTGCTGACCACAAACCACCAAACCCTAGATGAAGGTAAGCTGATGTTGTAGAACTACTGATGATGATAACTTCTAAAGAAAATAACTTGCAGTCAGTTTTGGAAAAAGGACTCTCTAGGCCCAGATGGCTTCCTGGCAAGTTCTACCAAACATTTCAAGACAAAACAAAACCGATGTTATAAAATCTCATCCAGAAAAAAAAAAAAAGTCAGAGAAACACTTCCCAGCTCATGTCATGAAGCCAGAGTCCCCATGATGTGAAAAGCAGACAGACAGATGGTACAGACCAATATGTATCCCCGGCAAAGATGTGAAACTCCTTAATAAGATGTTAGCAAATCAAATCCAGCAACAAATAACAAGAATAATGCACCATGGCCAAATGGGATGCAAGACTCATTTGAGGGCTGAGCTTCAGGCAGTGTAACCCATCATAGCCGCTCTCTGTGGAAAAGTCACATTCATGTCAATGAAATCCACGTCAGTTAATGTCAAAGGGTACCTGGCACATGTCATCTGTTCATGATCACAAACCCTCATGGGATTCTCTCCATAATTCACAAGAACCTGTTTCCAGCATTATAATTAATGGTAAAGATCTAACTGTACTTCCTCTTGATACTGGAAACAGGACCTGGGGTCTACATTGTCCACTCCGGTTGACTATTAGGCAACATCTTAACTAGCATAGGAAGAAAGGCCCAGTTACAGTTTTGTAAAGAGGATACAAAATTGGTTGTTTTGTTTCACAGATGACATTATTGCCTGTGAGGGCAATGTTAGTAAAACCTACAGAAACAAAACAAAAAGTCAAAGCTCCCTACCATGAATACGTTTAACATAGTACAGGATTCAAGAACAACACACGAAAACCATTGCTCCTATTACTAATGAGCAATGGGGAATGGAAAAGTTAAAAACAGAAAAGCTATCTACAATAGCTTCAAAGGATGGAACTACTTGCAAATTTAAGAAACAAAGCCCTTAAAACATATGCTGGATCTCTAGCTGAGAACTAAGCACAGATGAATGCAATCAGAGGAAATGCCCATTAGTTAACTTGGTGGATTTACGAATTAGAAGCTTACATGCTAAAGGTGATCTCTCAAAATTTACCCATAAACTGTAACATTCCAGAGTTTTTCCTTTTCTGTGTGTGTGTCCATCTGTTCATCCGTCTGCCTGTCTGTCTGTGTGTGAGTCTCTGTGTGTGCATGTGCATGTGTGTGTTTGTGTGAGCATGCGTGTGCCAGTATGCATGCTGGTGGCTTATGACAGGGATCTTCCTAGATTGCTCTTCATTCATTCAGGCAGGGCTGTTCAATCAAACCTCGAGCTTACCTGTGTGGCAAGGCTGGCTAGCCAGTTTGCTCTTCACTGGGCTGGAGTTGCAGGTGGATTTCTAGGCACTTCACTAAGATCATGGTGGTAGGGGGGATCGAAGCCACTGGTTCTCAGCCTATGGGTCATGACCCCATTGGGGGGGGGGTCAAGTGACCCTTTCACAAGGGTCACTTAAGACCATCTGCAGGTCTGATATTTACATTATAGTTCATAACAGTAGCAAAATTAAAGTTATGAAGTAGCAACAAAATAACTTCATGGTTGAGGTCAGCACAGCTTGAGGAACTCTATTGAAGTGTCATAGCATGAGGAAGGTCAAAAACTGCTGCTCCTAGGCCTCAGGTTTGCATGACAAGCAGTTTAGCCATGAACGAGATGTAGACAAAGTGCTTCCAAACACTGTACGAACTTATTTGAAAAGGAACATAAATAGCCAAAATAATACTGCGGGAGAAAAATGACAGAGGAGGAATCGGAGTACACAACTGTAAAGACCTAGCAGGAAGCTATGATTGAGGTGATGTGATATTGACAATTATTTAGATCAAAGGACAGACATTGACCCACATAAACATAGGCTGTGGATTTCTCTAATTTGCAAAAGCATTGAAATAAATAAATAAATAAATAAATAAATAAATAAATAAATAAAAAAAAATCCTCTTTAACAAGTGGCCTTAAATCAAGTGGACAATTAAATGACAAAACAGAACTTTAAACTTTGTATCAAAATGGATCCATTGATCTCAAAATGGATCATGTAGCTAAATATAAAAACTAAAGTAGAGGTTGTGTTAAGTTAAAGTCTGAGAGACTCCGAGTTGGGCAGGAATGGCCCCTTAAGATCCTGTGCCCTGCATCTGAGAGAGGTGAGCAATAAGAGCTTCCAGCTGTTGAGAGCTGAGGTTTATCATGCACTTCGAGTCAGGGTGTGAATGATGTAGAAACACACTAAGGGGCACCGATGCCTGTGCACCATTCTAACTTGGTCCCTGCCAGTGCTCCTGCAAAGTAGACATCTCATTGCTATTGTCTCATTTTTTAGATACATGGAAACACAGAAAAATCAGTAAGTTTCATCTATGACCAAATAAGGAACGCTCCCAAAGAATCTCTTTTTGGGGTGCCACCACCACCCTCTTCTGCTGTGTATTTGAAAACACAGATAAACACATTTCATGGCTCTCTATGACCCAGACACTGATGTGTTACCATGACACCTACTTTTTACTTTCGTGATTTTATCTCAGGCCCACTTTCTGCTTGGTGGGTCTTTGCTATAGATTCCTTTTGCAGGATCAGCTCAGTTGAGTCTCATTAGCGCCACCTTGTGCCTAGGGTGTGTTTTGCAGGAAGAAAGCTCCCGAATTGGTGCTGGGATGCAAAGATCTATTTAGAAGGGCAGATTTCGGATTATTCAGGTGTTAGGCCATGGCATTAAACACAAACATTCTGGTAATCTCCACCTCCAATCTGAGAAGCTGGCAGATTCAACTTCTTCACTTGTCCCTCTTTTTAGCAGTGGCTCAGCTTCTCACAATGATTGTCTTGTTAGCAGTGGCCCCTGAGTAGTTTGGGTAGAAACCATCATTCCAATGTGGGTCTTGTGAGGGGAGGGTGAGCCTCACAGAGTGGGCTTCTCAGGAGGCCATATGGTTCAGTTAACATCCTTGTGCTCCTAGGCTGACTTAGCATACAGGCTAAAAGGGACTGAGGACTGGTGAGGGGCTGTGGCACCAGTCCCTAGCTCTGGGTAGCGGGCTAGTTTGTCTTGAGAGATGGGGAGGAAAGGGAAAGACAGGAGACTGAATATGCTGAATTCTCATTCTCAGAGCTTTGCAGAAGTGGGCACTGGCCTCTGAGAGAGGAAGTGATGGGCTAGTAAAACATTTATAAACCCCAAAACCCATCACATATTTAATTTGCTTTGTTTTTTACTTTTATCGCTTGCTTTTCTATTGCTGACGTAACATGATGTGGTGTGCACAGTGGGAAAATATAGAAAGAGAAGAGAACACGCACTCAGGTCTAATGCTTCCCGTGTCAGCCCCTCTTTTTCCTCCCCTTCTGCAGTGCCACAGAGCTCAGACTAAACGAGGCCCCTCTCACTGAGCCACAGGCCACTCACTCACAGTAAACTCATGTTATAAATGCTGATTGGACTTTGTTGATTTAAGTGAGGCTTAAACTTGTGTGCTTGCCTTGTAATTCTTTGCATAGAAACATTTCACAGGATAGGATGTGGGTTTGGCTTGCTGTGTGTGCCAGTGCGGCAGGTGTTAGGTTTTACTTGTGGAAACAGCACTTTGGGGAACATCTTTACTTCCTTATTGATGGTTTTTGTTTTCTTTTCTTTTGGTTTGCTTTTTTAATGTAGAGCCCCTTTACTAAGACAGGCTCTCCAAGTCACATGAAGAGACATGTGAAGAAGACCAAGGCTCTTAGTGCAGGCACCTGGAAGACCAGCCAGCCTGACTGCAGAGGTGGCCTCCGCCACTTGGTAGGAGTAGGTGTTTAGGGCTCAGTCCTTCAGTTCTCAGCACCTGTTTATTTGCCTGTCAAGTAGAGCAATGGCTGCCATATTAGCCTGTCATATAGCCTTGTCACAAACAAGTCAGTCCTCAGAGCCTGTCCCAGTAAGGTTGAAACGAATGATAGCGCTTTTTAAAACATTTGCAGCACAGAATGGCCTTACTACAGGGTTTCTTCTAAATGCCGGTGTCAGTGACATGTGAAGTCACTCTTTTAACCTGCTTTCCTATTTGATGCTGAGTGATGTTTAAAACACCCTTGCTGATTGAAGGGATAATGCTACAACCCTAGTGTTTAATGTGCATTTGTTTTGTTAGAGGGAGAACCATCTTGTTGCTGTTAATAATTTAATCCTGTGTTCTAAGTGTTATGAGTTTGTAATATAGTATGTGAAAGCAACAATATTATACATTAGACAAAGAAACAGTACATTATACAAAGTAACAGTATAATACATTATACAAAGTAACAGTATTATACATTATACAAAGTAAGAGTATTATACATTATACAAAGTAACAGTATTATATAACTGTTTACCTCTCTTTGGTTTTCATGTCATATTTAAATTGCCTAAAGTTCTCTGGCAGCATAGGCTGATTGTGCAAGTATCATTTTGAAAATATTGCTGGGGCTACTGAGATGGCTGCTGCCATCTCACCTGCTGCCAAGTTTGATGACCAGAGTTCAATCCCTAGAACCCACCTAGTAGAAGAGGAGAACCAGTTCTTGTAAATGTCCCCCAGACTTCCACCTGGTGCCATGGCATGTGTGCACCTGGATTCCCACATATCAACAGATGAGAAAGTCTTAAATCCTGCCTGTAATAAGAATGTCTCCAGTGTTTGGATACTAGTGAGAATATGTTTTGTGATGTTTATTGTGTTGAGTATGTACCCAAGATACTTCTGGGGTTTTAGCTTTATGCATTCAGATGAAGTTTTCCTTAGAATGTTTGTGTTTGACTGCTCCTTTGTTTGGTGAGGAATGATGAGGTTTTTAGTGTCACCATACATTTGTCTACCTAGATCCCGGAACAGAACCTATTTTGTGTTGTGCTTTTTTTTTTTTCTTTCTCCAGTCAGTGCTATTTCATGTGGATTATTTCCTAAAACCCCTCAGTCCGTTCAGATGGTTATCCTTAAACTAAGGGACAAGGGATCATTTCATTTGCTCTTATATAATTTCCAATTTTCCAATTGAGATGTGAAGGTGATTAGGATGGTAGACATGATTCAAGGAAACCTGCTTAATTTGGATATTCACCATCTCTTTGTGCAGTGTCTGCAGTCAAAATTATTATGATGCTAATGAAGCTGTTTAAAATTAATACATTGCCCTTCCTTCTTGGAGAATGGTAATAGAAGAGTGATTATGTTTTCTTAAACTAAGAATTTAAGATTTGAAGTGTGACAGGTTACTTTTGGGGGTTTCCCAGGGCCATGTATGTGCATACTAGGTAAATGATCTGTCAGTGAGCTACAACCTCAACCCTCTGCATTTTTAAAATTTTGAGACTCCATCTCACTAAGTTGGGCATGCTCGCCTTGAACTTGTGATCTTCCTACCCCGTCTTCCAGAGTAGCTGGTATCACAAGTCTGTGCCACTATGCTTAGCCAGGAGATTTTTTTTTAAAGTCTGACATTTTCCATCATAAAAATTTTGAATTTAAGAAAATTCAAAGCAACACTTAAATGCAGGGCTGTCCTTTCTCTAAAAAACTAAAATTGCATCCACTCTGGATGTTTTGACAAGACATGGGACCTACTGACTGCAGCCTGGGACCCTGGTTGTTTTGGGAACCATTATGTGCCCTCTTGGTTTCAGATGCCATCTCATGTTCAGTGTGGCCCTGTCTTGGACAACATACACATCAGGATAGAGAATCATGCATTTGTACATCAAGATGCACAAACCCAGCAATGACTGATGTCAGTGCTGTGGTTAGATCCTCCAGATGCCAGGAATAGCCTCCAGTGCTTTTAGTTCTAAAATGAGATTTCAGAGCTTCACACTTAGCTTCAGAGTTGGTGCCCTTACCAATAGACAGTGCCCTTAATGTGATGAAAATCTCAGTTGACCTCTTGACCGTTGAAGGCTGCACTATAACATCTCCCTGTTTCTTTTCCCTGTCTGCAGCATTGGGTCAGATTATGCTATATGTGGATGGGATGAATGGAGTCATCAACCACAGCGAGACCATCCAGTGGCTTTACACTCTTGTTGGGTCAAAGGTAAGATCAAGGTTTTGTTTTTTGGGTTTTTGTGTGTGTGTATGTGTTTTCTTTTTTGAACACCCTTCTCAGTTTGAAAATCATTGCCTTCTTTGTTTAAATCCTCTTTGAAATGTTTTTGCAAAGAGCAATCCTATTCAGCTATGTTCAAGTATAAAGGATGACTAATCCTTTGTAGATTTTTTTTCAAGCTCAGTTTAATCACAGATAGCTTATAAAATTTTATTCTCTTAAGCTGTAATCAGAGGCACTTTTGTTTTCTAATGTGTAATTAAAATATTATGTTATAGATAAAGTACCTATCTGCTCCTTATATTTTGTGACCTTAAGTGATAGGATGCCACTGGTATAGGTCATAGATAGTAGGCAGGAGAGCCCAGTGCCATTCCTGGCCCTTGGATTTCCTTTCCCAGTGTTGTGATGAGGAAAAATTTTCCCCATTTCATAGTAGAGAAACTATTTTTCCTTGGGCAACTGAAAATGTTTTTTCCCATATCTTTTGGCTTTGTTTTCCATGGAAAATAGGAGCAACTCTATTTTGAAGCTAGAGCAAGTGGCCTTGGAAATGGAGTGGAATGCTGGGTCTATGAGGTTGACTTAGCTAGACTAGAGGGAGATTTGTATCTGGTCTCCTGTGTTGGTGTTTTCTGTCTTCCTTACATTTGCTTGGAGGCCTCCCTGGCCAGCATGTCTGTCTGGAAGCAGGTCTCTGACTAATGTCTGTGACCTTAAAGTCTGGAGAGATGGGAGAGATTCTTTGAAATAAAAAGGGACTTTAATACATGTTCCAACTTGATTAAGATATCTTTGTGGCTCTTTTGTGGTCCAGACAAGACTGATGTGGTAACATGGAGGTAGGGAAGAGCAGGGATGAGCACAGGTAGAAGGGGGGCCATGGTCTGAGTGTGTCCCCTGAACCTACATGCTAGGGGCTCATACAGCTCAGTGGAGAAGGTGAGGCCTTGTGTGAGGAAGGCAATGATGACTTCCTTCGTAGTGGATTGTTGCTGTTGTAGCAATGGCCTGAGGGAGTAGGCTTGTTCTCTGCTTTTCTCTTATGTCAGGACATAACCGATGTCCCTTTGGTATCTGCAGCAACCAGTTGTCACCTTGAAAGTGGAGGAACTGCCTCTCTCTTGCTTGTGCTTTAAAGTCTTACATGTGTCCCTTGTCAACATACACAGAATTACAGTTCTAAAACAAACAAACTAGTCTCAGGTATTTTGGGATAGCAACACCAATGGAAAATGCTAGAGAAGAGGAAGGGTTAGAAAAAACTAGAAACACTGGGAGAGGGGATAAAAAGACATGGTGGCTCATATGTAAAATTCCAGTGCCTGGGAGGGTGAGACAAGATTACTGCAGACTGAAGGCTAGCCTAGGCTATAGTGTGAGATCCTGGCTCAAAACCCCAAAGGAAAAGAAAAGTATAAAGAAGAGATGTGACAAATAGGAAGTAGCAGACTCATCTCACAGCCATTGGCTCGTGTGTCATCACAGCCATGTTGATTGTTTACTTTGGACTCACTCCGCAGGGAAAATGAACCAAACAGGAGAACAAAGGAAAATCTGCACTGCATTTTAAAATAACATGGAGAATCATAAAATCAGAAATCAGCAGAGGAACCATGCTTTCTCTGGCTGGTTGGGCCTCCGAGTCCTTGCTTGCTCTGTGGTCCCTCCTCAGGCTCTGTCTAGGGTTGACCAGTTGTCTCTTCCCTGCCCACTGACTTCATTAGCTCTAGACTTCATAGAACATGTGCATTTTCTCTTCACCATTCATTTTTCCAATCTTCAGTACTTGCTGACTTCTAGGCATTGAGGCTGGGCAAATAGAGTCTAGTGACCTTGTGCCTTGGTGCCCATGGTCCTGCTTTTAAAAATAAAAAAGCAGGGGGTTGGAGAGTGACTACTGGTGACACCTGAAGCTTATGACTCATTCTCTGTGATGTCAGACAAGATCTTGAATCACCCTACTGGGTGTACTCAGTTCCAGGTCAGCAGCTGAATGTAAAAAACAGCAGCCACTGGCAAGGGATTTTTTCTTCCTTCAGCACAGTTCTCCTGAGATGCCCTTTTCTCTACAAAACTTGCTGATCCCCTGCCCCTCTCTTTCATCTGGGTAGTGAAGCATCTGGAAGAATAGATGCCTCAACCAGGACCTTTAGGTTCGGAGGATGAAGCCTCAGTTCTGTCCTTAGCACACAGATTAAACAATATAGCCACCTAGGTTTTCCCAGCTCAGATGAAGAAGGCAAGGGAAGCTATGCTTTAGTCTTTTCTGCTGACAGATTCATGGCTTTTTAAACCTGACAGGTTTGCCTTGACAGCCTGCTGGCCTTGCCTTATACAGGCACAACACTGATAAAGGAAGTGCTGGTTAAAAAAAAGAACCCTGTTGTTCTGTTTTCATAATGCTTCACTTTCCTCCCATGAAAGGCAACTCGATGTGACTTTGCTGCTGCCAGAGGGTCATTATGCAATGCACATTTGTAGTTACTTGAAACTCCAGAGAAGAAAACGATGTATTTGCAGCCAAATAATGACTTTTAAAAGAGAAAGCACAAAATGTTTTCAATAAAGTCTTTCTGTTTACACGAGCCCATCTCTAAACTCCTCAGTCAGAGGTTAGAGGAGGATGCCACCACAATGGCTTCTTAAGGGTATGTGGTTTTTCTCTTTATGCACCTGGAATTCTAATTAATTGAGATAGGATAATCCTGTTTCTATAGTTTGACCTTCTATCACTGTCATATAGAAAACCTCTGTTTTCCATTCTGGCCCCAGAGGAGACTCTCACCTCCTCATCAGAGATGTTCATGATGTTGCCATAGAAACCACCCTTTCTGTATTCCCATCTACCTTTGCTCACCCTGCCTTCTATTTCTGCCAGCCTCACTGCATCTCGTTCTTCCAGCTGTGTGCCAGGCTGCTGATCAGACAGCAGTGGATTTCCTTTGCATCTGTCTGAAGATGTGCATGCTGCTCTTATGTAGCCCCACAACTAGTTTAGGGATGAATGAAAAGAGCCGTACCACCTTCTCTCACACACATTCATGTTCATGTTCTCTCCGTGAAGCCTCATTAGGACAGCAGCTTTCACAGTGTGTGGAGCACAGGGATAGAGGAGGGGGAAGAAGACAGGGATGGTGACAGTGACTATGAAGTGATGGGGTCTGAGAAAGAGTTGCAGTTAAAAACAAGAAAGAGGGCAATGTGGAGACATCTTACAGAGCAGCTACTGAGGCCTAGACTTCTGGATTTAGAAAACTCGAAGCAGGAATAAAAAGTGAGTCACAGCTTGGAGTGGAATAGTGCCTCTGGCAGGAACGTGGAAGCTGGTATTAAGCTTGGAAAGGAGAACTGAGCAAGTGATCCCAGGTCCCAGAGCTCCCTCCCTGTGTCAGGACACAGTGCTGGTTCCAAAGGAGATGAGAGTGAGTAGCCCTTTGGTCCTGCAGTCACAAGTATTGTGTCACTGATATGTGATCACTCCAGGGACCCACATGTAGGCTGAGACATGAGCAATGTTCTTAGTTACATACAGTTATAGAACCCAAGCTGTGGTGAATGCTAAGCCATGTTTAAGATGGTCATGACATCACGAGTCACATTTCTGATTCGAGAAAAGGAAAGGAAGTGGTCCCTTCCATGTGGTTCAACCCTCGTGGACACCAGAGTTGCTAGGAAGCTATTCTTACAGGGACGGCATCTTCATCTACGCCGTTACCAGACACTGGGTGTACTGTTTGTCAGACATTCTGAATTCCATAGGTAGTTGTCCGGGACTGAGGATACACATACACATACACATACATTCATCAACAAACTTATGTGTAAGCACAAGGACCTGAGGTTGCTTTCCAGGACCCACATTAAACAATAACAACAACAACAACGACAGTGACAACAATGACAGTGACAACAAAACCATGGTAGGTATGGTGGTGTGCTTATAATTCCAACACTGGAGAGACAGAGATAGGGAGGTCCTTCAGGCACACTGTCCAGCCACCCTAGACTACTAGGTCAGTTTTAGGCCAATAAGAGACCCTCTTGCAAAATAAAGGAAAAATAAAAATAAAGCTGCATGGCTCCTGAGTAGTGAGAGATGAGGTTGTCCTCTGGACCCCACACATGGTCATATACACGTGACAATGCATACACATGTACATTTTAAAATTAAAACTGTAAAGATGGCTGTTCTAGAAGCCTGTCAAAGCTACAGTGTGTGTTTTGCTCTAGATGTCCCAGGGACTGGATAACTAGTCCCTCATTCTATTGGTCACCAGCTTCTTTTTGCAGCTGGTAGAAGGTATATAGCAGCCTCCTTGGGATATGACATTTTCGTCCATAAATTCCATCTCTGCTTCAGTGGGCCTTTGAGCAGCAGCCCTGGGTGCTGGCTGAAATTTGCCTGGCAGTCCATTAAACTTCCCTGGCTTTTTCCTCATACACCATGCCTGCCAGTTCTTTCTGCATGTCCGTGACTGTGTATCTAAATGCAAGGCATTGCAATTTTCCTCGTTGATCAGACCACAGTTCCAGCCTCAAGATAATTGTGAATTCTGTCTTGGCCATTTATCATCTTAATGGTTACTGCCAGTTTTATATAGCATAAATTTAATAAGCTATGCCTCTTTATTATAGACCAGAATGCTGAGGGGGGAGAGAGAATGTGGACCAACCAGCACAGACTCTGTGACACTGATGACTGGGGTGCTTTAGGGCCACTGTGAAGTGAGTGGGGAGCTACCTCACTGACCATTAACCCATTGCTCCCAATGTTTTCACAAAGCCTTCTGAAATCAAGATATACTGCATTTCACAGCATATGTTAAGACTTTGGGGCCCAATGCAGCCTTCACGTGGGTCATCTTTCATCTATAAAATGGAGATAATCTGTGAGCTGAGTAGATACAAATGTGTAAAATTCTGAGCACTGCTCTTGGTCCTGCGTCCAGTATGATTTGTTAATAGCTCCTTTTCTGAGAAGTTCACTCAACATCCTAGTGTAGAGATATGCTCAGGCAAGATGCTGGGCCTGGTGTCTTCTTCTGTCTTAAAGAATCCATCTAAAAATCTCCTGGGACATTTAGTGAAGGATCAGTGGTGAGTTCAGAAAGCTACAGGATGTGTTTTTTTTCAGAGTTCATATGCACCAATCTCCTTTTTGGTAGTTGTTGATAGGTCTGATTTTACCCTGTGGGAGACTTCTGTTGGGCCTAGCTCTGCTTCTGACCTGCCCAAGGAGCACACAGCAGTTTCCCAGAGAGTCACCTACCACTGGTCTTTGTGCCTGTAGTTTCTAGGGCTTGCATGCTGTGGTGGTGATTACATTTGGCTTTCAAGCACTCATGGAAACCATCACATGTGAGCACGTTTTGCTGCTTGGTAAGGTGGTTCCACTCCTCTGTCCTCAGCTAGGCCATTGCAGACAGCTTTTCCTCTCTGTGGAGGAAATCGTTCTCCTCACTGCAGTTCAAGCCATGTTCTTTCTTCCCTACCCTGAGTTCCATGACAGGCTCGATATCGGTGACAAGTTTAATGATCACGTGCCTTTTTCCTTTTTTGCATATATCTGTGTATTCTTGCTCACATGGGTATGCACATATATGGGTGGGCAAGCTAGAGTGGGGGATGATTTGGAGTGTCTTCTTTGATTGCTTTCCAACTTGTATTAGTGAGGAAATTGCCCACTTGAACTCAGAACTTATGAAATGGTCTAGTCTAGCTAGCCAGCTTTCTTTGGGGCTATCTGGTGTCTGCCTCCCGTGTGCTGGGATTACAGATGGACCATCATGCCCACTCGGCCTTTCCGTAGGGGTGAGGCTCCGAAGTCTAGTCCTCATGCTTATGTGGTAAACATTTTGCCTGCTGAGCCATCTCCCCAGCCTTCAGTTTGGAGACTTTCTTGCTGCCAATTTAAGAATGATAACTCTCTGCAGCTAAGTAGGAAAATATCCGATTATAAATTTTATGTCTAAAAACACATTGTAAACACATTTAACACCATGAAATCTACATGGCCTTGTTAAAGAAATTCTCAGAACACCCGTCAGTTCCTTGAACTGTACCTATTGTCTTAAATCAGTACTAGATTTGGATCATGTGGGTTTTTTTTTTTTTATTGAGTTTGAAATGACTTGAATTAATGAATGTTTCAGTAATAGAAGTTGGGCTAATGTTAATTTTCATAATGAAGTTATTCACAACAGATTAAAGAAAAAATACAAGCTTACCGATGCTCTCAACATCTTGATATTATAAAAACTAACATTTAAACCTTTTTGGTGATTATAAGAGTAAAATGTTCTCTTTGTATTAAACTGTAGAAATCTTAAAAAGTAAAAACAAGCAAAACTACTCAGAAATGCTACCATGGTTAATCATGGTGATTCACTTTGAAACCTTCTTTCTATTTATTTTTTAATTTTTTTTCTTATCTAGTAAGCCCTAAACATATTCTAAACATTTTCTGTGTCACTGTAATATTTAAAGTATTATTTAATGCCCATGTCATGGTCTCTTGCATGACTGAGCTGTGATTCGTGGGAGTTCATTTCAACATTTCTCATGTCAATCAAGTGGCTTCCAATTGGATGCTATATTTAAAGCTATTTTGGTATCATTGAAACCTATTTAGTGGATGAAGTTGAGTTTGAACTTTGTGAGTATTTATCACCATCCCATTAGGTAGGTAGAATTTCTAAAGCCCAGTGTATTCATGTGCTCCTGACAGGATGACCCTGCAGTTACAGAGTCAGTGTCCCTGTAGATCGCAGCCCTAGCTCCTCCGCCTGTACATGCTCAGAGTACTAATTCCAGTACGTGTAATTTCTTTTCTGTGTGCATGCACATGTGTGTGCTGGTATTTGGAGGTCAGAGGTCAGCCTCTGCTGTATACCTTAGACGCTTTGTGGTTTTTAGACAAGGTCTTTCACCAAAAAGGCTAGACTAACCATCCGGGGGTGCGGGGATGGATCCCTCTTGCCTCCTTTACACTAGGATCACAAGCAGGCCACGCCCTCAGACCCTCCCTTTTATTTCATACATTTTGGGATTGAGCTCAGGTTCTTATGCCCACACAGTGCTTTACTACCCGAGCCCCTCCCCCAGCCCCATAACATGTTTGATTTCACAAGCCGTTGCTTTTAGAAGCTGTCAGAGTGAGACTAGAGGATAAGGCCAGGCCTCAGAGGGATAGCCAGCAGAGGTTCCACTGGGAGAAGAATCACTTCTTTATTCCATTGTGTGGCTTCAGGGAGCAGTATTTGGGTTCCTTCCGCCCTCAAAAAGCTTCACCATACACTAGCCTTGCTGCTTCACCATTCACAAATGTATTTTTCCTGTAAAAGCAGAAATGGAACCTTGATGCTTCTGCTCCTGTGGCCAGAGAATGCAGGCCATGTCCCAGCAGCTAGAGAGTCACCACTGGTGATTAGAACCTGGGAACACATTTGAAAGAATGCAGAAATTCAAGTAGCCAGTGTACCCTTTCCCCAGTCAAAATACTGTTTCCATCTTCTAGAATGGTGAAGGGTCTTCAGGGCAGCAGAGGCAGGGAGCTTTGGGAGCCATCCCAGAAGGAACCCTGCAGGCTGGAGTTCCCCTTGTCAGTACTGTTAGCTCCCTTCCCCTGGGGCTTTGTCTTTGCCTGGTATGTGCACTCACTTCATGGAGACTCCTGGCAACCAAGTTCTCCCAACAGCGTGCTCACTGTGCCAGGCTTACCTGCTGTCTGCTGGCGAGCATCCAGGACTACTTGTTTGTAGAAGAAAAGTTCTTTACCTTGGGAAATAATATCTATCATATTTCCACAAAGCTTATGTTTTGAGCCAGTAGGAAAGATGGGACTCTTTACTGGCTAAGGACAAGAATCAGGTTGATCAGTTTCCTTTGGTCTCATTTAGAAATTGGCCAGGTAACAGTTATTTTACCCTCCTAGAATGTGGGGTTTTGTACCCCAGACTGGGCATGCTGCTTCCTGTAAAGCACCCAAGATTGTTGGTTTCCTTCAACCAGATTCTATCCTGCAAGCAGTAACAAGATGCCCCTTAGCTGGCGTGTTCCTGCCGGGCGTTGGAATCCCTTTCTCATCGGTAAAGGAGCGAATTAATGTTATTTTATTAATTGACCTTTTTCATTACTTCACAGTTTATTAATTTTGTGTGAATGTGTGTGAGTGTGTGGACATGTTCGTACCACATGCATGTTCATGTGTGCAGGTCAGAGGACAACTTGTACATGTCAGTTCTTTCCTTCCATCATGTGGGTCCCAGGGGGTCAAACCCAGGTCATCATGTTGGGTAGCTGAGCCATCTCTCAGGCCTTCAAATGACTCTTTATAATGATGTTGAATAGCCTCTGGAAAATTTAGCCAAGTGGGTATTTTCTGCTGCTTGCACAAACAAAGCTCCAGGTAAACACCTAAATGAATCATAAGGATTTGTAACTCTTTGTTTTGTTTTCATCTTTATCATCTCTGGACAGCTTGCTCTGTTTAATACTGCACAAAATTTCTTATTCACTGATTAGTTCCTTAAGGCCTTCCCAGTTCCCCACCCCCACCCCTGGGTTTCATTGTTCACAGAGTTGGCTTCCTTTCTGCAGACTGCACCGTGAGAAGCAGGCAGCTGTGAGTCTCTGAGGTCATAGTGCAGCGACTTGGTGCAGGTGACTTCCTATCCTGGCTCATGTGCCAACCCTGATCTTTTTATTCCCTGTGAATTCTTGTGGGCCAGGGCCCAGAATTCTATGCTTGAGGTCCTATGCTTGGGCCTGTGCTGTATTTCTGATGATTGCCCGTATCATGTTGCAAACAGCCTATTAGAGGTTGAGAAGGGAAAGATTTTGGAGCCTAAGTTTTTTGTTGAACCATTTAATAATTATGGAGACCCTTAGACCTTAATTTGAACTGCTTGCTTCAAAAGTCTCAACTTGAGAGTGTGGCATTTGAACAGAATGTTAAATGAGGGGTCTTAAAGATGGATAACTAAAGGGCTAGAATTTTCTATGGAATAGGAGACAAGACCTCACTTTATAGGCTAGGTTAATCTGGAACTGATTTTATATAGCTCAGGCTAGCCTCGAACTTAGCAGAGATCCTCCTGCCTCGGCCTCTAGTGGTGATATTACAAGCATGAGCCAACATGTCTGATTTGATTTTTTTCAGATACTTATCTGTTCTAAAGTATAGGTAAATGTATAAACAATATGATAAAGCATATAGATCAGTCTGTCTCACAGTTCCTAATCTAGTTTAAAAGATGGACAACCATTTTTGTAGTACATACCTATGCTACTTTAATGGGAAATAAAACAAAATCATGTGTGTTTTTCTAATCCTTTCTGTAACTTAGGTCCTAAGGTTGGAAACTTGTTTTCTCTTTATGGTTGTTGAGTTTTTAAGAGAAGCCCTGGCAGTTTGAGCAGCATATTTAACCTGCCCACAAACGGCATTGTTTCTCTTTCCTTAAGTCCAGTGATATGCACAGGAAGTTTCAGTTTAAGCATCTTAAGAAACTGCCTTGTTTTCCTTTCAGGCTTCTGGTAGCTGCACTCTATCTAAAACCTAGACACCCCTGAAAGCTCATTAGGAAAATCAAAGCCCAATAAAGCACAATGGTGATACCAACCTGCTAACCCCTCTCAATCCTCTCTAAAACAAATGTTGGTGTCCAGTGCATGTGTGGGGTAAGGAGGCTCCATCCTCGGTTATTTAACAGGCACATGGCTTTCATGAAGGCTCTTCAGAGTCTATTTTATGCTGACTAGGAACACAGAAAACAAACTAATGAGTGCACTGGAGTAGCTCTCCATCCAGCCATGCTAGAGGTGTGCTCAATATTCATGAAGCATGGTGGCTGCCTGTTCCTAGCCTCTGCACGCTTTGTTAATGCAAAGGGACTATCACAGAGTCCTGCTTAGATATATGTTTTAGAATAACGTACACAGAATTAACATCATTTTCTAGGCTGGGAATTGTAGCTCAGTTGATAGAGTGTTTGCCTAGCCCCATAGCACCTGGAAAGCTCTGAGTTTGAGCCCCAGTACCACATAAAACTGTGTGACTTTTCGGGTGTAGCTTCTCTGGCATTTTTAAAGAGATAAAATCTGATAACAAACTCTCCCTATTCCTCTGGTACATGGTTGCCTAAGCAGGACCTGAACACAGAAAGGCTTGCTAATATGGAAGGCGAAATCTCATGGGGCCTCAACCCTTCACAAAGAACTGCAAGTTACTACAATACTACTACTATTGAAAGCAGGCAGAATAGTCTCCTGGGAAGAACCCCCAGTTGATAATCTAATACCGAGTGGTCAGCCCTGATTATATGGATGTGTGTGTGTGTGTGTGTGTGTGTGTGTGTGTGTACGTGTGTGTTGGGAATGCAACACACACGAACACACACACACACACACACACACACTCATTCACACACAACCATGTGACAACAATTAATGTAAAAGAGGCCAAGAATTTGAGAAAGAGCAAAGTGGGGTCACATGGAGGGGTTGGAGGGAGGAAAAGGAAGAAGAGATAAACATTTTAAATTATGTTTTAATTTTTTCAATTTTTTGACATATACTTTATTTACATTTCAAATGTTTCCCCCCTTTCCAGGTCTCCCCTTTGGAAACCCCCTATCCCAACCCCTCTCCCCTGCCTCTATGAGGATATTTCCCCCTCCACCCACCCACTTCCATCTTCCCTCCCTAGCATTCCCCTGCACTAGGGCATCTTACACCCTCAGGCCCAAAGGCCTCTCTTCCCACTGATGTCCAGCATGGCCATCCTTGCCACATATGTGGCCAGCACCATGGGTCACTCCATGTGTATTCTTTGGTTGGTGGACCAGTCTCTGGGAGCTCCAGAGGGTCTGGCCAGTTGACGTTGTTGCTCCCTCCATGGGTCTGCAAACCCCCTCAGTTCCTTCAGTCCCTTCAGTCCAATGGTTGGCTATGAGTATCCACCTCTATTTGTCAGGCTCTGCCTGAGCCTCTCATGAGACAGCTTATCATGCTTCTGTCAGCCAGAACTTCCCAACACCCACAATAATGTCCCGGTTTGGTGGCTATATATGGGATGTATCCCCTGGTGGGGCAGTCTCTGAATGGCCTTTCCTTGAGTCTCTGCTCCATACTTTGCCTCCATATTTCCTCCTGTGAGTATTTTGTTCACCCTTCTAAGAAGCACTGAAGCATCCACAGTTTGGTCTTCCTTCTTCTTAGGCTTCATATGGTCTGTGAATTGAATCTTGGGCATTCCAAATGTTTGAGCTAATATCCACTTATCAGTGAGTACATACCATGTTCATTCTTTTGTGACTGAGTTACCTCACTCAGGATGATATTTTCAAGTTCCATCCATTTGCCTGTGAATTTCATGAAGTCATTGTTCTTAATAGTTGAGTAGTATTCCATTGTGTAAATGTACCACATTTCCTGTATCCATTCCTCTGTTGAAGGACATCTGGGTTGTATCCAGTTTCTGGCTATTATAAATATGGCTGCTATGAACATAGTGGAACATGTGTTCTTATTACATGGTGGAGCATCTTCTGGGCTAGCTAGGCCCAGCTCTGAGCTTCCTCGACAGTCATCACAATGCTAGCTGCCCTCTGAGAACACTCATTGTCCCTCGGGTGGGTGATGCTCTCTGTGTGGGGAAGGGGGGTGTGAGTTCTCTTTTAGTAGACAGTGGACCATGTCCTTGAAGCATGACCATGCCTGTGTTATAACCTCAGAGTCTGAAAGGGTGCTGGGCCCCCAAAGGGGCTCTCAACACTGTTGAAAGTGAAAGCAAAGACTTGTGGATTGACAGGGACTCAAACATGGCCAGCCAATCCACCCCATCCAGATCTATATAGTTCCTTCACTAAAGATCTTGCCTTAGGCAAGCAAGACTTCCTGCAGTGGGGTGCTCCTCCTTCTCAGCCCATTTGATTTTCAGCCACTGAAGCTCACTCCTTGCTGCTATGTCATCTGCCTGTCTGCTTCATAACTGCTGAACCAACCATCCTATGGTGTCACACGCTTGCTTCATGAGAACTTTCTGATTCTTCCTTCAGAGCTAGACAGGTTGCTGGGTGCTTGATGCACTGCAGTGAAAATGTTTGTTTTAGGATAGGAAGGGGCTTCCGTCTGAGCTGGAAATCAGACATTTGAGGCTGGAGTGATACTTTGAGGGTATGTTGTGTCTGAGAAGCCGTCAGTGTCTGACTATGCAGTGGTGTATGCTCTGGCATTCTGGCAGCTTGCTCTCACCCTTCCTGTTTGGGATGCTCCTTCCTATAACCCACCTTAAGGCTGCCTCCCTTGTTTGCCTGGTCCTAGTACGCTAAGACTCTGAACTGCAGTTCCTATGCAAATGTGTCTAAAATGAAATTGGGTTTTGTAAATTTGGCAATCAAACTAAACACCCCATGCATGTGATGAAAACACTGAGCTAGCCTCTCAGCAGCAAGAATGGGATTTCAAGAGCTTTGGAAAAAGCAATGTGCTGCACTTGGAGGAGGGAGTATGTGGTCACCGTGCAGGCTGCTTGACTCAGAGAGTGACTTTTGGATAAGTGAAGGCTACTCTGGAGTTATTCAGAAGTAGTGTCTCCTCCTTACTTTTAGGTCTTCACAATACTGCTAATGTGGAATTTCTGAGTAGGAGCCCTGGATGCGTCTGAGGATGAGTTGTGACATGCTTTCAATTAAAATCAGGAATTCTCCCCAAATTTGTTCCCGTGCTCTCTCTCGCCTCTAAAGCACTTTAATTATCTAATGTGCTTGCTATTCATTGGCACAGTAAAGCTTCCGAAAGCACCAAACATAACCTCAGTGGAAGCTAAAGTCACAGAACTCCTAAACATAGAAACCACGTTTAAGAATTTAAAAAAATAAAATAAAATAAAATTATGGTGTCCAAAGAACTCCAAACTGACAATTCCCAGCACAGGAGAAGACAGCATGCAAAGGAAGACTTCTCTAGGAAAGAGGCATATCCATCAGGAGGGGACATTGCCTAGGGATTCTGGGTGCCAGGGAGCATGAAAGTCAAGCACTATGACTGCCCAGAGGCTCAGAAGGATTCTATGGTGCTGACAAAGTGGGGCCCTGCTAGAATCAGCCTCGTGGGAGCACACACTGGGCAGCTGCCAGGTTTGTTCCCAGGAACCACATAATGATATTCTACCTCCAGAGGAAGCCACCAAGCCTGGACTTGCTGAGTTTGTATTTACTTGAAGGCATTTCTCCAGCCTTAAATATACAAAACACAGTTCATTCTTCTAGACTGCTCCCCCAACCCCCCTGCAAAACCTTTACTTGTTGAGAAAATGCTTCGGAATTTAACCTCTTCCTAGACAGGAAGCAAGGGGAGATAGGATTGGCTAGTAGTCTAGAATTAGGAGTTAGGAACTCTAAAGTGTTTAGAGGGAAGGGGGAGCCTTGGGGGCTTCTTGACTTCTGTCTGACCTCTGCCTGGCTTAGCTTGGCTTGGGGCTGTGACCTGTTCCATGCTACTCTGATGGGCTGGAAGTGGCTCAGTGGCTTCTCCCGTATCAGAGGAATTGTGTTCTTAGGCACAGTAGCCAAATGTGTGTCCAGTCTCTGTCTGTAGAAGCCTTGTAGAAGAAGTCACAAATCTTGACTAGATTCTGCTTTAAATGGTGTCTCTGCTGAGCACACAGGTGCTCTTCCTTGTCATTGTTTCCCAAATGATATCATAAAACAGCTGGCCCTTCAGCATTTGCACTCAGTGGTGCTACAAAGAATCTAGAGGTGATTCCTGGTATTTGATTACAGGGAGGGTGGTGATGGATGTGTATAAATTCGACAAGATTTCCTGTTACTCACTGATGAGCTCCAGTTCCCCATGGCTAGGGGAGGTGCCTCTAAAGCCAGCTCAGTCATGTTCAGGATGCAAAGAGGCCCTGTGATGTGGTCATTGACCAGAGGCTCCTTCTCATGAAGCTGTTTCTCACAAGTGGCATCTCTCAGACTTACGAAAGAGAAGTCCAGGCCTGTGGTGCTGGTCTTAGGGAGTGAAAGGGTTGGAGAGAAATTTCCAAGTCAGCAGTAAGCTGCAGAGTGCTTGTCAGGGGCACAACCTTGGGTGCTATCATGATGGCCCTGAATGGAGAAGGGAGGTGGGCGTGTCTTGAGGAAAGTTCCACCTCACATGGATTCTAGAGCAGTGTAAGACAAGAAAAGGTGACTCCACTAACTTCCCTGAGTAGGTCTGTCACAGTGTGGGGGCTGTGTCAGGAACATCCCTGGCTGGTAGTGGCGTATTAAATACCTAAGGGGTAGTATCTGAGAAATGCCAGGGCTGTGAGACAGCCTGGCCCCGGAGTAGAGTCAGGACCTGGAAAACAAGAGACATTTAACATTCAATCTTAGATGAACTTTAAAACCCAGGGATAAGACAAACTTGTCTAGAGAGTGTGTAGAAAGAATGAATGCCCAGGCAGGTCTTAGGTCTTCGCAAGGCCCTACTGAGCACCCTGAAAGGCACAAGTGAGAAGTCACCACTCAGGTAGGAGATTAGCCACGCTGTTCTGAGAGAGAGCAATTGGCTGCCATGCGCTATTGAGGGTTGAGTGAAATTCATGAAGCAACCATTAGATTTGATAGCTCACAGGCCACCATGGACCTGGATAGCTGAGTTAAATAGTGAAGATAAAGTCAAGTTCCTATCAAGTTGTGTTGGAGAGTGCAAAAGTTGCTTGTTTAGATAGTGGAACAAAATACTCAGATGAAATGAACTTGGGGAGGAAGGGTTTCTTTTGGCTCACACTTTTAAGATATTGTCCACCATGACAGAGAATTGACCCAGTCTGGAAAATCCCTCACAGATGTGCTGGGAAGTTTGTCTCAGTAGAGATTCTGAATCCTGTGAAATTGACATCTGGATTAATGATCACAGGGAGTCACTGGGAAGTGAGGAAGTGGAGCCATGGGCTGTATGTAGTAAGTCTTGAGAGAGTCTTTTCTTAGTGAAGCGTGGGGCCAAGGACAAGACAGGTAATTATCTAGGTAAAGGGTGACATCAGAGAAGGAGCCTGGGGGCAGAAGCGTGGAATGACTTTGGAGGAAGGACTGGGGCAGGTGGTGTTTTAAACTGTTCCCTCTTGAGCCAGTTCTTTCTCTTTGATGAAGTAAATACCCAACAGGGGTAGTTTGGGGGAAGGCGGATTGGTTTTGACTCCTGGCTTAAGAGAATATGGTAGGTAGAGCAACCTTGGTTCTGTGCTGACCGGAGTTGGAGCTACAAATAATTTCTTTACATCCTCATGGACCAGGAAGCAGAGAAGGAATACTAACACTAAGCTTGCTTTCTTCTTTCTCCCTCTTTTCTTCCATCCAATTCTCCAGCCCATGGGATGGTGCTATCCAAATGGGGGGGGGGGTGTCTTTCTTTCCCCAAAAGTGAATTCTCTCTGCAACCCCCTCTCAGATACACCCAGAACTTTCCCTTGGTCTCCTAGGTGAGTTTAAATCAGATAAATCAAGATGACAAGGAAGATTGACTGTCACACCTGTGAGCTGTAGAGGGCAGTTCCCTGCCGGGCTCTTCTCACCGTCTCTGTCAAGTCTACTCCCTAGGCACTGAGGTGTGGGCACATGCGACACAGAGTCCTGGGTCTCCCTCTTGGTGAAGAGCAAATAAAGAAGCAGGAGCTGGTTTTGAACAATATGGGGGCTTATGGCGGGAGAAATGGCACATTGTTTAACCTGACATTGACTGATAGATCAGCCCAGCTAGCAGACACGTCTAAGCCCACTGTGATTTAAAGGTAGTTCTTGGCCTTGGAGAAAAACATGCAGTCAAATCCCTTTCTACTTAGAAGAATACCTATGGGTTTGAGAAGTGGCAGCAACAGCTTGAGAAGGGATAGCCTAAGGTTGCCTTGGTGTTATAAAGTGCATCATTGAACAGACTCCAGGAGTGTGTGTGCAGTAGGGTGTGAGTGTGCACGTGTGTGTGTGTTTCTTGAGGAAGAGATTCTTAGAAGAAAATGGGATAAAAGGAAGGGCGGTTTTGAGGGAGAGATTGTAGCGGCAACTGGGAGGTCAGGAAACTGACCCAGCACCCCTCAGGACTGAAGGTGCTGGAGTTAAGAAGGCATACTAGCTTCCATTGAGTGAGTTGCTCATGGCTCTCTGAGGGTGAGTTCTACTGTGGGAAAGAAAGATTCTGAGCTGGCTGCAGCTCCTCACAAATGCTGAGCTGTGGGTCTGGGATCTGTGAGTTCCAAGGCCCCAGGCAGCCTGCTATGCCTGGTTTTAAGTACTGGGGAGTTGGCTCAGATTCTTGCTTATCCAAGCTTGCTAGCACTTGTGGCCTAGAACAAGTCATTTGACATGTTGTGCCTGCTTCCTCACTGGAAAAATTCAAACTGTGACTGTTGTCATTGGGATCAACTGAAGTCCCCAGCTCAGCGTGTACTGCCTTACTTTGTTGCAAGCTGAATTTGAGTTTTGGGGACAAATACCTTGGGTTTGAATTTCTGTTTCCACCGATGACTAGCTGTGTGATCATGGATAGTGTGCTCTGCCTCAGATTCCTAATTGTTACAGTTGAGGAGCATTAATACCGTCTGCCGAGGTATATAATAAAGGGTAAATGAGGAACTAGTGACGGAATCTGGGTGATCCCTGAGAGGAGCTCCAGGTTTGCAGGATCACTGGGTGCTGGGTTTGGGTGATGGGGCTAATGCATTCAAGTGGGCGGGGCTGTCTATGCTCCTGTGTGATGTTTTGTCTCTTTTCCAGTTCCGCTTGGTGGTGAAGACAGCCCTGAAGCTTCTGCTGGTCTTCGTGGAGTATTCTGAGTCCAATGCACCACTTCTCATTCAGGCTGTTTCTGCTGTTGACACCAAAAGAGGTGAGCAGTCTCTGCTCTGGGGCACCAAGGTCCCAGTGTCTTAGATAGGGAGGTTTCCGTCTTCTAGTTATTGGGAGCATCCTCTGTGTGGAGACATCTCCATGAAGGATTGAGAGTGGTAGCTATGGAGATTATGACTGGCATAGGACATGACAATGAAGAAAATACACTAGTGGACTTAGCCAGGACATGTCAGACCATTGTCTTTTGCTTCTGCCACTGAAACCACACAGAGCACCTATTCTCCTGATCCAATTCAAGTCACCTTGTATCCTGTCTTCTCTTCTTTGCCTTGTGTCATACTGACCCATAGATATTCCTTAAGCATTCTGCCCTCCTTCCCTAGGCCCATGCAGTGGCTTACTCGGGAGTCTCAGCATTTCTTGACCAGCTATCACCCACCACCTTGAAGTACAATTTTTCATCATTCCATCTCACCCTGTCAGCATGTCCTTAGTGCCTACAGCATGAAAACATCTGAGCCTTTCTGAGTAAAGGGCCACCTGCCATGCTATCTCCCTCCTGGTCTGTAACACCCCTTCCTCTCTCACGAGTTCACAAAGCTCCCAAACAACCTTTCTCTCTGCTATGCTGTCATTTGTTGACTTGAGTATGTCCCACTCATAGGTGGTGTTTCTGTCTCCCATCTTACTGTTCCAGCACTCAGCTGTCCTGGGTGGATAGGCATACAACACACAGGTAGAAAAGAGTGGAGTGGCCTACACCACACATAGTCTCAGCACTGAGGAGGCTGAAGCAGGAGTACCATGAGTTTGAAGTTAGCCTAGGTTACTGTCTTAACTGTTTTACTGCTGTGAAAAGACACCGTGACCAAAGCAACTCTTATAAGGACAACATTTAATTGGGGTTGGCTTACAGGTTCAGAGGTTCAGTTCATTATCATAAAGTCAGGAACATGGCAACAGCCTGGCAGAATACTGATTTCCAGGCAGCTAGGATGAGGATCTTATAGCCCACACCCACAGTGATGCCCATTCAGAATGTGTAAAACAGTAGCTTCCTGGTTTCTTTGAAGGAAAACTGAGTTAATAAAAGCTACCCAGGACTATGAACTGGGCACCTACACTTTTGTTCTGAACACACAGGCAGATGCCAGGCATGGCATGGTCAGTCCAGCCTAGAAGCAACTCTTGGTCTCTTGGAAGGAGTACATAAAAAATATGGTAGAGACTCAGGCAGGGTCAGAGTCTGGAGTCTGGAAGGTGGGTTCCCAGACCACACCCACTTTCCCCTCTACCACAGCATGCTGCCATCTGCTACCAGATAGGAACTATGAACAGATTATAGGGCCAACTAACAGTCCTGAATAAGGACAACCAGTGGCTAAGAAACTATTTGACTTCCTCAGAACCAGCTTGTTAGAACCTGAAGTGAAAGGTAGGTATTTGGGAATATGATGATTCCCTTGACTTATCCTTGCTGGATGTATGTTCCATCCCCCAGCTCTGGAGTTACCCTAGGACAATGGGTAGGCTTTTTGTTAGCCTCTCTTAAATGTTGGGTAACTCAAGGGCACTTGCCATGTGACCATGATACAGGGATATCCTTCTCATGGCTTTGAGGTTTTCTTTTGGCCTTGCTGAGTAGGGTCTTCTACCATCTGCCTCTGGAGTTCCTACTGCATCCAGGGCATGTTGTGGAGTGGAAATAACCCTCAGATGAACCTAGGTCTTTGTTTCCCACATCCAAGCTTCATTCCACAGTCCCAGCCTGAGGCCTCTGCTATCTCAAGTCTGTCCAACAAGACAAAATGATGGCCATCTTTTCTCAATTAGAAAAAAACAATCCCATAGATTGTTTTCTCAGCTTGGTAAATCTTGCCTATAAAATTTCTTCAACCTTTGGCAAGTGCTGTCATCTGCCTGCCACTAAACACGAAGAGCTGCAAGCAAAGGCATATCACTAATGAAAAGCTCAGAGAAACCTCATCATGTATGGCTCAATAGCATGCTCCTTCACAGACATGTGTGGTCTTGGCTGTGATTTTTGTAGTGCATACATATAATGTCATCTTGGTTTACTGCTAGTAAAGTTGTCCTAGGATTCTGTGATGGAATTAAACACACAAATGTGTCATAGAGTTATGCAGAGAACACCATGGATTCCAGGTGTTTCCAGCAGCAGGTTTCAGAGCAGTCTCCAGCTTCCTCTCAACTGGGCTGGAGCACAGCCTATGTGCCAGGGATGACTGAAGGGGAGCTGAGCGTGTCCACATGGGCACATGTGCAAATAACCCATAAATTCTGCTCCACAGGGAAGCTTCAGACTCATTCCTTGGCAGGAACGACAGGCATGGGAAAGTGGGGACAGTTGTCTTTCTGTTTCTTTTTTTAAATAGGAAAACTTCAGAATTGAGGAATCAGCAAATAAAACTAACAAAATTATTAAAGCCCTCAAAAAACCATTACCGCCTAAAGCAGTTGAAGAACACGTTCCCTTGGTGGCTTTGTTTGTAAAGCATTCGTAGCCACCTATGAGTTAACCAGAAGATCTCATTCTGTGTCATGGGCCTAGAGTGGGCCACTTAGCCTAGAGAGAAAGCAAAGTCCATCCCCAGGGCCCAGTAGTGTAGCTCAGTGGCAGAGTGCCTGGCTGGTATGCTGAGGCCCTGAGTTCAACCTTCATTGATGCAAAACACACAAACAAACAGTGCATCATAGGTAGTAATTAATATTTATGAGTATGAATATGTGAACATTTTAAATGCCTCATTGGGCCTAGTCTGCTATACTTTTACTTTGGGGGCTAGAATAGAAAAAGTGTGTGTGTGTGTGCATGCATGCATATATATATGAATGAGGTTCTTTCCTTTTCTGTGTGCTACCTGACTCTGTTGCTTGGCTTTGCCTTCCTCAGGCCTCACAAGTCATGTTGGATTCAAAGTAAACAATGAGGAAGTAGTTCTGAGTCCAGAAGCACCAGAAAAATTAGAAGCTATCGGCTGCAGCATTTCTTCCAGACACAATGCTTCAGTGAATTCTCCCTAGCATGGTTCTTTTTTAGCTATCTTCTGGGAATTCTGTAGTCCTTGAGCCTGGTGCCCCATTAGAAACACAAGCAGATACTTCCTGAACTCCTTGGGACAGTGAGACCAAGATCTACTGGTTGGCTGTCATTGTTGGTTGCTTGAAGAACAACTATACCCCTGCAAAGGAGTTTGACGATAAATATCAGGAGACAATTCAGTAGGTAGTAGGAGGGAGAGAGTTTCTGTGTGTTCAGAGTTTTAAAAAGCAGGAGGGGGATCACGTGGTTCTAACTGGCTGGATAACTCAGCTAAAGGATGACACCAGGTTCACTCACTGGGAGAGATGCCGTATCTCTGTGTGGGATTAATCTCTACATGTCATGTCTTATAGGAAGCCTACTCTTCAGTCCTTCCAACCTCTTTCTTCCCTCTCGCTCTTGTAAAGCCGTTCCATCTTCACATATTAAATGCTCTCTCAGAAATCATTACTGTTCTCAGGCATTTCATTGACCCTGTGCCATAGCGCAGGCATTGCATTGAAAGTGCAGAGATGAACATGAGTGATACTGACTCTGCCTTTGGGAGAGGTTTATCTCAAGGCCAAGATCAGCTCTGTCACAACCCAGCCAAGGACCAGCACTTGGAAACTGCTGCATTTAGGTTCTTTGCTAATTTACTTTATCAAGCAAAATTAAGTGACATCCTTTTGAGATAATTTATAGAGGAATCACACAGAGAAAGGTTCACATTCCAGCCCACCAACCCAAGGGCAAGCCAGGGCTTTCATCACTCCTAATATTTATCTCAGGCATGGAACTGTACTAAAGATTGTTTCCTCCTTTGTGACCTTCCGCTTGACTTGGTGGTCTTGAATGCGGTATGTTTTTTAGCTCTCTCCGAGAGGCTGGAGAGACCAGCTCATGAGCTGGGCTCACTTGGAGAGGAACTTTTTGTCTTTTTACAGCCATCTTTACTGCATCTCCCTTGCTGTCACTATAGCCTTAACTGTAAATATCCCCACTGCTTCTCAGATGCTGGCTCTCAGTCTGTATTGGAACATCATCTAGCTACTCCATTAGATTCCAAACCCATTGAGGGTAGTTACCTACCAGTCTCTGTTCCTGGCTGATGCCCGGACAATATCTGTACCCTGATGGATTAGACATTGTATTCTTTTGTTCTAGATGTTTGCTAGGAAGCTGTGCCGCTGTTACTGCTGGGAGCTAGTAGAGTTAATGAAGGTCTCTATGCCTTGTTCAGTGTGTGCAGTTGAACCTTCAGCAAGTACGTCGGAAAGGTTTGTCGAGTCAGTGAAGTCTGCCTCCCAAAGGTGTGCACACAAACAGACTTAAAAATTACATATTTAATATAAAGGAGACTTCTCAAGCAAATGGTTATGGACACTAATAATGAACATGAGACAGGATTGGAGGATGGCACAAGTCCAGCTTAGAGATGTCTCCCCACTTACACATGCAATAACTAAAAGACAATCTCCATCCCCAGGGCAGGAATCCTTGGTGAAACTTCATCGTGATTGAAATAATGTGTGTCATTGAATTACTGTTCCTAATGATCTTTGCTTTACTTGTAGGTGTCAAACCCTGGTCCAACATCATGGAAATCTTGGAAGAAAAAGATGGAGTTGACACGGAGCTATTGGTTTATGCAATGACTCTAGTGAACAAGGTTAGTTAATGTGTGTTCTAGATTGTGCCCTCGGCATCAAAAAACAGGGGTTGAAGCCTTAAACCCCAGTACATAGGAAGAGGGTCTTTGCAGATGTGACTCAGTCAGTGTGAACACAGCCAGGGAAGACAGCCACATGAAGACAGAGGCAGAGGTTAAAATGGTGCTCTGTGGGCCAGCAAGGACCAAAGCTGGCTAACAACTAACTAGTCAATGGGATCACTCTGTGAAGCTGGTACAGAAAACATAGCCCTGCTGATACTTAATTTCAGGTCGTAAAATTCTGACTCGGTAAGACACCTAGCTCTTGGTAGCTAGTTACAGCAGCTGTAGGAAACTGATACCTTGTGAAAATGTAAATTGTTCCTCATGAGCCACACAATGTGGTCCTTAGCTTGGTGGCTAGAAGGCAGTAGCAAGAATAGTAGGAGAACATTTGATACCAAGACTCACCCATAATGACATTCCCCTTTAGAATTATCACCTTGACTTGGAAGAAATGATTGACAAATCGGAGACACAAAGTTTCTTGCTTGAATTCTGAGTGCTGGGCAGAGGCAAGGACACTGGAGGCAGAGTGAAACTCCTTATGTTGTCAGGGCCTCTCATCTATGCTATTGATCTCTATCACATCCCTTTCTGGTCATCAAAGTGTACGACAGTCACAGTCCTTTGATGTTGTCCCCAGAAGTTGGGGCATTGGTTTCCATTGTGATCCTGAACAGGTTGTCTTAGTCCTAATGTCCCAAGAATCATTGTCACCCACCCTGAGGATTGTCTTTAGACTGTTGACTGTGAGTCTCCAGGATCAACTACAGTGATAGTGAGTAAGGCCTTGGAAGGTTCCAGAATCCCTTGCTGGAATATAACTTGAGACTTGCTTCTCCTAATGAACTGGAGACATATTTATTTGTAGTGACTAAACAGTATTTCCCCTACATATTCCTGGCTAGAACTCAATGTGTAGAGCAGGCTGTCCTTGGACTCACAGTGGGAAAGGTTTCTAAAGGCCTCAGATGTTATCTGAAGACCCGATTAGCTTTTGAGATGGTGGAAGTTAGGAGTGTGTGATGTTAATAGATCTTAAAAGATTTTTGTCTATTAGTTTTTGTCTATTAGTCTGTTAGTTCTGAGACAGGGGTGGGCAAGGAATGGATATTTGGGGAGTAGGAGGCTAAACCTAGCCAAGATAGGATAATCAGCCTCTGGACTTGTAGCATTTCAACCCCTTCAGATCACGATAGTACTAATAAGCCCACCAGTTCATGCAGGCACAGCTCCATCCCCACCCAGGAACTCTTAACAGACCTTATCCATGTCTATCCTGATTAGTTTTTACTGTCAGTTTGACATACTTTAGAGTCACCTGGGAACAGGCAACCTCAAATGAAAATTTCCTCGATCAAATTGGCCTGTGACCATGTCTGTGAGGGAATAGTCTTGGTAGGTCATTGATATGGGAGGGCCAGCCCATTGTGGGCAGCACCATCCCTAGTCAATTGGACCTAGGCTATGGACCTGGGGAGAAAAAAAAAGCTGACCATGAGTCAGAGAACAGCCTAGCAAACAGGATTCTATCATGGTTTCTGCTTCATTTTCTGCCTGGGTTCCTGTCCCAGATTTCCCCAGTGATTGACTATGACCTGGAAGTGTAAGCCACATAGAGCCATTCAGCCCCTAAGTTGCTTTTGGTCCGTGTTTATCACAGCATCAGAAAAGCAAACCAGGACAGTTCTTTACAAACAAGAAGGTCCTGGGAGAGGTCATTCCAGATACAACTGTTCCTGGAAAAGTCCACAAACCACTGCCATGCAGAGTTCGTTTTGCTTTATTAAATTACAGTCACGTTTAGGGCTCCAATGAGTCAGATGCATCAAGCTACCAAAATGCAAACTGAAATGTTAATGTGAGTCTGGGGTGGGGGGAATACATATTCTGAAGTCTGAGAAATTATGTTGCAAGTTGGGTGGTTTCTAACCAGAATCAAATTCAACAAAATCAATGGTGGTATAATAACATGGAATTTAAAAACTGGCATTTTCTTGATAAAACAAAGGCAGCAAACTCTACCCTGCCTTGGGTTTGAGACCAGTGTGCCTTTTTTTTCCTACCAGAGACATCAAGCAAACCTCTTACCTTCCCACATTCCTACGCATGTCTTGGAAATAATTTAGGTAAAGAAGATGCTAAAGTGAGACTCCTTCTCTGCCATATTGAAATTCTCCTGGGTAGAGCCCCTTGCTTGGAGTGAGAGCTCATGCACTGGTTGCCTCAGAATGAGATGAGGTGGATGGAGAGGTTAAGAACCCCAGGGAGCTCTGGGAAGAGGTACTGTTTCATTAGGGCCTTGGTATAGTTGACCACATAGGATTCAAGCTAAGTAGATTTTTTTAAAAAAAAAACATTTGATTTTATTGCTTTATACACTAAAATGGATCTTTCCCTTCAGCTATATAGAACATTCTTTTATAGACATTGTAACCCCTTATTCAAAACCCTTGACAGCCACTGATTTTCTATATACTACTATAATCTTGTCTTTTCAGGGTCAAAAGGAATCTTGTAGTATGTAACCATTTAGGGCTGGCTTCCTTCTCTCTGAAAAACTTGTGAAACTCAGTTGTGTTGCTGTGTATGTTAATAGCTCACCCCCCTTTGGGGGTGTATATGATTGTACTGCACATGTACTTCCCAATATAGTCATTCATTTATCTGTTGAGGGAGACTAGGGATCTCTAACTTACCTATTTGCCCATGGAAGGAGTTGAGGATCATGGCTCTTGACTTCCACAGGTGACACTGAGAACAGGTGACATTGGGAACAGGGGCTTTACCACACTGGTTTTATCCTGCATGATGGTTTTACCCTCAGGTTATCTCTGAAAACCTAAGGAAGAGACAAATTTTTTGGAAGACAGAATTTGGTCTCTGATGAATGCCAGTAAAGAATTGTTAGTGACAGATCCTGGCAAGACAAAGTCTGAAAGAAAACAGAGGTGAGGAACACCAGATGTAAGGCAGCTGTGGGGCGTCTACAGCCTCAGGAAACTCTTGCCGGCAGGACCTTCTGGCAATGCCATGGTCTGTGCCAGCTGTAGGTGTCTTAACAATGAGCATGGCAATGGAACTGGAAGACTCCCAGGTGGGAATGAGGTGGAGGTAGCTGAGCATATTAGAGCAACAGTCTGGAAAAGGTGACTAAGTGTCTGGGATGTGGGACTTTTCTGCACAGCAGGAAGTGCCACAGTCCTACTGCAGCCTGCATGAATGCTGGAGGGTCACAGGCTCAACACAAACTCAAGTTGTTCACGGTGTAACTAAAAATGGCTACTTGCAACTTCAGTTTGGGGCCTGTTACTTGGCAAAGGCCTTCAAGTCTGCTTATTGTGGAGAGCTGGCTCTTTGGTTATTTAACAACTGACCCTGGGAGACAAGGGAATTAGCTAGAGTTTTAGCTTAGCCCCCTTGGGTTTTATGTGAAAAGAGAACCTGTAGTGCTGGGAAGATGGCTCCGTCAGGAATGTGTCTGCCACAAGGGCAGGAGGACTTGTGGGTTCCCTAACACCTGTGTAGAGCCAGGTTGATGACAGAGAGGTGGATCCCTGAAGCTCATTGGCCAGTCAGCCTAGCTGAGTTAGGGAGCCCCAAGCTCAGTGAGAGACCTTATTTCAAAGGTTAAATTGGAAAGACATTGAGGGAGGAAAGCATCGGACCCAAAATCCTCTGGCCTACATAGACACAGACAGACAGACAGACAGACAGACAGACTCCCTATTGACTCTAGATATGGGAGCTGGGTGAGTAAAGAAGGAAGGAGAGAGAGCAGGGAGAGGGTGGAGTCAAGGAGATTGAGATTCTTTGAGTTGCTGGTGGGCCCCGCACCTCTGTGCAGGACGTTTTAAGTCCAACTAGCCTGCCTTCCTCCGTTGCCTCCTCTGTAGTCAGCAGGCATTTTGAGTGTGTCCAGTTATCCTCCATGTGCCTGCCTAGTATTACCACCCCCTCTTTGACCTTTACTAAATGTTAGAGCTTTTATAACTCAAAGGGTGAGATTGTGGTGGCAACAGAGTCTGGGAGGGCGTGCTGGGTAGGGAGGGTGTGGTGTGGGTACAGAGGTGGCAGTGTCTTAGTTATTAGTAAAGCCCAGTTGACTGCCACTATGGCAGGCACAGGGTGTGCTGCCACATCTGTCCACATGTGTGAGTGCCTCTTGTAGCTTCCAAGTCATGTCCTCTTATGAGGTGTCCTTTTGGGGTCTCCTGAGTGATGGAGATGATCATGTCTCTGACCTCAGGCACAAGAGTTGTGTTCTGTTTGATCAGCATAAAAATGCTAAAGCCCATTATTTAGCATATAAATAAAGACATTCTTTTACTGTTGATAGAAGTTGTCAGAGAACTTGGGGTTGTGAGGTGATCCCTATGAAAGGGTTGGTCCATCGCAACATGACAAGCTAACATGTTGAAAATAAATTTGAAATATAAGTGGTCTTCTTAGAAATACAAAGGCAGTGGAATAAATAGGGACTTGAACAGTGCCTGGGAGTCCAGGCTGGAATCCCCTGTGTGGAATACAGGAGTGTGTGGAGACTGAGCTGTGGCTCAGAGTGGGCCTTCACTCCAGTCTTCAGTAATTTCTGGTCATCTGTGAAATTTCTCCCACCCCTGAGCCTTCATCTTCCTCACGTGTATGATGAGGAGCTTACAGTAACTTCGAAGGCTCCTTCTGTTCTGAGCAGGAGATGGCTGAGAGCATCCTCCCTTTAGGAGATGTAGAACTCAGAACAAAGTATGGTTACCCTAGCCCAGTTAACTTGTCTTCTTAGCTCTTGGTAGCTTGTCTTAGTCAGGGTTTCAATTCCTGCACAAACATCATGACCAAGATGCGAGTTGGGGAGGAAAGGGTTTATTGAGCTTACACTTCCAATTGTTGTTCATCACCAAAGGAAGTCAGGACTGGAACTCAAGCAGGAGCTGCTGCAGAGGCCATGGAGGAATGTAACTTACTAGCTTGCTTCCCCTGGCTTGCTCAGCCTGCTTTCTTATAGAGCCCAAGACTACCAGCCCACAGATGGTACCACCCACAAGGGGCCTTCCCCTCTTGATCACTAATTGAGAAAATGCCTTACAGCTGGATCTCATGGAGGCATTTTCTCAACTGAAGCTTTCTCTGTGATAACTCCAGCTTGTGACAAGTTGACACAAAACCAGCCAGTACATAGCTGCTTTGAAATTCCTTGTGTTTCACAAAGTTTCAAGGACCAAAGAGAGGATCTGCTGAACTTTAGTGGAAGAGAATCATTTAATTAAAACTCTCACTATTATATTGATTCTAACAGGAATTTCAAACCTAGGAGCACATTAAATTTCCATTGTCATGTGACAGATCCCACAAGCTTAGCCACTTGGAGCAATGCACATTTATCATCTCACAGTTTCCAAGGGATTGGAGTCCAGACAAGTCCTTACTGGGTTGTCTGCTCAGGGCCTCACAAGGCTGCAATCAAGCTGCTGGCCAGGATGGACTCTGGTAGCCTTTTGTGAATGTCTGCTAAATTCTTTTCAACTTCTTGTGTCTAGCACTTTCTTTCAAACCAGTCTGAGCTCAGGGCACTATGCCCTCTTTTAAATGGTTTAACCACTTACTATGGAAGACTATCTGATTTGAAACCTTGATGATACCTGCAAAATCCTTTCCCCAGGCTAGCCTAATCATGAGTGTAATAAGTCACCCACAGGAGTACCCAGCCCCAACTAGATCGCAGGGGCTCCTACAGCCCTGTATTTCGGGGGCAAGAGTCCTGAGTTCACCATGCTACCTCTCAGAAGATTTCCTCATTGAATGAATTTGTCCTGTGCCTTGTACTATTGTGGGTTTTTATAACTGAGACCACCAGCTACCACATAAACATGTCTTCATTGCCTAGTGACATTCCCGGTTCTTCTCTTGTAGACATTGGCAGGACTGCCAGATCAAGACACCTTCTATGATGTAGTAGACTGCCTGGAGGAGCTGGGCATCGCCTCTGTGTCCCAAAGGCACTTGAACAAGAAAGGCACGGACCTGGACTTGTTGGAGCAGTTTAATATCTATGAGGTAACAGAATGTTCTTTTTCTAATTCGTCCACAGAGCATCAGCAAACGTCAGAGGGTGAATCACATGTCCTCCAGACTGGGGTTCTAAGTGTGGTAGAGGGATTCCCACATCTTGGGGAATTTTCTAAAAATGTAAGCTTTTGAGTCCCACCCAGATTTCCTGAGTCAGAAACTCTTTAGAATGGAGCTAGCAAGCCTTCCAGGAGACCCTAATATGTGGTTGGGCTTCAGAACCTTTGACACAGTGGAAGCTAGGAACTATTCTGTATTGAAGAACATGTACTATATTGACAGATCTACTCAAGGAGAAATCAGGTAGAGAGGCAGGGTGGAGAAGGTGGAAGGAGGGGGAGGGGGAGGGGAAGAGGGAGAAGTAAGAGGAAGAGGGAGAGGGAGGGGTGGGGGTAGGGAGAAGGAGAGGGAGAGAGTACAGCTGAGTATATATACTGTGAAGTAGAAATTCATGAGTAGTTTTGGGAAAAACTCATTCCCCATTTTAAAGACAGAGTCTCATATAGCCCAGGCTAGCCTCAGATTCCACATGTAGTCAAGGGTGACCTTCAACACCAAACTGTCCTGGCTCTACCTCCTACGTGCTGGGATTACAAGCACAGGCCACTGTTCCTACAACAGAAAACAGTACTTTAAGGATGTTGCACAATATTGCACTTTCTTCTGTGTTTTCTCTCACCTCATTACTGTGCTTTTCTGTCTGGGACCTTATATCACCAGGAAAATACCAAAATTTAACATTAAATGCTCTTGGTTATCTTTATACTATGTGATAGCATTTAAAACACAAATGTGACAATATTTAAATTGTAGGAAGAGTTGGCAAAAATTTCCCAGCTCGTATTTGGAATCATTGTCAGACGTATCAGGACAGGGGAGACACTGTTAGGATCCTTGTTTTGTTTTGTTTCTGGATACGGATGCATTCTACCAGCATTCTGTAATCAGCTTTCTGGTCAGTTATGAAGGGATGGATGTAAAAGGAACGTTGAGCTTCTGTCTGTCCCTGTTGTTCTGTGTTACCAGGCAGCATAAGTGATTGGCTAACACAGGAAGGTGGCTGCGTTGGAAGGGTGTGAGAGAGCTCCTTCTCTGTGTCCATCTGCAGATGTAGTTGCCATGGAAGCAAAGCTCCCAGGGTTGCTCAGTGGTGGGGCTTGCTGACTCCCCACTTCATGGTCTGCCTACCATAGGCTTTTGCATGGCCTCAGTTTCCATCGGTGCCTTTGGTGGTTCAACTACACTCGTCTTCCTGTTTCCTGGATGTGGAAACTAGGTCATTTGAGGAGCCTTTACCTTCCTCTCCTCTTTCCTCAGCCTTCTTTTTCTCTATTCTCCTGCTGGCAAACACTCTAAAGTGTCATTTCCATGAAGCCTTGTTAGCAAGGGGCTTCTGTAACTTGTTCCCAGTCCTCCACTGTTCAAAAGCAAATAATTCCGGTATCCACACCTCTGTCTAGAAGTTCTTGTGACAATCCTGTCTGTCACTTTGAGCAACCCTAAATCCTATGTTCCATGCCTCTTTCAAAAGCAAGGGCCCAGCACAGCTGCCTAAAGTTCCTTATGGGCTAAGATGACGATCTTCTGCAAACATCACACACGTGTATGGTAGTATTGCCAAAGGTGGGGCTCAGGAAAGGCATGGTTTACTCTGATGCCCAAGTTTTAACTCAGGGTGACAACCAAATATGTTAGGTAGCAGACAGAGTCTGGGTCCTCATGCCTATCTGAAAGTTAATGCATTTTTAGAAAACATTTGCTGTCGTAGGAAGCCAACTTTAAATATGTGCAAGGAAAGCAAGAAGAATCTACATACAGAGCCAATACTTTCTTTAGAAAGACTTTGAATTTCTCAAGTGCTTGCAAAGATCTTGGGTAGACTTCTAGAGTGCTTTCTCCTGGGACGGAATGTCTGGTGGCCACATGTCTTAGGCTTTCTGGGACAGGCCTAGTTTTGTGTAATTTAATTCCATTTCAGAAAGGTGATTTGATCCATGTTTAATTAAATTTATTGAAAATTTATAGCCACATGTAATTTTTTTCTCGAATGCATAAATGGTCAAAATAAAAAATCTTTTGTCAGATCATATGTGTTAGCTTTTGGTTCTAAAATTGTTCTTTCTCTAAGGAGAAAGACATCTTAAGGCTGGAGACTTGAGGCTGAGAAACAGCTGTTATTTTTAGAACTTGTTAACAAATGGTTTTCCTTTCCTGAGAGCTTTCCATTCCATAGATTATCTATATAAGTATATGTATCAGTAACCTATAGAATATATATATATGTGTGTGTGTGTGTGTGTGTGTGCGTGCATGCACACACACACATGCACTAAACACTCTACACACACACACACACACACACACACACACACACACACAGACACCTCCTGATGTGTAACAAACACACCCTAATCGACAGGTATAAAACAAAAGTCACTGATCTTTGTTCTTAGAATTAAGAATTTGACTTGGCTTAATGAAGATATTTTTATTTGGTTCAGCTACCTGGTGGTGGCCTTACTATGCCTGAAAGGTCCCACTCAGCCTTAACCAACTGGCTTGATGTGTCTAGGCCATGCATGATCCCACTTCTTCACAGGACAGCCGTATTTGTGAAAAGCAAGATTAGCACAAATACTTCCAGGCTTGGTGCCATGTTTACTGATGGCTTATTGAGCAAAGCAAATTGTATGGCCAAGCCTAGCCTCAGTGTAGGAATGAAGCAGATAAGGAAGCAAGGTGTGAGTGTCTGTAACACTGTGTTGTGGCCACAGCCTGCTATCACATAGTCTCTTGCCATGGCACTGACATGCACCTCAGCTGAACTGAATTGTATAGGTGTGAGAGAGCAGTTTGAAAAGGGTCACATGTGTACCTAAGACAGTTGCCTGTCATGGGTCACAGCCACATAATGATAAAAACTCAGAGAAATGGTACACTTTTGAGTTCCATTAAAAAATGTTTGAATAGTTCAAAGCAAGTTACACAACTATAATGGTTGGTATATGCTTGGGCCACGAAGTGGCACTATTAGGAGGTGTGGCCCTGTTGGAGTGGGTGTGTCACTGTGGGCATGGGTTTAATACTCCAGTCCTAGCTGCCTGGAAGTCAGCCTTCCACTAGCAGCCTTCAGATGAAGATGTAGAACTCTCAGCTCCTACTGCACCATGCCTGCCTGGATGCTGTCATGCTCCTGCCTTGATGATAATGGACTGAATCTCTGAATCTGTAAGCCAGCCCCAATTAAATGTTGTCCTTTATAAGAGTTGCCTTGGTCATGATGTCTGTTCACAGGAGTAAAACCCTAACTAAAACAACACCTAAGCCTAGGTAGGAGGGGATGACACAGGGTAGTGTATAAGTCACTAGGGATCTAACACTACACAGCCATCAGTGTAGCTCATGGGTGGAGCATGTGTTTAACACGCACAGGCCCAGAGTTCTCTCCCTATAGCCTTCCACCAAAAATTAATATTTGATCATATTAAAAAGTTATTGTGTTAAGTGGGAATAATAACATAGTGGTTATAGCTTTAGCTATCTTTTTAGGGATATATATTAAAATATTTTCAGAAGATAATGATATAATCTTAGATATCTCTTTGAAAAATTGGTCATGGGATTGAGGGCAAAAAGTGAGATGTAAATGAGGACTATTGACTGCGTTGGCAACTGGGACACTGCTGTGGGTGATGTACAAGTTTCCCTGTTTGCACTCATCCCTGTGTCCTGTGTCTGTCTGAAATTTCCACAGTAAAGGAGGTTGAAAATACTTGCAAAGACTAGCTTTGAAGCTATCCACCTCTAGGTATTTAACTAGAATTAGAATCAAAGATATCAGAGGTCTTACAGCAATTGTGCACAATTCACTATAGCCCCTCTTCCTGTTCCTACTTACAACAGGGGCTTATATACAGTTCAGGCTGGCCTTGTGCTCAGAGTACTCCTGCCTCAGCTCCCAAGTTGTTGGGATTATAGGCTGTACTGCCACACCTGACTGTACCACCACCACCACCACCATCACTTCCTCCTCCTCCCCTCTCCCTTCCTCTTCCTCTTCCTCCTCCTCCTCCCCTCTCCCTTCTTCCTCTTCTTCCTCCTCCTTTTCCTCCTCCTCCTTCTCCTCCCCCCTCTTCTTCCTCTTCTTCCTCTTCCTCCTCCTTCCCCCCTTCCTCCTCCTCCCTTCTCTCTTCTTCCTTCTCTTTCTCCTCCTCTTCCCCTCTCCCTTCCTCCTCCTCCTCCTCCTTCTCCCCTCCCTTCCTCCTTTTACCAGTGTTTAATCACAGATCTGAATTTGAGAAATTCCCCTAGTGACTTGTAGTACATCACAGCATTGCCTGCATAGCTTCCTCAGATTCTTCCCTTTACATGACCTTTCTGGTCATCTCCCCCATCCTTGACATGGGCAACGAAAGTGACTCCTGCACACTCTGCTTCTCAGGAAGGCACTGTGAGTGGAAAGTCACTTGATCTTTGGACCTTTGAGGTTAGACAAAGAATTAGAAATATCTGAACTGTGCTTTAGACCCTCTCATATCACTGCAAATGTGTGCTTAATAAGAAACAGAGTGAACACTTAGGTCAGGGGGAGTTCAGATGGTCCAAGAGCATTCTGTCAGAAATGGGGGAAAATAGACTAGAAACACTCAGAAACGCTGCCACTGACTAGGGACTGTCATTCTCTAACTTGCCCACACAGTGCCACTTAGAGTTTTTAAAGCCGAGATGACAACTGTGACTTGTCCCTTGTTGAACTTCGTTTTTAATGCTTGTGCTTCAGACAGGATTCCTAAGAATGGGGATTTCCAGTGAGATTTTGCAAGGATGAGCCTTAGGTGAACTCATCAGTTCTTGCCCTTTCAAAGCTGTGTCTGAGGATGAAATGCAGCGGAATAAAATGACTAAAAGATTTCAAATCGCTTTCCTATATCTGAGCACTCATTATAAAATACATCTTTCGCTTAGAAAAGTCACACTAAATTCATCTTATCTAAAAGTTGTGGTTGGAAGAAATAGGGGGTGAAGGGTGAAGGGTGAAGGAAGATGACCTGTGGTTCATCAGCTGTGTGTCTTCAGTACTGATAGAGTCCCCTGAACTCCGACAGGAGTGGCTGAGCCGCTGACCCTAGCCAGGCTCTCCCTGTCAGGAGAACATGGGTGTGAGAATGTCAGGCCATTGCTTTTGCAAAAGTCCTCTTTCCTGTCCTGGGGAAGTGAAACCAGACAACATTCCCAGTTCCCTATTGTCTCTTCAGTCCTCTCACCAGGCAGGATCAAGTTGTAAACATCTTCAAGAAAAGGAAACATACACATCTGGGCATACGTGAGACCATGGGCTCCACAGTTGCTTGGCCTAACAAACTGCTGGGCTTGGTTGAGCCTGGTCCAGTTGGGCTGAAGGTTGCCTAACCCAGTTCTGTTTAATGGAAGAATATGGGAGTTTCCTGACTGCTACTCTGTGCCTGGGTCAGAAGGGGACACCACTGCTTGAGTACCATCCACAGAGACACTCCGCACCCTTGACATCCTCACAAGTACAGCTGTCCTCACCAAGGGACCAGAGAGTATGTGACTTGCTACTTGGTCACATCTAGTTCATTAGTGGCTGAGCCGGCATGCACACAGAGGTCTGCTCAACACTAAGGGAAATGCTCTTTTTTCTGTCTAGATTTACAGGCAATACACATGAAGTCCAAACTTGATATACGATATGATATGATATGATATGCACATGTGCAAAGCCCATGGTGGGGAAGAGTAAGAGAAGCTGAGGGACAGAGCTTGCTGCTGGAGTAAGCTGAGGCAAGTAATACACAGCAAAGTCAAATGGAGCTGGAAACCTTCAGAGCAGCAGATCTCAGCCTGTGGGTCATGACCCCTTTGGGGGTCAAATGACCCTTTCACGGGGGTTGTCTAAGACCGTCAAAAAACACAGATACTTACGTTATGATTCACAACAGTAGCAAAACTAGAGTAAGAAAGAAGCAATGAAATACTTTATGGTTGGGGGTCAGCACAAGGTGAGCAACTGTTAAAGTGCTGTGGCCTTAGGAAGGCTGAGAGCCACTGCTTTAGGGTATCCATTCGCCTGGAGCATGATCAGAGCTGGATATGCAAGGTCTCTGCAGACGGAGTCACACAGATCTTGGGAAAGTAACCCTTAATAAAAGGCAGACAGAGAAGTATATGGGGCCAAGTGGCCCAGGCTTCACCTACAAAACACAAAGTGGCAAAAGTATGGGTCTATTCTCTGTATAAATATGTATCACTTTTTAAGAGGAAAAATGTATTTAAAAACATTTGAGAATGCTTTGTACATGGCTTCCTAAGGTATTCTAACTCAAGTTCTCAGGCTTAGTGCAAGGTGCCTTCACCGAGCCGTCTCACCAACTCTAGAGAATCAACGTGTATGTCTGTCCATCTCTGTCTCTGTCTCTGTCTCTGTCTCTGTCTCTCTCTCTCTCTCTGTGAGTGTGTGTGTGTAAATGGAGACAAGGTCTCCCTTTGAGCCATGGCTGTCTTAGAACTTACTATGTAGGCCAGGCTGGCCTCAACCTCACAGATACCAGCCTACCTCTGCCTCTTGGGTGAGAATATTATTTAAAAGCTTTTCTGTCACATGTCTTTGTTACAGTATGTACAGGCTCCACCCCAGGCACTGGAGGTTGTTCCAGAGCATAGCCGTTGTCATGTAGGCTTCTGGAAGCATGCAGTACATACCGCCATCGAAAGCCTTCCAGAAAGACTAGCAGGGAAACCAACCCCTGTTCTCCTGGAACCCGTGGCTCTCACCTGTTCTGTCTCCCTCTGAGCACCCTCTTTGGGAAAGACAGCTCAGGAATGTTCAGGTGTAGAGTCTAGGAGGCCTTAGGAAAGCCTCTGTCTCCTGGAATAGAGAAGAGACAAGGAAGGACAGGAAATGATGGTCAGGCAAATGGAGGTGTAGGTGTGAGATCCTTATTAGTGCTATGATTTGCATAGGAAATGTCTTCTAGAGCTTCAGTTGGACCCAGTCACTGAGAGCCAGTTTGGTCTTTAACAGGGGGACATTTGGTTGTAGTGTTAAGTGGTGGTAACAAAGAGGAAGAGTCTGTATAAAAGAGGTAGGCCCCCGGGAGCGGACTTTTAAGGCAGAAATCTTCTCTGTGTCACTATCTACATCCAGGTTACCATGGAGTGTGCAACTTGGCTCTCTGTTCCCTAAATGCCTGTAGCAGGGATTTGGTTCACTGATTCCTGGGTACCAGGGTGTGAGCAGCTTTCTTCCATCATGTTCTTTCACTGTGACATCACTGTCTTTCCATAGAACCAAACACACTCAATCCATTTAACACCATGCGCCAAAACAAATCTTTCCTTTTTACGTTGACTTTCTCAGAGATTTAGTCACAGTGATGAAAATCTGATGAAAACATTTAGATTTCTGACAATTTCACATATTTGGTCCATAGACTCCATAGTGACAGACACTGTGCAATCGCAGATTGAACTTGACTTCTGGACACGTGTGAGGGTCATTTTGAGATGGAGCAGAGGCCTGCAACATAGGGAAACATACACACACAGTTTCAAATCCACTTAGAGGTGACATACAGTCACAATCAAGGCCTGAGAAAAGCTGTCACATATACCCTGCCTTAGTATATCATAAAGCAGATCATATATACCATGCTTTAGTATATCATAAAGTAG
>JADRCH010000133.1:6408139-6493933 GCA_019843965.1 Rhynchomys soricoides | reverse complement strand
TACCATGCTTTAGTATATCATAAAGTAGATCATATATACCATGCTTTTCCAGGTGGCACTCAGGCATGAAGATGGTGATGAGACAGCTGAACTACCCCCCAGTGGGCACCGGGACCGGAGGAGAGCCAGCATGTGTTCTGGTGGCACTGTGGGTGAGCAACAGGGCCTTGACCGCAGAAGGAGCCGTAGACACTCAATCCAGAATATCAAGAGTCCACTGTCAGCTCCCACCAGCCCCTGCTCCCAGTCTGTTCCTGCCTTCAAACCCAGCCAAGTTCGAGACCTCTGTGAAAAGTAAGCCTACCCCTGATGGTGGGAAGAGGGAGAAAGGTCACATGTACTGACCACAGTTTCCCTCCCCACTAGAAGGTAGGGCCTCCTGGCCTTGCTTCCTGCCTCTCCTCTACAACTAAACCATGCTTCCCTCAGGGAGCTTCCGTTTAAGCTGCTCCCAATGGCAAGCATTGACTTGATTTTACTAAATCCATCTAATATTTTACAAAATGGCAAAATCCAAATCCAAAGCCATGGCCTAGAAATAAATGGTATGCCACACAGAAATGCAAGGCTAGAGGCTCTTGAGGTAATGTAACCATACACAGATTGGTTTTAGATATGTAGAATAAACATAAATAAATTTAAAGACATCCCTTTGTACTCAGCACATACTCTCATTTCAACATTTACTCAGTAAATAAGTTTATTGAATGTCCATTATAGGTCAGGACCATTCAAAGATATAAAAATACATATAAATGTACACAACAGATGTCTGATCTTTATTTTTATGAGCCTTGTATCTAAACTGGAGGAAAGAGAATGAGGAAGGTAGAAAGAAAGAGAGTGACCTATAGACCTATGAGAAGTTATTATGGGTTCCAAAAAGGCAGCTTGAGGGTACCTGTGGGAGCCTGGAATGATTCTGGGGAAAACAATAGAAAGATGGCCTGGATTCTTAGGCCCCGAGACATCCAAGTGGATGCTGTCCAGTTGCTGGAATAATGAGCCCCAGAGGTACACTATTCATTTGCTGCTGAGGTCAGATGCAAAGCATGTTCACATCAGTAGCAAGGGCTCCACCATTCTCTCTCATCCTAGAAATATGTGTAGGAGTCAAATGTAGCCTACCTGGATGCATGGTGAAGGGAAAATAACTCAGAGTACATTGTCAGCCTTTAGAAAGTCAATCATCAAGAATGAGTGGGCTCCTCCCAACCCCCATTGCAGGGAGACGAGCCCACCATCTCCATCACCCAGAGGTAGCTCGAGCAGTGTGGCGCTCATGGAGTTGCATGGGCATGCAGCAGGCCACACTTCTGTTTGACTGTTAACCAGAAAGCAGGAGGAGGACCTGGATTGAGAGGCATGTGCAGCATGCATGGTCCCTTTCTCTGTCATGGCCCCAGAGGTCCAGTTTCTGAGTTTGTATGACCAGCTCTCTTCTAGTGAAAGTCCCAGACTTCTAAATAGGTTAAAGTTAGGAAGATTTACCATGAGTATTGCTTCATATGACCCGGAACCTTGAAGAAACTCATCCACAATGCACCTGAGGCACTTACCCAGTACTGACCCTAGCTTCCAGTTTGAGAAATTGACTCAGAGGAGGTTGAGGAAAATGTACATCACCATTTAAAACCAGTAGAGATGCTGAAGGCAGGTGGGGGCTAGCCTTGTTGGCCTTGATGGTTCTTCACGCTGATTTATGTTGTACTTGTTCTTCCTCCTCTGCTTTTCAGAGGTTCTTAGTTGTGTTTGAGTGACTATACATCTTCTGGTAAGTTGGCAAGAAGGACAGCAGTGCAGGGAATCATCCTGGGAGCAGCTCATAGTCTCCAGGTTCTAGGCTCAGCAGGAGTTAAATCGGGGGTAGGGGGAGCACACAGAGATACCGCTCTGAACATTGCTAGTTTTGTTCTCTCCAAGAAGTATGCACATTTCATTGTGCTGATGTTATTGCTTTAATATAAATTTAGTAGCATTTGGGAAAAGTACTTGCCCGTTTGTGGAGATTAGAGGACATCAAAGGGAGCTGGGGTGTCACTCAGTGTGGAGTACTTGCCAGGCACATGCAGGGCCCTGAGTTTGCTCCTTAGTACTGCAAAATAGGAAATGAATTTAAATTAAAAGTATGAACCTGAGAAGAGAAGACACTGGACAGTCTCATAACTTGGAAAGAACTTTGTCTGTAAAGTCTATTGGAGGGAATCTGGGGTGGTAGGCAATGGTGGAATTCTCCTCAAAACAAGGGTACAGTGCAGGAGAGGATGTCGAGAAAGAAAATGGGAAATGGTCTCCCTGTGCTTAGCAGAGGCACCTGCTCAACATCTGTGCACTCAAAATAGGACATCAGAATCAAGCAGCCCTTTTTGTCAAGCAGCCCTGAAGGCCCAGGAAGCAAGGCTGTGAATTCCTTGGACGTACTTGACTTTTGTCTGTAGTAAGGTTCCTGTAGATGCCACATAAAAGGGCTTGGAGGCTGGGTTTTATCCTGTGACAAAAATGATACCAGCATATTGGAAAAGACCTCCTGTGAGAGGTCAGAAAGGAGATTCATGGTGTTGGAAATGCGTGTGGAACTCTCTGCTCGCATCATTTGAGTTTAGTTCTCATAATGACCCCCTTGAACAGGGTGGCACAAGTACCAGACAGCAGGTATGGTAGGCTTTGCAATGGATGCTGGAGTAGGGGATGGGCTGAACTATGAGTTAGACTCAATTCTTGGCTATCAGTGTTCAGAGCTACTTCCCATCTACCTATTCTTAAGCGTTTGCATTGGACAAGACTTATCCTTCTGACTTCATATGGGCATGTCTTCACTGAGGTAAATATAAATATCCAAGAATTGAAAAGGATACCATATCAAGCTTCCTTACAGACATAAGCCTGCCAGATTATTGCTATCATTTTAGTAATGATAGTGTGACCCTGAACTCATATTACTATGTCATGACTCCTACATTTGCCATTGGCCAAATAAGGTAGACTTTATTGATCATCTGTTACCTGAGACTTTTTTATATAATGTGTATACCATAAGGAATTTCATCTCTGTATTTTATTTTTGCAGATTTGATTATAAGCACAAAGATCAAAGCATTTTCATTTACTACTTCAAAGATTATTTGGGGTCATCTAATTAGCACAAATGAACAAAACTCCCAAATCCCAGCAGTGTATCTCATTCAAATTGCTACCATGTGTAGTCATCAGAAGGACTAAAACATTCTTGACGTTTGTCTAGCCTAAAGCAGGAACCCAGTGAGGAGTACACATAGAAGCCGGGGCTCTTTCTTTTATGAGCCCCTATTCTACCCCCATTTTTCCTGCTTGTTATCATAGTCTCTGGCCTTAATTTACCTGCCCAAACATGCCCCCATGAGAGCCAAGCAAGGTGCTTGCTCTCAACACACAACAGGTCTCCTTCTGTTCTGTCTTCCAGTGTTTCTGGCAGGAAACACTGCACAGGACCTTGCGTGCAACTCCAGTCTCCATCCTGTGGAATTGCATACAACATTCCACTCTCCAGAGGTAATTTTGAAACTCACTAAGTCAACCAACGCTTGCACAGTTCCATCTTGCTCTCGGTCATGTGTGTATTTCAGAACACGGAAGAGGACCTGGCAAGTTGTGCACAATGACAGCTGGCTGGGGACTGGAAGATCTAGACATATGTCATGTATACCGAAGGGCAGTGATGGCTGGCTGGCATGTAATCTTAGATGTCATGAAATACTAATCTCCCATGCTTCCTCCCCTCCCGACCATTATAAATTTAAAATATATATATAGTAATGTCCAGGTTCTCTAAAACAGACTTTAGGCCAAATTGAGTTCACTGGTTGTGTTTTACCAACTAGTGTTCTTAGGAGCCGGCTAATTTTAGAGAACCTAGGGGGGGCAATGGGCTGAAATTGCCAGTGAGGAAAATGTGAGGAAGTACAAGGAAACCACCACACCACATGGGAAGACTGCATGGAATCTTACAGTTGGGGTTAGCGCAAGAACGAGAAGACAGCTCTGAAGTGGTTCAGTTGGTGGGCAGCTTGCCTAGCATGAACAAGCCCTGGGATGTATCCCTGGCACCACACAAGCCAGATATGATGGCACATGCATGTAGCTCTGGCACTCAGGAAATGGAGACAGGAAGATCGAGAGTTCAAGGTCATCCTGAGCTACATAGCAAGTGTGAGAACATCTTAGGAAATCTGAGACCCTCGAAGGAAAAATCCCATGAAGGGATTAAGAAGATCTTGTTGATCACAAATTCCGATGATACAGGTGCTGTTGGAGAAGGGTGGGTGATACGCTGGGATAGGGTGTACAGAGCTTGGTGGGAGGAAGGGGGCTAATGACACATGCAGGGGAGATGGGGGAGTTAGGGAGATCACGGAAAGTTAAGCTTCGTTCTAGTGATCCTTAAGAATCCTTAAGCTCTTCTGCAGTGTGTGAATGCTGTATCAGGAACCATGCTTTAGTAAGCTCAAGTAATTGGCTGGCATTTTCTCTTCCTTCTTGGGATGCTTCCAGGATTGGAAATGGCTGTTGGACTAGGTAGTTTTATTGTTTTGTTTTTTTTTTTTTTAAAGAACAGTATGGAACCCTGTGTACCTGCCTCAAATGTTCACATACCAAACCTTGGAACAAAATTAACTCGATTCAGAAAATATCATGAATCTGTTGAAAATTCAGGTCTGTACATGATATTCCTGGATTAAAGGTTTCGTTGGCATTTCGCAGCTATCACAGAGACAGCATTTTTTAGCAAGAATGGAGTTGTGGAATGTCTTAACCCTGGTCACTCTGGCTTCTGTAAGTTATGGCAGAACCCTTTTTCTAGTGTTTGTTTTATCTCTTTTAGCAAATTTTCACTCTTCAGATTCTCAGCAAGTAACACTGAATTCAGTTAGGGACAGGCTTGACTAAAACAAATGAATCAATCGGCAACCAAACCCAGCCAGTTCTAATCAGCTTTGAGTCTATCACATTCCAAAAATTTGACATCTTGGAATGTGACACCTTCATGAAACAAATTGGCAAGGCAGCAATATACTTATATAACAAAAGTGTGCTAGTCTGAGGTCAGGCCCCATGACCCTGTGCTGGGATAGGAGCACGGGCTCGCTCATGTAACCAGACATGTGCAGGTGGCTGGGAGGCCAGATTCACAATTCTCCTTCAGTTGCTGATGTTGCCAATGGTTGACACAGAAGTTAAAAGGCTAAACACAAGCGTTTCTGGGTTTCCCATGTAAATTAGAAGAAGGATGATAAACATATGCTTGCTGCATTTGAAATAAAAGTATCCATTTTAACAAACTGAAAAGTCATTAGGATAAAAACATAGTCTGCTGTGTGAACTCTTGCTGAGTCCTCTGCCCCAGATAGGGCACTGATAATAGAAACAAACGATTCTACCCAAGTGCAACTCCATGTGGCAGTGAATTGTACTGGTGTTATTTATAGGAGTATGGGCAATTTACAGGCAGCTATACTGCTGAAGAAAAAGATCTCCCATCAACCACTAGCTGCCAGTTGCCTGGTGGATGGTTATGTGCTTGATAGAGCTTTCTGAGTATTGTAGCTGTCAGTATTGTTGAGGTGCTATCTGGTCCCTACTATAAAGCAATAGCCCTGTATAAGTTGCTAGAAAGCTGTGATAGTAAATCCAGGCTCTGAACATTATTCTCATGCCTGTCTTAGGCTCTACTCCAAAGAGATTCTGAATGATACACAAATGATGGTAGATGTGGTAAGCTCAAGGCTTCCTCCATAGGAAGATGAATAACAGTAGAGGTACCACTCATGAAGCACTCACTTGTAGGAACAGGACTGAGGATGGGGGAGATGAGAGGCAATGGAGTTATGTTATGAATCCTGGGAATCAGACTCTGGAGACCAGCATCAGGGTGCAGATCTGAGTTTATTGTGCAGCACATAAGCTTCTATACAGTGAGCCAATCCCAAGCCTCTAAATCCTTAGACAATCATATCTTACCATACTGTCAATTAAAGCTCTGCCTGATGAAGTTACTCAGGAGGAGGAGGGGGAGCATCATCACTGGTTAGGACTTCGGTGAATACAGGAGAAACAGCCTCCACCCTGGCCTCAGGTTCTTTTTGGTGTCTCACTGGTGTTCCGGGAGCCATCTTTGATCTAATGCCTTGTATGACAGATCAGGACTCTCCAGGGAGTTGCAGAAGCCTGTGGTACCTTGCTCTCCATCCCACTCTTTCCTTCACAAGGTTGACCACCACATCCACCACACTCGCTGTGTTCTGTCTGGGGTGTTAAGCAGTTTTTCATGTGCTGTCATTTACATGGAGAAAGTTGTAGTGTCCTTTTTATTTAATAGACAGGGAACTTGCCACAGATCGTACTGCTGACCAGTGACCAGTCATGGCTTAGAGCTTGTACCCAACCAAACATGACTGACTGGAAGACTCTTTGATGGGCTAGAATGTGTTTAAGAGGGGGCAGTGTTTTAGTTTTGGGGGGCTAATTAGATTCCCCAAGGAAGAAAATGTCATTCAGAACAAATGATTACTTGAGCTTGGTAGTCTTGAAGAGCTGTATTGGTTCTGATTGGTTATTAGTTATCATTTGGTTTACTTTTCATATGAATGGGCACTGACATGGCTTCTGAAAAGGACTTCTGAAAATGCTAATTCTGGAACAAAGCTTCCCAGTGAACAGAGACTAACTAGCCACTCCCGCAGAGATGGAGAAAGGAAGGTGCAGAGAACAGACACTCAGTGATTTGAGGTGGAGGAGGAACAGGAGCTAACGTTTTAGCATCTAACAGTCAGTGCACCAATTAGTGGCCCAGTGGGTGGTGGGATGAGGGGAGCCAGGCCTTGAGGTGAGCCTATGGATGGGAGTACAGGGGAGAGATTGGAGATACCCACTATGCTCCTATGAAGTGGGGGAAGCACATTGGCATTACTCCACCAGCCACAGGAAGCAGTGGGCAAATGGAGAGCCTAATTACAGAACCCAGTGGACCAGTGATCTCATCTTCCTATATTTTGACAAGAAGGAGATATATTTGCTTGCTTAAGTTTTAGGACAGGACTTGTCCACAGGGCTCTGTTGCCAGAGTTACAGGATTCATCCAGTGATTACCTGGGGGGTCTGCAGCAGAGTAATGGAGTTGACCCATCTCTTGGGAGGAGTTAGCAATAGGCAATCTGTTTACAAGGGAAAAATGTACTATGAAGCAAGTAGGCATGACATAACATTAACATGAAATCTTTGCCTCGGGTGACCTATTAAGTGCTGGCTCCTACAGCTAGGCTTGGCCAGGTGTAGTAAGGAACAGATATGGTGGTCAAGAGCAGAGATATGATCCTCAGGTATGAGCTCAGCCTTATACCTCCCTAAGAGGGTGGTAGGAGAGTTAAGATAGACAGCAAAGATATGCACCTAGCAGCGTGGGAGTTATGTTAGTCACTTCATGCCCTGAAGCTTCCCTAGATACTGTTCTTTTATAGAAGGTAATTGTTAAATAAATATGAACATGAACTGGAGAGAATATTTTGTTATCCAGAATAAACTTGCTAGAGGATTTCATAACAACCAGATTAACAACCACTGGTACCATAAGCAACAAGTAGCTACTTGGGAAGGTTTATCTGATGGTAAGTGATCTGTCGTGAATGGGATGCACTGACAAGGCCCGTGGCCTCCTGAGGTAAGGATTACTGGATAGCAGCCAGGGGTGAAGAGATGTCCAAGACCCTTCTGGAGCACTGTCTAGCAAAGGGCGGGCTGGAGGAAACAAAGATTGGGTCAAGGAAGAAGGAGCTTAGGGTGGCAATAAAGAGGGAGCCATTCGGGCTGGGAGGAAGAAGTGAAATTATAAAGTTTCTGACTTTTGGAAAACCATGACTAGATTGCCAATTTCTTGGGAGTTTGATCTTTGCCAATGCCATGGTATATGTGGGGATCTTTCTAGATTCTGAAGAAATTGGTAGACACTGATCCTTAAAACCCTACAGAGCCAGCAGTTAGATTCAGATGGAAAAGCAGGGGTGGGTGGGTGTGTGTATGTGTGTCTGTGTGCTTTAGTGTGTGGGTGTGCATGCATGTGTGTGCATATATGGGTGCATGTGTGTTGGGGTGGGTGTTTGAGTGAGACTTGGAAGTGGATGGAAGACTCAGCGGATGGAAGAGGGGGATGTGGTAAGATGGAGAAGACCATGGTTGACAGGACAGTGACTCAATCACATTCAGAGTTTGAGCTGGTTCCCAAACACCCAGTAGTGCAGGATCCTGGGCTGGCTCACTCAATAGCCTCTGGGTATGGTGTGTTTGAAAGACCTAGAAATAGTAATCCTCAGTCATTTGGACAGGCACCTATAGGAGCCAAATATGTACAGCTGAGAGGTGAAGCCCAGGCTGAAAAGCAGGAAAAGTAAACCATGAAGCACAGAGACAGAGATAAATGCCCGAGAAAGAGAGCGCTGAATCATCATCTTATAAAATGAGACTGCCACTCAGGGGACCAGTGGCACCAGTCAGGGGACTTTTAAAATGCTCGTCCTTAAGTGAGTGCTTCTCAAGCCAGTGGACTCTGATGGTGTGAGGTTTCACAGGGAGACCAGCTGTTCATGTGTCGGCCAGGCCTGACTGATGATTTGGTTGGTGAAGGGCTGAGTTTGCTCCCCTTTGACCTGATAGACCCCATGTTTCCTATAACACATGCCTTCCCATCCAGGACCCACATGCTCACAACCTTTGCGGCTGAGCTTGTATTTCTGAGATGGTCCATGATGGTGTGGACATGAGGACTTGTGGTTCCCAACAGGCTTTTGAGAGGAAAGACTGGCCTTTTCGAGAGTCGTTGATTGATTAGATCCACTCATGGTGTAGCAGTATCATTTTTGCTTCCTACATTCTACAGTTAGGCTAGGCATGGTGGTATATACCTATTTTCCCAGTTCTTGAGAAGCAGAGGCAAGAGAATCTCTGAAAGTTTAGGGCCAGCCACCTGGAACTACTTAGCAAGGCACCACAAAGAGAGGGGTTGGGAGAGAAGGAGGGGGGGAGAGGGTTATATGGAAGGAGCCTGGTGACAATTCTGGACTAACGATGAATAACCCTGAAGATACAAGTTAGAAGCCAAATGTGAGAGCAAAAGATAAGTTGTCACTGAATCCGGGTGATGCTGACGAAGTGTTAGGTAAAAACCCATGGAGGACTGAAGAGAACAGACCTGGCCTTAGGCCACTCTATATGATCAGAAAGATGGTGGCAATGACAGAAGCACTGTATTCAGGCTGAAATGAATGTTCTGGGTACTAAGCATCTGTTAAATAGCTGGTAAGGAATATTCATTCGTACATTCAGCAGGGTGCCTCTTTCTGAAAATGATGCTGTTTTTTCCTGTACAGAGGTTTGTCATATTCCCATAGTCCCAAGTGTCCTTTTGTCAGCATGTGGGTTGGTTTTGTTTTGTTTTAACTTGAAATGAGGTAATTATTATGAGAGACTTCTCAGAATTGAATTGATGTGAGCCATACCCATGTACATGGGTATACCCCATGGTGCCATGGATATCCATTGCATCTCTTTGCTTCCCGGTGTTAGTAGGAAGTTAATGAGATGGAGACAGAGAGTGATGGGCAGGAGAGGTGAGCTGGTAGGCTCTGCATGCATTTGAATACAGGCAGAAGAGTATTCAGAGGGGAAAAAAGAAAGGGAAGAAGGAAGGAAGGAAGGACAAATGGCTTCATCCAGTTATTAAAGAGACATTTTTCCAGCTGGTTATTCTAAACAGAGATAGCATTTCATAACTGTTAAACCCATGATACTGGTGTTGCACTCCCTGGGTTTAATCCCAGTTTAATGCCAGGTTAGAGACTGTCCTAACTTCTCAGTGCCTCAGTCTTCTTCTGTGAATGGAGACACTAGCAGGAGACTGATTCCAGAGGTCGATCAAGAAAGAGGAGAGCTATGTAAATCATCTTACATGAAAGCAGCCAGCACATTGGCTAAATAAAAAGAATCGGTGACTTCAGAGATGTAACAGAGCAGAACCAAGCTCAGTGCAGGGCTACTGGCCCCTGGATCCCATGGACCATGCCCTTCAGGGCTTAGTGTCCTGGGTGCCTTTTGGATGGTGAATGCCTTTGATTATCCTAAAAGGGCTTCCCAAAGACACTGTGACTCAGAGAGGGGCCAGAGGCAATTCTAGGAACTTTGGGAAGACTTGGTTACAAAATCTACATTGCCCCAGAGACATCATTTCATTCCTGAGATCTTTGCTTTTGCCATGTGGTTTTGGTTTTATAAACATGAGATTAAAAGGTGACTAGAGATGAACCCTCAGGAGGAAGTGGCCAGTCCAGGCCTGCTGCAAGTTGGCATGTCTCCCTCACAGATCCATGGATAGGACAGGGCAAGGAGGGAGAGCGGACAGTATGTCATGGCTGCATGCCATGGGCAGGCCTTCTGAATGGAAAGCAAATGCTTGCAAGACTCAAGAAAGCCATTTTCTGTCCCTACATTTCTTAAATTTATGGCCAGCTTTGCAAATTTGCCCTCTCATTTGAGGGTAGAATAGTTTAAATGGTGACATCAGAAGAAGAAAATTATCAATTGCCTCTGACAGAATGGTATCTGTGTCTCTGGGCTTGTCCACAGCCATAAGAGCTTTTGTCACCAAGGTGCCTTTTGTCACAGCAAGGCATCTCTACTAGGGAAACTAAAACTGCCTTGCTTTTCCAGAGCAGCCTTGTGGTAACACACTTTGTAGCGACACATGTTCTGAAATTTGCTTTTAGTGACTGACCTAGTTTGGTGTGCTAGGAGCATTAGCACCTTTTACCAACAGTCCCGAGTCATATGTGCTTATTAATCCACTCCTATCTTCTCATGCCTACATATTCTAGCATTTGAGACTATGGCCATTACAAAGATCACTGTTTCATCAGACAATGTGCAAACGAATATGACAGCAATACGCACCGGTGGCTTTGGGAGGGGAGCAGTCAGCTGTGTGGAAGAGGGCAAGGCGGAAATGAGGGCGGGCTCTCGGGGAGAACTTGAAGTGCAGGGGCAGCCATTGCAGTGTGGTTTGTAACAGCAAAGAACCACCGTTAGAAGGAACAGCTACCTATGTAAAACACGGAAGTGTTGCATGGTGGGGGACTGGCACTGGAAACACCAGCACACTTGCCAGGTATCCAGTGCAGAGCATTTGTAGATTGTGCTCCATTGGTTTTTGTTTGCTTGAAACTAGGGCTCATGTAGCCCAAACTGGCCTTTCGAGTCTTGATTCTTGACTGTTGATTCTTCTGCCTCCCAGTACCCTCCTGGAACAACCAGTAGGCACCACCACACCCAACTTCAATTATTTTAGTTCAGGAATTTAGTCACTGAATTCATAACAGTACTTCTAATAAAAAGAAGACTGGCCTTTTGTAACTAACAGTATACTATCTCTAAAAGACTGTCAAATCCTGTAACTATATTAATGTAAAAAGTCTTTTAGAAAAGAGAGTCATGGATTAAGACTGCGCTAAGATAGGATAGGAAGGGATGAATCCTGGTGAGTAAGAATGAGAAGAGTCTTCAGGGCATGGGAACACCATGTTCAGTGTGAAACAGAATCGAGGCTTTGGTGTGTCTAAGTGTCCCTTGTAGGTACCTGGAGAAACAAGGTTGTGGAACGTGGAGGGAGTTAAAGGTGGTGGGAGATGGAATGAGCTCATATGGTAAGCAGGTTGGGTCATGCAAGGCCTTGGAACTCATAACATGAAATCTAGTAATTATTTGGCGTGTGAGTTCAGCCATACTAGCTATGCATATTTGAAATAATGCCCTGATTGCAGCCGGGGAAAAGTAGGAATGAAAGCCTAGGTGAAAACCACTCAGGCAAAACTACTGGAAAAGCAGTGGTAGTTTAGACCCAGATCAGTATGTCTGAGCCCTTTAATATCCTATGCTCAGTCCCAGGATACAATTAGCAAAAGCACAACTTGAGCACCTGTGGTTTCAAACATATCTCAAGGGTATGACTCACTAGGCTGAGATGGCCATTGGTCATGGAGAGTCATGGGGTTTAGAGGCATGTGTTGGGAAAAGAGTTGGTAGCCTTGTCACTTAATCTCCCAAGGAGCCACTTCAGTACTAGAATGAGCCTGGTCCTGTCTGAGTCACAGTAGGAACTATGAGTGTGAAAAGATGCAGTGAGGCTCAGTAACAAGCAGTGGGGTTTGTGCTAGGTTTTCGTCTATGACAAAACATCTGAGCCGAACCATTTAAGGGAGGAGAGATTTAGGTTCATGGTTTCAGAGGTGTCTGTCCTTCATGGCCTGGGGGTATGCCAGAGCAGAACAGCTCACCATGTGTATGAAGAGGAAGCAAAGAGAAAATCCCCGCCTCGATGGATTTCTTCTTTTCCAACTTTTTACCCTATCTGAACCGCTAGCCTAGAGGATGGTGCCACTCATAGTCGGGGTAGGTCTTCCCTCATTCAGCTAATTCTCCCTAGAAACACTCTCAACACACGCAACCAGAGGTGGGACTCACCAATTTCTGAAGCATTTCTCATTCCAATCAAGCTGAAATCGAGATTAATTATCAAGAGTTCCTGGAGTATGTCATACAAAACCATGTCTCATAGCAAAGGGAGTAAGAGTTCATTCTAGAGCCAGATATGAATGACTGTGGCCCAAACACACAGCTTCAGATTCCTCATATTCTGTGTTCCTCCATAAAAGTGGTCACATGAGATTTTTATTAGTTATACAACAGAGAAAGTCACAAATCAAAATGTTTATCAATTGCATTGATGAAGAGGGGAAACTCTTCTGTAGGCTTCAGATGCTATCTGGTGACAATATTAGCTTTGAGGTTGGTATCATTTTAGTGATTGACTAAGAATACATTATAAGATTTTGGTGGCCACAGGATGTTAGGTAAGCCACAGGGGTGGACAGTACGTAACTTTTAAAAGGACTGAAAATAGGTAAAGATAATTTGGTTCTGGTTTGCACCACTTTATACCTCTACACAATTTTGAAGTTCACTTATTTGGCCTTGTAGCATATTTAGTACAGATGTAGCTTCTGTTTCTGTCTTTCCCTCCGTATCTCTCTGTCCCTTCTTCCCACTCCTGTCTCCCCCTCCACTTCTCTCCTCACCCCTCTCTCCCCAGTGGAACTTCAACTCACAGGTCTTTGTGAATTGTTCTGGCTCCTCCTTTTTTTAGCCATCCTGATACCTCCTTTATAGACACTTTTTCCTCATGGGTATCCCCACCAGCAGAAAGACAGTAACGGAGAAAGCAACTGTGAGCTACGCAGCCACAGTGGTTACTGCTGGCCATTTTGTGGGCATGACTGGAGACAGAACAGAAAACAGAAATGAGGTTGCTGGGAAGAAGCCTGGCTGAAATGCAGATTTGGGGTTTATCTCTACACTCCAATCTACATGATTACCATATTAAAAGTTGATTGTGGAATGTTAAATCCACAGCATTCGAGAAGCACTGGAAAGGGCGATTAGTCTAGAATCAAACAGGGTCACAAATTGAACAGATCTCACCACACACCGAAGCTACAGAGCACCTTGGGCTCCTTGTAGTAGCTATACATCTGCTTCTAAACACACAGTACCTTGTCTTGTTTGTGTCTAGGAGACACGGTAAGTTTATGTCTCTTAAATGCACTCCTCATTGGTGGAAAACCTGAGACAGTAAAACACACAGCAGAGTGCCGTTAATGAGGCTGTCCGTCTTTACCCAAAATGCTTTGAGAGTACATGGCGAGCTGCCTTAGGCATCTGGCCCAAGCCTAAGCATGAAGCTCACTTAAGTTTTGTGTCTACTTCACACACCTTGATTGAAGACAATTTTAGTGTATGGCTCTGATGGAAATCTGTCACATGAGGTCAGGTGTGGAATTTTCACTTAGAATGAGTTGCCAGTGCTTACAAAGTTTAAGGTTTTCTGGGTTTCAAAAGTTATGCTTTCAGGTGAAGGATGCTCCACCTGTGTTTGCAAGCTTGCCTAGAGAAGGCATGTGTCACATATGTTTAAGTCAGTGGTAGAAGAAAGTAGCATGGCCATTCATCCCCTCAGTGGCACAGGCCAGAAATAGAGATTCCCATTTGGCTGTGACACATCATTTTAGATGTAATAGGAGAGAAAGCCCTGGGCAGGCGAAGGTTTTAGATAGATTGAAGCCGTACCCGTGGCATGTCCTCTGAGGCCAGCAACCTGGAAGCACGCTTGCTGCCTTCTAGAGGTGCTTGCAAAACTGCAATCTACCTTTTTTGCATTGTTTTCTTAGAACCTTCAGGTATATTTGAAACAATGAACATAATAATTAACATAAAACCAAGGTATATGTGGAAGAAAAAGAGGCTCCTGGCCTGTGGCTGTCTCTGGAATAATCTCTTTACACCTGAGCAAATCTGCAGCCCTAGCTACTAACTGTGTTTTTCCTGTGGATGTTTATAGTCTGTAGGTTGAATTTAGCCAGATTACAAGACCTCATTTTTTTTTTTCCAATAGGAATGTGCTGAAAACATTAGTGTTTGACTCTAATCAAAATAGCGAAATAAAGGTTTTTGCCTTGAGGTGCCAGCGAGTCGGCCAGCTTCCTGGGTGTATTTGGGATTCCTGAGCTGTGCTCCATGCTCTTTCCGAGTGGTGCATGTTGCAGGGACAATAAATACTTTCCCTGTCTAACTTTGGGTTGTTACCATGGAAACACTGGAACAGCAGCTGGACTCTGTCAGATGTCTTTCAGTCATTTGGCTGGTACTGATCTTTTGAGGGAACTTTTATTTCATTTGGCAGATGGCAAAACTCTATTTTCAAATGACATCATCACTGCACTTGGTCAGATATTTGTCGTAACTGATTAAGAACACTAATTGGAAATTCGCAGGCTTGGGCCCTGAGTATCCTAGAAACAACCTTAACATTAACAGAAAGCATGAGTCACAGAGAGGCCAAGTGGAAACTATAGTTTAAGCATTTGCTAATGCAAAACCATGCGAACAGAGCCTGAGCGAGCACTTTCTTTGTCTTAAGCTCAGCAAAGTGTTTCTTGGAAATGCTTTTCATCTGATTATGATAGAAGATGTCCCAACAGTGTGGAACTAGAATAGCTGTCATCCCTGGCTCATAAAGTTTTGTTATCACTGGTCTGTGGTTCTATTCTGTATATATATATAGTGTTTATTAACATAAAGAACATTGGTAAGACTGTGACCTATCTGAAAAACTGAAAGAGGAATGCCCTCTTGCCTTTTGACATGGCAATGCTATCTGTGAATGTGGTGGGCTGCATACTTATCTGTGCTGGGATGCATTTGGCCTTCCAGCCACAGTGGGACTCACCTGATGCTGGCACATACTCCTAACTGACATTGATCTGTGTGCTTCTTGCCCTAGAGTCCTTAGGCCTGGGGTGACAGACTTACCTATGCATTTGTCGTTGACTTGTGGGTTGTTCTGTTTTCCACAATTATGACAAATTATGACAAATGTGTGTAATTATGCAATGTATTATTCAAATTTGCTTCTTTTTTCAATAGGTAAATATATGTCATGCTGTGTGACTCTCTGCCAGCTCATTTCCCTTGGAGTACAGCATGCTTCCGATGGACTCTGTTATGGGAAGCTGTCCTTACTGTTTTCCCTTCATGGGCTTTACCATAATTCCTTCATTCTTTTTCCTCTTGGTGGACATTTTGGTTATTTCCAGAGTTGACCAGTTACAAACAGTGCTGCTGAGAACATTATTGGGTTCTTTGTCATGTTCAAAAATTTGAGGATCCTGAGGGAAGGGTCTGGCACTGTGGACATCTTGGACCTAATCACTCCTTGTTGGGGACTGTCCTGGGCACTGTGGCAACCTTTACTTCTGCCCACTAGATGCTAATATTTCGCCATCCACACAGGGACAACAACTAGAAATGTCTCCAGAGATTGAGACATGTCCTTTGGGTTGGGAGGGGTCATCTTAGTCCAGAATGTCTCCCCTAGGGTATAGCAGTGTAGACTCTTGATATCCTGTAAACAAAGTGTGTCTACAGGATAGTTTCAGTTTCAGTGTTAAAGGGCTTAACCCCTTACAGCCTCCTGTCTGAAACTCGAAGGATGGAGATGGACTACACTCTTTTCAGCATGTAGCACTCTCACAATTACGTGGTAGAAGTGAAATATTATCTCACTGTGCTATTAAATACAGCCTCCCAACTTAGAGGTTAAAATGGAATCGCATGAGTTTATCAGCTGTGACAATTTTAAAAATTATTAAAACTTTTTATCAGTTCTTTGTGAATTTCACATCATGTACCCCAATCCCACTCATCTATGCCTTCCCTGGTACCCAACCTCTGCCCTTGTAGCCTCTTCTCCAAAAGAGCAAACAATCTTGTTGTGGAAGCTGTAGTGTGTCACAGTGTGTCCCATGGTACACCCTTTTGTCCACATTTCTTTGCTTGTAAATGTTCATTGCAATGAGTCCTTTGTCTGGTCTGAGGCCTCCGGCTTCTGCTACTCTACCAATATGGGAACCTCACTGGACTTCTCTCAGATATCCTGTTGTTAAGTTGTAGCTCACAGTGTGCCAATTCAATGCCCTGGAAAGGTATTGAAGCTGGTCCACTGGCTCTCCCACTCTCGTTCCCTGAAGCCTGGCTCACCTGTAGCACCCACAGGGCCAGCTTTACTGTGCTGCCCAGGTGAGGTGCAGGGTCACTCTCCCGAGTGCTAGAGCAAGCCAGGGGCAGAATTTTGCTCACTTTTATCACTGTACCTTGTACTTTCAGGTGTATAGTTAATATATCTTTGTTTCAGTTGACATGCAAAATAAGAGGGTTCCTTATGCCATTTATGCATACCTGGTATGTATCTTCACAAATGTGTTAGTCTGCTTTTGCTCAGCTTTGTTCTAAAAATTTGTAGTGTGCTTTTGAAACAGCTTGACAACATTCATTGTGCTCTCTGTTTGTGCTTTCAGAATCTAAGAGACATGCCATTACCCTGAGATGCAAATTTGGGGAAGTTAAATTGACCTTGGTGGAAATTATTCCCTGTAGAACTAAACAGGCTGTAGGTTTCTGGATTTTCCAATATGAGTGGGGTGAGGTGGTCACAAATCTGGGATTAGTTTTTGCATAAAGGAAAATACATATAAATTCATAGCAAGCTTGTGCCTATGAGCAGTTCCTCATTTGTTGAAGCCAAGCAAAATCAAGCTGCGTGTGGTAGTTTCCATTTATGATCCCAGTACCTGGATAGCTGAGGCTGGAGGCCTCATGAATTCAAGTCCATCCTGGAATAGAGAGTGACACTGGCCTTGTTTTAAAGCCAAACCCAAAGAAAATCCCAATAGAAGCGTTTGAGAGCTAGAGGCCAAACATCCAGAATTCCTCAGCAAAATAGGATCGGCCATGAACAGTAATGTTTCAGGAGAATTCCAGCCTGGAAAATCAAAGTGATCTAAATCACTTCTTCAGCCTTTAACACTATTAGCATGGAAATCATTTGGCTTGGTTATTTTGTCATAGGCTTAATAAAACTAAATCAAATCAGCATAGGTAGTCCAAGACCACAGCAGACATGATTCCTCATCACCCTGTGGCATCATGGGACAAGGCCAGTGCTTCTCCTGTAGAAGTGAACCTCCCTGTCTGTCAGTGTGCCACCTGCCTTTTGTCCTGCCCTGTCACTGTGATTGCAAGGCTCTATCACTCACGTGCTGTATGACAATAAATGTGAGGATGCAGCTTGGCATTTATGTCAGGGTCGTCATCTTCAAATGTCAGGGCGAGAAGGAACAAAGGACAGAACCAGCATAGGTGAGGGCTTGCTGCTGACAGGAGGGAAGAATGCCTTGTGGTGTGGTGTGCCCCCTCCCTTTGGGAATCTTGCAGCTTTGAGTCTTCATCATTAGGAGAGACTAGAGTTTTCCTCAGAGGGCTAGGAGGAAGAGGGGAAGAGAGGCATAGGAGAAGGAAGAGGAGATGGTGAAGATGGTGACAGCCGCCAGTGATGACAATGGCAATGATAGCTAATAGTCCCGACCTGTTTACTAGACTCAAAACAGTTGGATACCTTTTTCACCAATAACACTACTCTCTTAGGAGGCAGCTACTGTCACTACATATAGGAACAAGGAAAGTGAGGCCCACGGTCTCATTGCTCAGAAGTGGTCAGGGTAGAGAGTAAATAAACGTAGGCAGCACAGCTTCAGAACCTCCTTGCCTCTACCTGTGAGTGTATCTGGTTACTTGGGAGAAGAGTCTCAGTGCTTTGTTACAAAGAAGCCCATTGGTTGGCAAGATAGATGGAATTCAGGCTAGACCACAAGTCCATCTCCAGCAAACTCTGGATCGAGCTGAGGGATGATGACTTCTTGCTGGTGATTGTGGACAGTGAGCTTGGTGCTATGGGAGCAGAGGAAGGGGAAAAGAAGCACTGGAGAGATGTAGGGGTGTAAGTACAGGCTGGGCAAGTTTGTCAGGGCAGGGCCAATGGGGCACCCAACACAGGCGCTGAGACATGTCCCCATGAATGTGACTGCGTCAGTTCTCTGGTCTTTCTTCCTGCCATATCTGATCAGTTACAGACATATTACAACAGAGTGAGATTTATGGAATAAGAAGTTGGCTTAACAGTTTTAAAGTACTAGTCTTTGCAGTTTGTTACCTTTTTTTTTTTTTTCAGAAAAAGAGGAAAACTCATACTACCATTTTAATAAAAGAATGAAAATTACTTGACAGAATGAAGGCTGAGTATAAGGAAAAGAAATATATATACAATGCAAAAAGCATTAGCTGACAAAGATGAACTGGAGCTTATTAAGAATTTTTATTCATTAAAAAAACCTCACAATGCTAATTCAAAAACAATGCAGAGAGGAAAGAGAGTATTCTCATGACATAAATATTGGGGAAATTTATAATCATAATTTCAAATTGTGTGGAAGAGTTTACTAAGGAGAGGGAGTTTTTCACACCACTGCAGATCAGGACAGAAAGTATAGCAAGAACCAGAGCCTGGGCTCTACAGTCACCTTCCAAGGCCCACCATTAGTGATCCACCTACTAAGTAGGCCTGGCTTCCCCAGATAGCACATCAGCTGGGCAACCACAGTTTAGAACAGGGGCTGGTGGGGCCCATTTTATATTTAAGCCACAGCATCTTCCATCAAGGAGAGCTGCTGGGTACTGGTGTTAAAATTGTCTTCTGTGTGCATTTGGACAGGATTGTTTTATTTGATACAGGGTTTTAATATATAGCTCTGGCTAGAGAGGAACTCACTATATGGACCAGGTTAGCCTTGAACTTGCTTTTGCCTCTTGAGTGCTAGGATTAGAGGCATGTGCTACCATGACCAGCAATTGGATGTTCATCATGGTGGGAGTGGGGGAGTAGAAGTTACAGACAGCTCCAGACTCAAAATATCTCCATAGTGTGTCAATACCTGCAGAAACCCCAGAGGTGACACTCAACACCTTGAGGTAGGGGATGAGTCTGGTTCCTGGAAACACCCACTGAAGTGGAGGGAGTATCCTTCTAGGCCTGAAAGCCATCGTGGGGGTTAGTTAATTAGTCAACACCAGATTGGCCAGTCCCTCAGTCATGAAGACATACAAACTCTGTGGTTGCAGCAGGAGGTGGCCATAATCAATAACATTTATTGGTTGATTCAGTGAGTTGGGATACGCCACATTGAAGGTCCTTTCAATGCAGGAAGCTTCTGTGAGAATCATATGTAGAGGGCTCGGGACAATGGCCTTCAATCATGGTGACAAGAAGTCCTCTTGTGGGTTGTGGCATCTTCTCTCCACACTGAAGGTTCCCTTCCTGAACTCCTGGGCTAACAGACTGAGAGACCCCTTCTACCAGCAACCTGCTGGGTTTCTTTGTGCTTTGTTGTCCTGTTGTGATGTTCATCTTGCTTCTCCATCTTGTATCTGTGCGTTTCTTTTTTCCTGGTCTCATCTCAGGGATGAGGAGGAGGAAGAAGAAGAAGAACAGCCAATCACGGAGCCCAATTCAGAGGAGGAGAGAGAGGACGATGCCCAGTGTCAGGGCAAGGACAGGTACTGAAGGCTGGACCCACCTAGGCTCATACCAAAAGCCAGGGGAGCCTTCCTCTTGGACCGTTTGCTGACATCACCTGTTCATGAACTCCTGTTGTCACCAGCTCACAAGGGCAACCCTCATGTTCCTGTGCACCAGCTGCTGGATGACCACTTTTGTAGAAATACCTGAACACACTTTAGTCTGAGGCCCAGAAGGAAGAGTGTAGAATCACATGGTTTTCTGAACATTCTTCCTTCCATCACCAAGGCATTTGCTCAACCAAATTGATGGTGATTAGGAAGGCTCATTTCCACTAAGGAGAGTTAAGATCTTTCCAGAAAGGTCACAGTAAGAATTCTACACTTTTTCCTTTTCCTAATTTTGCTAGTACAATATTAACTAACATATATGGGTAGCTGTCTTGGTAATTATTCAAATATGATTTTATGCAAATAGAAGGGAACAATTTTTATTCTTTACAACATAGAAACTTGCCTAGGAGACCTAACATAGGTCTGCAGCCTTTCAGAGAGATTGCTGTCATCCGCTCACCTCAATAAAGCCTATTCTGCCCTTGTTCAGTATTAGCAGATGGGGGCACCTTACAGATGCCTTAAATTTTATAGATATTTCTCCCAAATGAAATTTTTGTTTATAAAGCAAGAATGCCCACAAGTCATTTCATTTTCCACAATCAAAAATGGTTTTGTACTTGAATAGTTTTCTTCATTAACTGATTGTCACTGCAGATGGATGTTTTACTGGGGGAGGTGTTGTTAAGTTACAGTAGATTGTTTCTTGCACAACTTCAGGGTTCAGAGGATATTTAGCAAGACACTGCACCTGTCTTGTTCTCCATACACATAAAAGTCTTCATTTAATACTAGGTCACCCACCTGTTCCTAAATACTATGGGATCCTCTATAAATTGACAAATGGTGGTTTCTTTGCTCTTCCCCCTTTGGTAAAGCCTGCAAAGAAGCATGTCAACACAGAAGAAAGGAAGGAGCTGAGGATGAAGAGCTAGCCACATTTTGAAATGAAAGAGGAAGGAGGAGCATTAGGAAATAGCCCTTCCCCATGGTGTGCCAGACTAACGGGTAGTGATGGGCCAGTTAGGGACCTGGGAAAAGGATAAGTTTGACAGTCCCACCTTTGATTTAAAAATGATTTCATTGACAAACACCATATTTAAGGCAGCCACGTAACAGCTTTGTGTATCTACCTCTTATATCATGCCACAATCAAGTTACTAACTATGTATACCATTTCCTGTGATGGCTCTGTTCGGGGGATGCCAGCATATAACTGTAACTATGGGCCTAAATGACGGAGTCCAGATGTTGAAGATTTAGTGAGAGGCCCTGGAAAAGAGAAATAGGCAGTTTGTCCTCCGTTTGTTGCCAACTGTCTTTGGTGTGGTACATCCCTCAAGCTCCCTTTTCTTGAATCTGTATCTGTATTGGAAGGGGCTCTGAAAGCTGATACGAAAGCACGCACTTTTCAGCAGGAGGACAGATCTTTGTGACTAAAACATAGAGATGAAGATTACATTGTGAATTTCTGGGTACCCTGGAGAGGAAATGGGAAGGGTGCAGAAAGTGGGTCCAGAAGAGCCCTGGGGCCTGGCCAATCCCATCCCCTCCCAGAGCCTCTGTCTGCTCTGGGAGGTGCTTCTTTGCTCTCTGAAGATGTAACCGCTCAGGTGGCCAGCAGTGACCGGGTTCACAGATGCTTCTGCTCATGGACTCTTGCTGTGTCTCAAGAAACACAGAGCTAGAAGTGTGTGGGTTGATAACGAGTCTCTCTCTCCTAACCTTTGCTCCCTCTCTCTCCAACCTCTGCCCCTCTTTCCTCTCTCCATTTGGCCTTCCTGGGCCAACAGCAAGGCCAGCTCTGCCTCCAGGCAGAGCTCCCCTGGGAAGGATGCTGCTCCAGAGAGTTCTGCACTCCATACCACCTCAAGTCTCACCTCACAGGGAAGGTGGCTTCCTTCCAGCACAGCAGCACGGAACCCTGTGCTTGGTGGGACCTCAGGGCCTGAGGCCAGCCGGCCTGCTGCACGCTTGTCAACTCCCAGCCCTGGCTTGGCTACTCAACCCTCCACCGCACCAAAGGTGTCTCCAACCATAGACAAGCTGCCCTACGTGCCCCACAGCCCCTTCCACCTCTTCTCCTATGACTTTGAAGATTCACTCCTCCTCACCAAGGACAAGGGAGGAGACTCTCAGGCGGAAAACAGGTAGACTGGCCTGCAGTGAGGCCTGCGTGTTATTAACCCAGGGATGAGGACACAACTGATTGCCTGTGCCTCATGGCTTTTCTTTTGCTGTGTTGCAAGGACTCACTCAGATATAAAGCCCCTACGGCTAAACTAACCCTGAGACCACTGACTTCATGGGAACAGTGAGATGCAAAAGTCACCTGTGTGAGCTAGGGAGATCTTTGGTTTTAATGTAACTGCTAATATGGTTTTTAGAACTACAGGCTATCAAGAGCTGTGTCTACCCCATCCTCCAGCATGGTTTTTCTGGCCTGCAATGTGAGGGGAGTGTGGTACCCTCTGCCTGCAGCATGGCCAGTGCACTGCCCTCTCCTTCCACATTTCCTCCACCCCCTCCCGCTGAGCTGTTGCTGTGGAGCCTAACTTCTGATCTTTCTCTTCTAACAAGTGGGCATCTTATCTGTACTTTTCTTATCTGTCCTGTAGCTTCTTGCTTTGTTTTCTCTTATATGTTTTCATGTTTCCTAAGGCTGCCCATTAATGTCACAGAATTATAGTTTGAACCAATTCTTGGAACCTTAGGATGATCACATTATCTAATTATGAACATTCAGGCATTGTAATAAGAAGTCATCCTGGTGGCAGATTGGAAGTGTAGCCATTATTTGCCTGCCATACGATTAACTTCCTTCACTGTTGCTCCACTCAGGAGTAGCCTGCTGGAGTGGGGAGTAGGGGATATTTGTATATGTTTCTATTTTTCCAATGGCTGTATTCTAGTTTTAAATTTTCCTTTATCACATTTATTTATTGGGTGGAGAATGTGTGGGCATTAGTTCTCTCCTTGATCAGAGTGGTAGCAGATTCTCTCTGTGAGTCGGGGATTGGACTTGGGCTGTCAGGCTTGGCAGCAAGTGCTTTCACCCATGAATCATCTCACCAGTCTCTAATAATTGCCTTTTAAGTGGTAAAATAAACAGGCAAATCCATTCTAATAATCTATTTCATTCCACTTACCATATCCAAAATCTTGTATTTCTATAGTTCATACCCACGATCATTGATTATTATAACGCTTTCCCTCTTAGAATAATAATCACAGGGCAGACTTTGCTGAGCATTCATTATGAGTCAGGCTCTCTATTTCCCATCAAGTTGCTGCTTCAAAGTATCAGTTAGGCCTTAAGAGACAGGTTCTATCACTAGCTCCTATTTATGGTGAGGAACCCAAGGCTTAGAGAGACGCAGTAACTTGGCCCGAGTCCATCTGTTAGTGGGTGGAGAGGTGGTTTCAGTACAAGGTAGCCTGTTCCAGAGTCAGGTTCTCCTTTACAAGTTGTCCCACTGTAGCTCAATGGCTGTCCTCCTGGGCTTGCAGTGCTCCTGTCAGGAGTCTTCAGGCAAAATCTTGTCAACAAGGGTAAAGCATTCACCAGAGTCTGTGATATGGGGACCTCCAAGCCTCAGTGACTGGCAAGAATTTTTAACTTTGTTTCCAAGGAAACCTTATAGACCTTGACTAAGAAGTAGCTTTTCCTACCATGAAATGACCCATCTTCCAGGGTCCTCAGACCTCCCACTTAATAACTGAAGGGTTAATCATCTGTGACTGGCAACATCTTTGGGTTACATATAATTTAGAAGAATCTTGGAATTTCCCTCAAAGTTTTAAGTAGCTTGTCTAAAGTTGTTTTTTAACATAAATTGCACTAGTTATAAGAGAATATAATTTGTCTATTGTCTAAGTGTTTACATTAATTTTAGAGCCTTAGCTTTAACTTAGAATACCTCTATTTTCCATGAAGTTGGTGCTTACCAGTATCACTTAGCCCTTTAGAAACAGGTTCTTAAAGAAATAGCACACTGAGAAGTAGGCTCGATCACTAGTTCCCACTGACAAGAAGGAAGAGGTGGTGCAAAGAGACTTGAGTGTGGGGTGTGAGCCATGAAGCCTTGCTCAAGGTAGTCTCTTTATGGACATAGCTGCTGCTCCTCCTCCTCCCTCCTCCTCCTCCTCCTCCTCCTCCTCCTCCTCCTCCTCCTCCGCCTTCAGTAAATCCCTCTGGACTGATGCCTTTCCAAATAATCCCATTCATTGTCACCTCGAAAGCTTGCCAGGCCCACATAGATTTAGCCTACTGAGTGTATTTCTTCTCCTTTCTGAAAGGAGAGGCCATTGTGGGAAGAGAGACAGACCAGAGAAGGGGGCCTATCAAAGCTTGCTCCCCTTTTTGGAGCCAGCTAAAGAAACCATACTTAGAACACACCCAAGACCTAATTGTTCTTGCTTAGAACTCTGGGCTTCCTGTAGATCTCTCCCAAGTCCCAAATCCTGACATTATTGTGATCTTGCACAGGTTTCACCAAGTGAGACGAGCATGAACTCTCCCAGACAGTATCTGTGTGCAAGTTAAGACCTAGCTAAAGCTTGGCCTGGAAGAAGATACTGGCAATTTCAGCTTTCCCAGAAAGGGATCAGCCTGTTATGGCGATCGATTCTGTACTTTCTGGAAATGATGTTAACACCTGAAGGTTTTTCTCTGGGTCCTTGGTCATTCCAAGCTTTATTAGTACATATAGTCCCTGGGAATGAGAAGAATAGGAACCTGTAAATTTGTATTTGTGTGTTGTAAAATACAGTCATATATATGCTTGTGAATGAAGATTGTCTTAGTTTAACTAAGCAAAACCAGTCATTTGGTAAGATTCTCCATATTGATGGTGGGGGTTGAACTTTCTTATGTCCAGTTGTTGTGGGTTTTGTGGATCTGTATGGTAACAGATCTGGCTACTCTGTAGCTGTCTGCAATTGAAGAAATGGTAATGGTGACCAACCCATTAGTCATTATAATGAAGCCTCTCTTCCTCACACATAAAAATGCTGAATAGTGAATTATGATCCAGTCAATTTGGCTGAAATTGAGAAGCAAAATTGGGCAGGCGCTGAGGCATTTGAATTAATTACTTGGCCATTAGGAAAACCAAAGGAGGGAAAAACACGTTGTGTATGGTTTGTTTCCATAACGTCATTTAAACATAATTTCAGCAACATGATCCTGTGAAAACATTCAGCAGGATGTCCGCATGCAGTTGGAGGGTGAGTTTTAGTGGCCAGGGTAAGAAGCCAGTGTCCAGGAAGCTGGTGGACAGCCAGCCTGGGAGCTTGTGTGGTGGCAGCATCAGGCTCTAGTCATCTCGTTTCTCCCATTGCCCACCTTCTCCCCTTCCTGTGGGAAGGGCCACACTTGATGCCCTGGCCTCAGCTTCGTTCTTTGCTTTTCTGCCTTCTCCATGGCCTGTGATTTGTGAATTCTGAAAAACTGAACCAGTGCTGACCTTGAGAAGCAATTAACCTACTAGACATGTAGAATGGAGGTTTTTAAAGAAAAGAGAAAATCCTGTAATCCCTGCTACTCGAGAATCACAGGTTCAAGGCCAGCCTGGGAAACTTAGGAAGACCTTGTCTCAAAATCAGAAATGAACAAAAGGTCTAAGGATATAGCTCGGGGTTGGAGCATTAACCTACCATTTGTAAAGCCCCAGGTTGGATATCAATGTGAAGTGTTTTGAAGGAGGAAGAAGAGGAGGAGAAGGGAAAAACATTCCACAGAAACCAAGAACTGTGACGGTGACATATTCACAGAAAAGGTCATTGACCAACCCTGTGGTCTGAGTCTCCATGGTGAGGGCCTGTTTCTGAATACACACCTGACACATGATAGCACACTGGTGGAAGAAACAATGGCCAAGGTGCCAGAGTTAGAAGCACAGAATAGAGTGGGGACATAGGAATACTTTCTATTGTAGTAATTTATTACTAGAACTTGAAATTCTATATCCAACTCCCACTTGATAGCCCATGAACCTAATTTTTTAAAAATCATTTTTATTTTTGAGAATATGTTTGCACCATGCGGCTAAATGATATTATGTCTTGGTGTTTCCATTCAGCCCACTGATCAGCATTTCCCATGATGCCAGTTATAAAATGGGTCACTTATTTATGGTTGCAGAACAGTTCAACAATGAATAAGTCTCCATGGTTCCTGGCTACTCTTGCCTTGTACCCAGTTGAATCTGTCACCACGAGCTAATGTACCACTGAGCATTTTCATATGTGATGTTTTCTTATATCAACATTAGGAATGTTAAAGTAGTTTTGTGGTGCTAACATCTCACGGGACGTCTTTAAAGCCTAGTCGCTTGTCAGAAGTGCCAGTCTCTGTCAATGGGAATTCAGCCTCTGCTTCTCACGTCCAAAGAGAGGGGTGTGTGTGTGTGAGACCCTTGGAGTCCCTCACATCCTAATGCAATATCCCTAAGCATCGTAGGGAATGAGTTATCCTCTCCTGTGACAAGACAAGTACGGATCAAAGCTGTCTTAGGTTCAGATTGTGACTTGTTTCCTGGGCGTTGCCCTGAGTGGTGGCACCTGCATTGAAGAAACTGCTGAAAGGCATCGTTCCTGAGACCAAAAAGCTACAAATCCTGACATCTGCTTGATAGAGATGCCTGGGAAAAGATCAGAGTTTGTTTTATTTTAACCACTGCAAGTTTCAGGACAAATGGTTGAATGGAGCCATGGATTCCTTCATCTCTAAGCAGTAGGCTTGTCTGGAAGTCCGGGAGATAAACAGGCACCTAGTGGGATGATGGGAAAGGATATGATGGATTCGAAATCACCTGCGGTGGGATTTTCAACACTAAGATGTTTCTTCAGTCAATCGAATGTTATTTCTGCAGGTCTCTGATGGCGTTCACCATGTGCCGTCACAATTAGCACGGCAGATCCTCAGTTTGGATGATCAGTCTGGGCTCTTGATTTATGGTCACAATGAACTTTAATGTACTTTTATCAAATAACAGAGGAGGTGACGCCTCCTCAGAAATAACTTTGCTCTAAGTCCTGGTACCCAGCGGGGTTTGAAGTTTGGGAAACTTCTTTAATGAAAACTTATCAAAATGCAATAAATCTCCATAGCTTTAAATAATCACTGCTTGAAGTAACATCTTCAGAAACATTTTTCTTGCAAAAAGCTAGATGGTTTGTGAAGTCTTATTTATATTTATTGTTCACTTATTTTGTCTCATTTTCTGTATCCAATCCCAAACTCTGTGCCTTTTAGATACAACAACTTCAGTGGCGACTCTTTCCAATCCTCCAGACCCTCTCCTGGACCTAGTATGTCCCCATCATCTGCACCATCCTTCTCATCCCCACAGGACACCAGGTGAGTTTGAAGGCATGGTGTTATCCCCCTTGACTCAAGTGCAAACGTCAGTTATATTAAGAGTGATTAGTGGAGGCTGTTTGGGGCCCTGCGTGCCTCTAATCCTAGCACTTGGCAAGGTTGAAACAGGAGGAAGCAAGTGTTCAAGGTCATGCTCAGCTGTGATTTGAGGACAGCCTGGACTATGTGAAACTCTATCTCAAAATAAACAAATAACCAGGTGGTGATGGCCCATGCCTTTAATCCCCGCACAGGAGGTAGAGGCAAGCAGATCTCTAAATTTAAGACCAGCCTGGTCTACAGATTGAGTTCCAAGACAGCTAGAGCTACACAGAGAAACTCTGCCTTTGGGGGAGGGGGATATAAATAAATAAATAAATAAATAAATAAATGGTTAAAAGTATAAGTAAAAGTCATATTCTGAAGAATTTTCCTTTAAAAGTTCAGTTTTCTCTGTCATACTATTTACTAAGCAGATATTTCATTTGAGATGATATTTTGTTTTTATTATTATGCCATCTCCCGTATCCTTTCCGTATATAGAGAGCATCAACATTTCACCTGGGGTTGGTGAGCTGGCTCAGCCATTAAGAGCATGGGCTTTTCTTCCAGAGGAGCTGGGTTTGATTCCCAGCACCTACATGGTGGTTCATAACTGTCTGTAACACCAGTTCCAGGGGATCCAACACCCTCTTCTGACCTCTGTGGGCACCAAGCATATATATGGTACATAGATATGCACATGGACAAAATGCTCACACACATTAAAAAATAAAAACAAAGAATAAGTATAATCATTTCTTCTAAAATATGTAGGGATGGATGTCTTGAGTTGCTCTTTAAAGATGGCTCTAGATGTTACATTTGCTCTGCAATTTGTCTCAGAGACTTTCCTTTCACCTTTGAATGGCTAAATCTCTGTAGATCAGAAGGAAGTGGGCCCACCGAGGTGCTAGGTAATTAGTCTATGACTTACTCAAAGAGAGAAGAAGTGTATGGGTGCATGGAAGGAATTTAACTTGGCAAGCAAGCTAGACCACCATAAACTCTGATTCTTACTCCTGGAAGCCAGTTATTATGCAAGGATGTGTTTACAAGGGAAAGGTAAAACCTGTAATTTTAGAACAATTAAAAGCAGTTACCCTTAATGGCAAGGGTACAAAAGTTGGAGAAGAGAAGAGGTTTAGATTGATTTAGTTTTCCAAGTCCCTCCCTGGGAAGCTACTTACCCCCTGAAGGTAAAATGCTGATTACACCCACCCTTTAGAAGGTGATTTTGGTGAGGAAAGGAAATTGACCACACAAGAGCGCTGCGGGAAGCTGGCTGTCTGCAGCCAGGAGAGAGGGCAGAGATGGTGGTACATCATTGGGCATCCAGACATGAGCAACTACAGGGTCACTTGCCTCAATTACCATGCTTTTAAAATGGGATCAGGACTTCACATTCAGATTCTCTTTTGTGTATGAGGAAGTGTTTTACTAAACATAGGAGGCTTGGCTGGAGTGTGGAACAAACTCTTATGATTACCGGAAGAAGAGGTGTCCAGTGGAGTTTGCCTCTCGGGGGTACTCACCTCATGGTCTAGGATAGCTATGACTATATCCCAACACAAAATTATAAATGTATTTAACAGATTAATTATATTTTGTGAAAGGATGGCCTTGTCAGGCATCAATGGGAGGAGAGGCCCTTGGTCCTGTGAAGGCTCCAGAGATGCCCCAGTGCAGGGGAATGCCAGGGTGGGGAGACAAGAGTGGGTGGGTGGGTGGGTGGGGGAGCACCCTCATAGGAGCAGGGGGAGGGAGGATGGGATAGAGGGTTTCCTAGAGGGGAAAGCAGAAAAGGGGATAACATTTGAAATGTAAATAAATAAAGTATCCAATAAAAAAAAAAAAAGGTTAAAAAAGAGAGAGATCTGTGTGGGGCTGGGTGGAGAAGTGTATGTATCTATGTATGATGTGGCTGTGTTTGTGTGTTGTAACTCGATTCCTGTTCTTGTGCATGAACTTTGTAGATGACAACTTTGTGTCACAATGTCATACAAAATAAATGTATGTTTGCTTTTAAACTATAGAATAAGGGGAAGGTACTCCTGGCACATGACACTAATCAATTCAGACTAAACTCTCAGATTTCACAGCCAAGGGTAACCCTGAATTGGGGATGTTTAGAGACAGTCGGGAGTTGGTGATAGGGAAATCAGTTGATGATAATGTATACTAAATTATCATCTAAATTGATAATACTGTAACCTATACTAAAAGTATAGGTTACATTACCCTTAAGGTTATGTTATGTTTAATCTTGGGGGGTTACCATGGAGATGATCCTTGTCATATCGGATGCAGGATTTGGATGCACAGTGAGGAATGTTGGAGCATGCCTGATTGGCATTAGAAATCTCATGTTTGCTAGAAACGGGTTCTCCTGGGACTAAATTAGGTTCTGCTATTGTGCCTGCCACAGTACCTGGCTGGGCATGTCCGTGGTAGAACTATAATAAACACTGGCTGGAGGATCCAATGAATCACACAGTCACTAGTCAAGAACAGTATGGGGCAGGGGTTCTACCAAGTAGGAAAGTTATAAGGGGAGGTGGTCCATGGGCCCAGAGCCCCAGGCTTTCGAGATTTTTTCCCCTGGACTTGAAAAGGGTATTCTAATTGGCTTTCTCCCTAACTTTGGAAGCCCTAGCCCATACCCCTGACTAAGCTGGAAGGTCTGGGTTCCAGGTTCGGAAAACACTCACTTGAGCAATCTGAAACAAAGATTAAGACATGCTAGAAGAAAAGAAAGTAGACGTAGCAATTTCATAGGCAATTCAAGATGGGGCATGCAAGGTGTGAGGCATTTGTGTGGCTCTCAGGGAGACATCCAGCAGGCTCTAACTAATGAGGTCTCCACAGTCCTCAGCTTGAAGCAGTCACTCGCATTAAGTTCTTCCCAGAGAGCCTGTACACTGAAAGATGGTCACTTGGGGACAGTAGTGACAGGACCCACTTTCTTAGACTCCTGTTCTTTTTCATGGAACACTTTTGCCATAGGAACTTGGTCACCTTTGCTACTGCCCACTGGCCAGTGACACAGCTTTCTAGAGCTTATTCCTTTCTTTATATCTGCATATCCTTTCTGGACACCACTGTGTGAGGATTTTTAAGTTATGTGATGTTGGCTTGAAATGACAAATGTGCATTTTTATTGTCTCAAGAATCCATTGAACCTGAATAGTTCTTACTCTACCCTTACTAGTTTTTTGTGACTGTAACGATAGATAGATAGATAGAGGCAGACAGACAGATGAAAGATGGACTGGTAGAATAATATGTGATAGATAGAAAACTAGATGATAAATAGATAAATAGACAGATGGGTGTTATCTAGATATATGTAAATAAAAGATAGATAACCAATAGGCAGATAGGTAGGTAGAAATAAGTAGATGATAGGAATATAAGGAGAGTTGGATGGACAGATGGATGGATAATAGGTAAATAAATGATAGGTAGATAGATGTAAGTAGATGCTGACTGTCCCGTCCCACGGGACCTAGTTATTCGTGGGGTCGAGGGGGACCAAGCCTGAAAGGAAAACAGGCAAGAGAGAGGAGCGAGACCAAGCAAAGTTTTGTCAAGGTCTATTTTTTATTAACACAAGCAGATTTTATAAAGCAAAAATCATAGGCAAGGGGAGGGGGGAGAGGAAGCTTGTGGCCCTCCCGTTGTTATGGCTCAACTACTGTCTGGTGTCTGAACATTTTTTGGTCAGCCTGTCCTCCGGAGATGCAAGGGACAGCTAATCTTGCACAAACATGGCTGGTTCTCAGCTTTAAGGCTGTACAAACTCAGAAACTTGCCTAAGGCCCTGGCTCCCGACAGCTGGCTAACTACATAGACAAAAGTTAGATGGATGATTGGACACTGGACCACACTTCACATTTTCCCACTATTGTCTAAGTGTATTACATTGACTACAATGACAATAATAGTGGACATTTATGCAATTTATTGTTTGAAAGTAGAATTCTTTGCATGATATTTACAATGTAATTGCATATCTATCAGTATTTTTTACTCCACTGAGGCACATAACTATTTTTACTGAGATACATACCCAGTAGAATTTGTAAGATATATTACTGAGATTTTATATATCCATGTATGACTAAAAGTGGAAATAAACTGGTCAGGAAATATCCTGAAATATTATGAGCAATGATCACAGTTTTGCCAGGAGAAAACCCACATCTTTTGCTACAAATCATCACCACCCCCAAAAGTAGTAAAATTAATGCCTTGACCCTGCTCAAGTCTAGAACGTTAGAACTCTCATAATCTTGATTTGGAAATGAGATTGAATTTTCAAAGTCTTAGGAAAATCAGACCAATGACAATGCCCCATCAGTTATCTTGGGCCACCTTGGAATTCTATTGTATTATTCAGGGTTCTTTAGAAGAACAAAACTGATAGAATGAATCCATATACTAAAAAGGGCTTTATGAGAGAATAGGTTACATATAGGCCATGATCTGGTTAATCTGACAATAGCTGTCTCTTGACTGGAATTTGGTAGATGTTCAGTCTGTGAGGCTGGGTGTCTCAGCTGGTTTCAGTGTACATCAGAATCCCAGAGAAGTAGGTTCTTATATCAGCAAAGGAATGCCTCAGCAGCAGGATGGACGGACTTATCAGCAAGAGTGAGGCTAAGCAGGCAAAAAGCAAAAGCTTACTTCTTCCATGTCCTTTTATGTTGGCTGCCACCAGGTGTGGCTCAGAATGACAGTGGTTCTTCTGACTGAAGATGATCTGGATTTAGGGTGCATTATCTTTCTGCCTCAAACAATCCAATCAAGAGAACTTCCTGAAAGTGTGCCCAGGTACTTACATTTTAGTTAATTCCAGACATAATGCAGATGTAATCCAGATGTTAATTCTAATCAAGTTGATAGCCAAGATTAACCATCATAGTAATATTGATCTAGGAAGGAAGTGTTGAAAAAAACTATAAATTTGAATCGATATAAGGATATTAAAGTAAATCTATCTCCGGTTCTGTGACAGTGTCATTTCTAGCAACCTTCTAGAAGCAGAGAGCTTGGCACTAATTTTCATAAGATTGGAATTTAGATTGTGTCAAAACAAAACAAGAACGCTGGAACTGCTTAGAAATATCCTCAAGGCCACGAGAGGCAACTGTGTAATGATACCAGGCTTTTAGAAATGTCTCAATTTGAAAAATGTGCTTTTTGAGCAGAGAAGTCCCAAATATTTTCCTTCTGAAAGACAACAGAATTAAAGGAATATGTGAACCATTCATTTCAAGTATTCAAGGAAACAACTAACAACCAACAACCACAATGCAAGTAAGTCTGGGGCCCTGAGCCTTGGGAGAGGCAGAACACACTCTCATTCACTCCCTGAAGTGCTGTCTCCATCTTGTGGGTCTTTGCAGAAATGGTAGCAGGAGGCTGTTGGGTAGCTGTTAGACAGGGCAAATTGAGTGAGTCTACATGAAGGGCTAAAGGTAACTCAAGACAATCAGTCCTTATGCTTAGACGAGAATGTTTACTTAGGATGAGAACTGTGCAGAACTGTTTAGTAGGAAGACCTTGGAGGATCTTTGGGGCCAGATTTTAGAAGGAACTTCCTCAGGACATGTTGACATAAACACCAAGGGACCTTGTGTACCATTAGCATGAACTCTGACTTCCTACTTGAGATAGTGTCACTGTTTGCTGTAGGCAGAAGTTGCCTGCCTTCTTTCCAGAATAATGTCCTTGGATGCTCAGAATGACCTGTCTTATACAGTGGTCCATGCAGAGGTTTTTGTTTTTTCTTCTTTGTAGAAGAGGATAAGCCCAGTAATACCATCCCTTTAGGGAGTGAGAAGGGACACTAAGGCACATAGGACTTGAGGCTTTGTTGTGTGTATGATCAGAAAGTCAGCACTAGATCCACCCTCCTAGGCAGTAACATGTTAGCTACAGGCACCATGGCATTATAATATATCTCTCACTTATCTGTATAGCTGTCACTGTACACAGACTCAACAGTAATTCGCCATCTCTCTTTTCCCCGATTTCCTGGCAACTCTTGTTCTATACTCTTCATCTACATCTTTGGCATTTTCGATGTCTCCTATAAGAAGAATTATGCAGGCTTGGGGATATAGCTCAGTGATAAAAATGCTTGCCTACTCTATGAGAGGCCCTGGGTTCAATCTCTAGTACTATACAGCAGGTAGATAGGTATATAGATGATAGATAGATAGATAGATAGATAGACAGACAGACAGACAGACGGATAGTAAAAGAATCATGTAGTGTTTTGGATGTTGTCTTTCTATGAATGACTTATTAAACAACATAAACCCCATTCATGGTAATTATAGATAGGCAATATTTTTTTTTTGTTTTTAAATGTTTCCCCATTATATTATATTCTCATATGGCATTCCCTTTATCTGTTGATGAACATATGACTTGTGCACACATGTTGACTGTTCTCAGCAATGCTAGGAGGAACATGAGCCTGCAGGTATATCTTAAAAATACCAAATTTAATTCTTTTGAGTATATGACCTCAGGAATGGCACTACTACAGTATGACACAGATCAAGCTATTTTAAATTCACGGAACGTTCTATGGACGTTCCATGCCTGCTGTATAAAATGTTAAGTTTTGGAATAAGGGCAGTGGTAGTGGCACTTCTTCCTGTCCTTATGAAGGGACAATCCTAGTGATTCTGTGTGTGTACTTCTGGGAGCAGTGTACCTCTATATAATGACAACGACGTTCTGGATCATTTACACAGCTACTCACAATTCACTTGCCATCCAACCTTTCCTTTGCCTTGCCCTTGATGAACCCGTCTCTTGGTCCACCTCCTTTAGCAGTACCTGGAGCAGAAACATTCTTTTTAACGGGTCATCATACTGTTTTTCTCTGCATGCTGTTTCCCACCTGCACACCCATATTAATACACCCGAGTCTTTTGCTAATACATATGATGTAGTGGGGATACTTCTTAGAACATGTCATTTTATATATGTATGGTTATCTGAAGGACAATCCCAATATAATTCCTAAAAATGGACTTAGTAATCAAAATAGTGATATATTCTCAGCACTTCAGGAGGTAGAGGCAGGAGGATTTTGAATTAAAGATCATCCTTAGCTCCATAGTGAATTTGGCTACATGAGATCCTATCTCAAAAAAAGGTTTTACTTTTTAAATGTTGATGAATTTTTGTTAAAGTGTGATCCATAAAGGCTATCAATTTTGATTTTCAATATACTGGTGATAGTCTAGTTTCTATATCTTGGTTAAGAGGTAGTAGATCTCTGCTTGTGTAGTTGTACAACAGTAAATTTGTGACTTGCATTTCTCTTATTTGTTTTGGGTTGAGTGCTTTCTGTTTTCTTTTCTACTCTTGGCTCATCGTCATTGGGATATTTTCATTTTGTGTTGCAGAAGTACTTCCTAAGCCACAATAGATCCTTTAAATTCTATTTATGAAGTTTTTGATGCTCCATTAGTTTAAGGATGTATTTACTATGACTCACAGTTGAAGAAGACAGTCCATCATTATGGGAAAGGCATGGCAGCACATGCAGGCAGCACCTAACCATGTTGCATCTGTAGTTAAAAAGTAGAGACTGGTGCATGTGGGTAACCTGCTTACGTTCTCCTTTTTTACTTAGTCTAGGACCCCAGCCATGAGATGGTGTCTTCCATACTTAGAATGGGTCTCCTGATCTTTGTTAACCTAATGTAGAAACTTCCTCACAGGCATGCCCACAAGTTTATCTCATAGACAATGTTAGATTCTGTCAATTAGTCTTACCAGTAGGCCCATTTCAACTCTACCAGGTAAATGTGCTAGACATTAATCCTTTCCTTGTTCTGGATTTTGTGTTTCTGTTGAGCTGTTTCTCTTGTCTTTCCTTTTAGCATTACTTTTTCTAAATTTTTCATACCAGTGTATTTTATATGCCTGAAAATTCATTTGGCAGAACAAGGATCCCAATCTCAGTTTCCTCCTTTGTTCCAATACTGGATTTTTCTCATACCAACAGGAAGGAAGGAGGTTTGTTTATGTGTTGATGTGTACAGACCAGTTCCTGAAGAGCAGCTCCCATCTCTTCTCAAAGCCCCTCTTCCTGGATCAATCATGCTAGGTTATCAGGAGCTCCCCTTCCTCCTGGTGTTTGTAACTGGTGTAGAACTATGTAGCATTGCTTTTATCCAGTGCTGTTGTGGAAATCAGAGTGATGATCAGCAATGCTGAAATAAAGGACACAGTAATATTTGAGCGATATGGGCACCAGGCAGCTGGCCTAAAGCAGTGGCTTCTGCTTCCAGTTGAAGCCCCTCATTGATTTCTCATTTCCTTTGACCCCCTAGAAAACCCACCTGCTCCAGTTGTGTGGTGACTACTCATCCTGTGTGGCCAGTCTTCTCCACTTTCATGCATTTCCTTCCTGTGTTGGTTGCTGCTGCTCTCCCCATGCCCACCCACTAGCCACACCTTTGACTTCTGTCTTGTGTGTAGCTTGCTGGCACTGGTGCCATCTCCATCCTAATTGCTTTCTGCACATGGACCATTTGTTCTTCGTGAGCCCTGTGTTTGTGTCTTCCCTTCCCTGACTGCTTTGGCTTAGTTTCTTGTGCTGACCTTGCTAGAATCTACATGTGCCTTAATGTTCTCCTTGTCTGGGGTTTCAAGTCACTGCTCCTTTTGGATCCCAAATACTTGCTGGCTGTGTTCTATCATTTGATCTGCTTAGAATTTTTTGTTGTTGTTGCTTTTAATTGTGTCAGTGGAGTTGAGATTTCTACTGTCCAATGGAGCATTTAAAAATGTAAATTGGCTGATCAACTTAGATAAAGAAATGAAACAAAACTAAATATTGCTGAGAAAAAAACTTGAAAAAGCATGGAATGCAGTGTAGAGGGCATCCTGTTTCTTCATGATGACACCTGATGTCACCCTGACAAAGAGAAACCAGTGCGTTGGAAACTGCCATCCAGTTGTAGAAGCTGTCTGTTCTTCATGCTGTGGGATTCCGGCTTGCATGCCACTAGGTCTTGATAGCAATCTCATTACAAGCAATAAGAAAGCAAAATGTGGTCCTAATTAATCCGCTGCATTCCATCCAAAGTGCATTCGAGTAGGAATGCATTGATGGAGTAAGTTTATGTAGGGTCTGCTGACACCACATAGTGACTTTGCCCACCAGAGGCCCTGGGCTCTGCATCAGACCCTGACCCACCCAAGAACACCTGCTAGAGGTTTTTGCCACCACATATGTATATCTGACTCCTCACCAGTACCATTATAGTTCAAGAACGAGCTTCAGCCTGGAATTGGACACTGCCATAGGCTATGTCCCATTTCCTTTCTGAAATACTGCTCTGAGAGGGTGGCTTTTCCTTCTTGTGAACCTTGACTGCCTCCTTGCTGTCTAGTGGCAGGCCCTATGTGACTAAGCTTACAACTGGGCTCTGCCTGGACCTTCATCAGCCTTGTTGCCACTGACTGCACAGTCTAACCCATGGAAGTTATCCAATGAACATACCAGGATGTCCTGAGGCTCCCCGTTCAGATTCAGTGTACGTTTTCTATGGTCTCCTTGTTCAATTCCTCTTCACATGCTAAGACCAAATGGCATTTGTTCCATAGAATGTCCTTGACGTGCCCACACTGAATGCATTGTGGATATATACTCCCGTACCTCTGCTCTGGTTTTCAGCACTTGTAGTTCTACATTTATCTCCAGGCTTCCAAACTGGGGTTCCCATACCTCCTGTAGTCTTAGACGATGCACCTTGGACCTGCAAAACCATTCAGTGAAGATACCTCACCTACCTCAACTGATCACTTCGTTAAAGGACTTTGTTATAGTAAGCAGGACTGTAGCCTGGAGAACCTGGCGTTTATATGACTTTTCAAGATCGTTTTAGTGTGTATTTGATGGGAGTGTTTCATGCTGTTCCATATTCTTGGTTTTCTGCCTTCAGAGCGTCACACTCCAGCAATACTCATTTATGTCTCTTGCATGTCCTTTCTGCTAGGTGAGCTTTAGCCAGAAGCTCTGCTTCCCCAGTCTTCACAGTTCAACAACCAACTCACCCACCCTCTTCCTATACCTTTGCCAAAGCTTGTAACCTCTGCTTCCTGTTTTCTTCCTTTGGACAGTGAGATTTGCATAGTTTTTCTCTCTCATTTACATAGAGGATGTGGCCAGTAACCTTAAGTATCCTTATTATAATTCTGTTTGCAAATGAGAGGAGGTTTTGCATAATGTTGAGACTTAAATGAGGCCTTATAACATGGAGGGTCAAGTATCACTTGAAAGTACAGATGGGATCAGGTCTCCACAGAGCTGAGAGGCACCTACCAAGAGCTCTGAAGTAAGCCTTGTGTGGCACTACCCCCATCCAGCATGCTCTTGGAGTGGGACAAATAATTCTCAGTTGTCCCTCTTTTCCCCTGGCATTATACAAAGACTACAGATTACAAAAGAGATTGAATACAATTTCCCACTCAGAAAATGCACCCCAATTGTTTAGTACTTGTAAGCATTTCCCCTTTCCCCACCATTTCCTCCAGACCTAGCAACTAGGAGCAAATAAGTGTTACCTTAGAACAGAGGCCCCATGCTTCTGGCTTGATTTTGGACAGGCTGTGTGCAGGCGACATTTGTCCTGCCAGCTAGTGGTCTGTATATATTTGCAAACCATGGTTTGCACAGAGCAGCTACTACCTGAGTGTGTGCACTGCAGGAATCACACCCAGTCCTTAACTTCCTATGGATTACCTATTTATGGCAGAAAAAGGAGCAAACAAATATAGAGTTTCCATTGTCATGACGACCTTGAAGAAAGTGAGCATTCATGGAAGAGCTAAGAAAAGAAACACCATCCACAGGTGGGAGTGTGGGGGAGGCAGGGGAGGCATACAAGCAGGAAGAGCCTTCTTTCAGTGGGGCACCCCTTCATGGAGTATGTGAAGTTGAGCTGCTAGCATAAGACACATTGCAATTTTCCCTGAGATTTACTTGGTAATGGTTGGGGGTAGGGACAGACAGTTAAGAGGAGCTAAGGACACAGAATAAGTATGCCTTTCTTTAAAACATGATTTTGAAGAACTGGATGAGATGGGAGATGGTGTGGAGTAACTCTGGTGTCCAGAGTTAAGGCAAGTATGCAAACAGAGAAAGCATTGGCCCCAAGTGGGAGACCGAGATGGGCAGGATAGATGTCAGCCTGTCAGCCTGTCAGCCAGACCTGCCAGACAGCTGGTGGCAGTCAGTGCTTCTGGAAGCTGCCAGGAGAATGAGGAGACGTGAGGCTGTGGGGACCTGGAGCCATGACAAGAGAGGACTGGCCTCCTTTGTGCTGGAGAACTCATGGTCTTGGACACAAGGCTGGAAATTCAGAGGGAAGGAGAGAACAGACAAGACTTGCTCTGTGCCAAGGTCATGGCCAGCAATAGCAGCCAGGAGATGGCTGAAGCCTGAGGACAGCCAGGGCCTGAAGGAATGGCTCTGTGCCTGCTCAAGAGCCAGTCAGGTAATGTGAGACTCCCTGGGGGACCAACCTCCCTAGCTCCCTGTGTGGACCCTATGACTCCCTCTCATGGCCTGGAAACTCAGAGCTGCCCAGAAACAAAATATGCAAGCCCCAAAGATGAGAAAGCAAAGGGAGCCTGCAGATAACAGCCCTCTGGACAGCAGGTGTCCCTGGGGTTGCTGCATGGTAATGGAGGACAGTAGCATGTTCTTGGAGTTAGCTCTGGGACCTGGTCATCTTATCACTTTTTGTTTTACATTTCCTAGCACAGGGTACTATCACTTCAGAGTTGAGTGTCCACCAAAGGAACAAGTGTTAACTGTAGGTACTCTCAGTAGGTTGTTGAGTCTTTAGGAGGTTGAGCTGAAAGAAAGGCCTTTGGATCCTTGGGGACATGTCCTCCAGAAGGATTGTGGATCCCTGGCTCCTTCCTTTCTCTCTTCCTGGACTTGTGAAGTGAGCAGTTTGGGCCTGCCACCTAATCTTTCTGTGATGTGCCACATCCCTAAACAGTGACACTGGACAGCTCAGTGCTACAGCTGTGAGCTAAGACAGTTTCTTCACCGGGAAGTTAGTTCCCTCATTCTTTAGTCCCTAGGTCATGTGACAGTTTCACAGTGGGTGTGAGGGGAGACATGGCTTTTCGTTCTATTATTTTGTGACAATTAAATATTTCTATTTTATTTTCCACATGAATTAAGTGATAATTACAGTAAAAAAACAAAGCAAAAAAACTTTGCCTGGCTTTTTGTTAATATTTAAGCAGAGATTACATTTTTATGTGGGAAATGTTTGCTTCTTTTCCCAATAATATTTTATTTTATTATTTTGTTTTATTTATTTTACTAACCAAAGGGTATTTTCTCAGCCATTATCACAGTAAAATTGCCATATAAAAATTCCATAGGAAATCTGTCATGCATGTCCCAGCAAGGCCATTCCCACCACTGAGGTAACGTTAGCACATGGTCACATCTTTCAGTAATGTTCTCGTGTCTCTTTACAGTTACTGTTGTCTTTCCCCGTCCCTGAGAAATCACTGTCATTATGGATTCATCAACTGTTTAAATGAGTTCTCTGTTAACATGAAGCCATAGTCCTCTGGGGAATTGAGTGCTTTTGTTTAGCAGAATTGTCTTGACAGTCATTCACTTGACCAACACATTGCCTTTCATTGCGGGGTGGGATTCCATCATGACTTGCTGACTTCCCTGTTGGTGGACATTTGGGTTGTCAGGGATTTTGACAGTGAGCATGTTTTTATTTCTCTCGGGTAAATGACTGAGGTTGGAATAACTGAGCCATGCAGTAGGGCATGTGTAGTGTTTTAAGAAATCACTAAACTGTTTCCAAAATGATTGCACACTGGTGTAATTCCAGCTTCACAGGATGTGATGAAATGGATTTCTTCAGCTCTCTAGAGCTGTTCTTTGGACCCAGAACCACTTCTTCCTTAAATAATCTTTAGAATTTGCCAGTGAAGACAACTTGGACTGGGACTTTCTTCTGGGAAGGCTTGTACCAGTGCATTTGGTTTCTTTAACAGATGCGTACCCGCTGTGAACCCATAAGCTCCTCCTTTTCTTTTTCATTGTGTTCCAGTGGTTTTTGTCTTTTGGGGCCTTTTCTATCAAGGTCATTGCCCACAATTGTCTATAGTTGTGTCATGTTCTTTCAACATCTGTACCTGTTGCAGTGATGTTATCTCTCTGTGCTTGGTACTGGTGATTTATGTCCTTTTTATGTTATCATTCTGGCTAGAGGCTTATACACTTTGTCAAGCTCAAAAACATTTTTTCTTTCTTTAAAATTTTTTTAAATTGTTCATTTAAAACAAAATGGAATTACTTGTCCCCTTCCTGTCCTCCCTACGGCCCATAATTCCCTTGAACGACTCCGATGATACCCAGCTCTCAGCCGCTTCCTCTTTTTATTATTACTTACTTGCATGCGACACATAGATGTATATATGTGTGTAAGTATGTATGCACAATTTCATATAAATATAACCTGCTGAGTCCATTTTTGTTGTTCTGTGTGTATGGTTCCAAGGCTGACCACTCTGAATTTGGCATCCAGTAAGGGAGTTCATCCCTGGGAAAGGCTAACTTTTCTTTTCCCAGTAGTCATTAGCTGTCTGTAGTTCTTTGTCTAAGGGTAGGGCCCCCCAAAGCTTTCCCCTTTCCATGTTAACATGTCTGTTTCTATTGCCATTGTTCCCATCTTGGTTTCATGGCCATGTCTTGGAGAGTCCGTCTCACGGCCGACCTCCTGGTCAGAGTGCTGACAGTATTCCCATCTCCCCTCTCAGAGATGTTCCCTGAGCCACAGATACAGCTGGCATGTAGATGTGTCTACTGGGGTTGGGTTCTATATGATCCATTGATCTCTGAATTTTGACCAGTTGTGGTTTTCGTGATGCTCTCCATTTGCTGTAAGAGACACTTCTCTGCTGAGGGGTGGTAGCTACACTCATTTAGTAAGGGATTATGCAGGTCTAACAAACTGGCAGTAGTAGATTCTTTTTTAAGGTCCATGGCCTTCCTAGCCATGAGAAGCTGCTAGGCTTCCTAACATAAGTTTCCTCTTGCTGAGTGGACCTTAAGTCCAGTTAGACAGCTCTTTGTTGCCACTAATCTGTATGTGTCAGTTACTGTATCTTTATGCATACCTTGCAATGCTGGTCGCTGTTATGATTCTATTGCTTTTGGTAGGATGGTTGTTTTCACAACATTATTTCTCCCAGTCTGTGAACAATGATGTCTTTCCATTTTTTTGTGTCTATCCCTTCCTTCAAATATGTGAAGTTTTCATTGTAGAAGTCTCTCACCTGTCTGGTGAGCCTTATTTCAAGTATTTTATTGTCTTCAATGCTATTGCAAATAGAAGTTTGTCCCTGGTCTCTTTGTCAGTGTGCTTACTGTATAGAAAGGCTATTGAGTTTTAAAGTTGATTTTGCACCCTGCTACTTTGCTGAGATTGTTGATTGTCTTTAGGAGTTTTCTGGTAGAACTTTTGGATTCTCTCGTGTATAATATCGTCTGCAAATGGGATAATTTGACTTCCTATCCTGTTTGTATCTCTTTAATTTCCTTTTCTTGCTTTATTGCTTCAGCTAGTGCTTTTAGCCCTATTTTGCAAAAAGAGTCAGAGTAGGGGGCAGCTCTGTCTCATCACTAATTAGGATTGCTGTAGAGACAATTTTGGCATTTTGGTTTCTTTTTTTAAAAAACACAGAAATATTATCAGAATATGTTTTCACTTTAATTCCAGGTGTGGGATATGAGGCTGCTTCAGATTGCCCACAGCAGCTAACTATGTTTTACCTTGTGTTCTGGTGGGTGTGTGTGTGTGTGTGGGGGGGTGATCTTGCCAGCAGCAGATAATTTCTGTGATTGTACGGCATTTGGAATTCTGGAAATTTTTCAGAGTGTACATAAATGCTCAGGCCCAAGGGAAGTGAAGTGGGTTGTTGGTGGGTTGCAGTTGGTCATGGTTTGTTAACTAGTAGTGCACAACGAAGACAAAAATAAGAAGAAATTAGATATCTTGACTGCACAGATCAAACTTGCCCTAAGGAACTCAACACCCCTAATCAGGAAGAAGCAGTCTAATGATAAGATCACCCCTTTCTTCTCTACCTTTTTTCTCTCCTACCTAGTCTTAGGGGGTTGCAAGGCTAGAGAAGGGTAAAGAAAGAAGAACCTACAAAGTAACAAAGGTCCAGTGACAGATAGCTTTGAGTTTTTCTTCATTTGGGATAACATTAGCTGTAGGCTTGCCATATATAATGCTTACTAAGTTGATGCATGTTCCCTCCAGTCCAACTCTTTCTAGGACTTTCTCATAAAAGCATGTTGATTTTTTATAAATATTAAAATGATTGTTTGATTTTTATCTTTAATAAACCACCATGTAGTTGCTGGAATTGAACTCAGGAGCTTTGGAAGAGCAGTCAGTGCTCTTAACCTCTGAGCCATCTCTCCAGTCCCAGGTCTCTGACTCTTGTGCCTGCTCTTGGGACACTTTTCCTCCTTTTAGGTTGCCATGTCCAACTTCAATACGGTAGTTTTTGCTTCATCTTATTATATTTTGTTTTGTCACGTTTGGTTGTTGTCTCTCGGAAGCCTGTTATTTTCTAATGAGAGACAGAAGAGGAGTGGATTGGACGGGGAGGGCAGGTGGTGGGGAGAACAGAGGGGGAAATTATCATCAAGATATAGTGTATGAGAAAATAAAAGGGAGAAAAAGAAAAACTATCCCAAAATAAAATAAATGAAGGAGACCAATACCTGTGCATATCTCAGATTTTAACTGAGAGAGTTTGCAATCAAGAGATTTGATAAAAGCTCTGTGAAAACTATTATGTCATCTCTACTTTATCTTGTCCTAAAAGCATTTACAGAATGCTCTGGCATGTTAAATACCAATATATATATATATAAATTCTTTGTCTAAAAATATATTCAACAACCTGGTACAATACAATAAAATGACTGAAATACCTAATAAAGAAAGGAATAAAACAGCCACATGGAAATTGTGTATCTTTGCATGGAAAGTATTCTAGATGAATTAGTCCAGAGGGCAATTTAAAAGGTCAATTACAAAATGTTTACATGTCCATAAACAATAACAGAAGCACAGAATAACTCTGCAGGCTGTGTCAGAAGCTGCAGCAGCAGTTCCAAGGCTTCTGTGAAAGTATCTCTGTTAAAGAATAGCATGTTTGATCTTTACAGACTCCTTGTAACTTCCTCAGGATGTCTTTAGAACTGCGATTTCTGGCCTAAGAGTATATGAGGACCGTGAGTCTTCCTTCTAGTATATTATACATATCTCCAGGTAGCTATTTCAACTGATGTGCCTAGTGTCCTAAGGAGTTTTCTACTTCTACAAACCCATGTAACTGGATAGTTCGTGGTGCAATTTAAAGAAAATACATTTTCTAGTTAAATAAACTCTCTTTACCCTTGCTCCTCCATAGAATTATATTGATGTTCTCAGTGTTTTCATTTCTTAGGTTACGCTCTGTCTTCCGTCTCCCATCAATTTTTGGCAATAATTTGCCACCTTCACCATTGCTGTCTGTGTAGATACTGTCTCTGTTTGCTCTGGCTGCCTTTAAGTTATTCTTTTGTCACTGATTTTTAGCAGTTGGAATTTGATATGTATTGATAGGGTTTTCTTGATATTTCTTGCACTTGGGAGTTAATGGGATCCTTGGGCCTGGTGTTTTATAATTCTTGTTATTTGGTACACTTTCAGTCTTTATTTTTTCTTCAGCTTTCCCTCCTTACAATTGCTCTAGTTACATGTCAAGTGACTTTCCAAGCTTCACTGCTACTCTATGGAGTCTCCTTTTCCTTGGGTTTTACATGTGTTGCTTATTGAATACTGATGTCATTGTTTGCTCAAGTCCACCAGTCAGTTTCCTGCAGTGCCACTTTATACTTTCAGCTGGGCTCATATTGATTGTGTGGCTCATTGTGTCTATGTGCTTTACACACACACAGACACACATAAACATACACACACACTTCATTTCATACATCAGCATTTTTGAAGCAATATTTCATAAATCGTAACCTTGTGGAACACAATATTCCTTCATTCTTGGGCTTGCTTGTGTAACATCCTTTTCTGAGGTCTTGCACTTTTAGCTTTGTTAGTCCCAGCTGTATTGAGCATAATATTTTTCCCTGACTGAGCCATGACACCTCTGAGACCTTGAATCTCTATCTTGAATGGCTTGCTTGGCAGTAGACTATTGGGTGTGGTGATGGATGAGTTTAGCAAGTAGGTAAGATTATGGAGTGAGTTTTATTGTTCCTACATTTAGATTTCATTGGAGGCCACAAAAAGTTGCCAGCTTCTTCAGATCAGACATAGAAAGAATGTTCCCATGACCTTTCCTGTTTGGGTCAGCCCTAGAGCGTAACATCTAAAATTAGTTGTTAAAAGTAATAGCCGTGTGTTACCTCCTGGTTCTCTTCCCTGGCCATGCTTATTTTGATAGATAATCTGGTTCCAACTTGCTTTACTCAGGTGTTGTCGATCAGATGATCTCCCTGGGCTTACTACTGGCTATATCTAAATGGAGCAATTGTCTGGCTCTTGGCTGGGTGGACAGGAGACCACAGCACAAGTCTGATTGTGCAGCCACCTCACTGAGTCCTGCTTACACTGTCATACTTGGGGGACCCCCAAGGCTAACAGAAGGGTGAAAACACCATTTGTGTGGAAACACCATCCAATACTAGACCTCTAAGTGATGGTTCTTTTGCTGTGTTGAACAAAACAAGCCATGTGACCAGCCTGGATTCCACAGTTCGGGAAGTAAGTCTGTGAGCATGTAGGTGTGTAGGTGCGTGTGTGTGAGAGGTATGTGTGGCAGGCAGAAGGCAACCTTAAATGCTGTTCCTCAGGAGCTCTCCATTTTGTCTTTTTGAGACAGGTTCTCTCATTGGCTTAGAGATTTGCTTTTTCCTTCTTCCTGAGTTCTGGTGTTTCAAGAGCATGCCATGATGCCTGGCATTTTTTTTTTTTTTTTTAAATGTAGGTTCTGGGGGTTTCACTAAGGTCCTTGTACTTGCAAGGATGTAACTTCACCAACTGAGCTGTCTCTCCAGACAAAGACTGTTGTGAGAAGAAATCCTAACCCTGTACCATTGAGGTCTTGTTTCTAGAAGATACTGTACATCCATTCAAACTTACTGTGTAATAAACAAGACTGAGCTCTGCCTGGTGCATCATTTGGCTCAGCAGTGGCAGCCTAGTTGGCAGACTGAGGCTGCCTTGAATGCTTCTCAACTGGTCTAAAAACTGAAGCTAACGTTCGTCTCTCCTGCTTGTCTTGACGTCGTCTGTAGAAACACTTCCAATTTCATGTTTAGTCTGTCTGCAGATTCTTAGATCAAGATGGTGCCAACTCATCATCAAAAGGGGAAGACCGCTGATGAGGACTCACCCACCCACACACACGTTAGATCACATCATCTCTGTTTTCATTCACTCAGCCCTGGGCATTGGTTGGTTCTGTTAGGAGCTAAGAGACAGCCCAAACCACTTAAGGTCGGGATTGGACTGGTTGCCTCAGTTTATTGGGTAGGCTGCTTTTCTACAGGAAAGGAGGAGAGTCTTGGGAAAAGGTGGCTATTCCCATGGCATGGAGCAAAAGGACCTGCTTACTTCCAAATCTAAGAAAATCATTCTCTCTATCAAGTATATAATTTCAGTTCTTTCTAGAACCAATTTTTTTATTATCAGCATTAGCATAATGGAAATAATGCTAAGTTCCTATGAGGAAAAAAAAATCCTTCAAGTTTCTTTCCCCTTACAAACAAAACCAAATGCTGAAGGTCAAATATCAGGAAGAGAGTATAGAAAATACTCCTCATTGCTAATTGCCATCTTGGAGATTTCTGGGTCCCTGACAATAGTGCAAACTTCCAGAAGGAATGCGCCAGGATTCTTAGACAAGGCAGAGCTTCAGGGAAACATCATTGTTGTCAGACTAACAAGAATGTAAGTGATATCAGCCTATGCAGAAGGAAGCATTTATATCAGAGAATGAATGTGAAGACCAAGGTGTGAGTCATCAGATGCTTGCCTGTATCACTGGAAGGAAGGGAGAGGTCACTTGAATCTGAAGCAAAGAGAAGGCAGATTGTGTAGCACTTTGTAGCACAGGTTGCTTTTGCATTTTTTTCTTAAATATTTAGTATCTGTGTGTGTGTGTGTGTGAGTGTGTGTGTGTGAGTGTGTGTGTGTGAGTTGTCTGCATTTTGTTTTATTAATGACATTAGTATCAGCATCATCTGTTGCATTGTCTGTCAGTACCCTCATTGATGTGTGTGTGTGAATGTGTGTGTCCTGGGTTATGACCTTCTTCCATCAGTCCACATCTCAATTGTGTACCAAGCTCTTGTTCACACCTGGCTGCTGTCAATATTGAAATGGATTTTTGACATTTCATGAGACAAGGCTCTGCTTTGTTCTTATTCAAAATAATAATAATAATAATATTCTTATTTATAATGTTCCCTAAAAAGTCCTTTAGAGGTGGTGATTTAGATATGTATTATCTTAAGAGAATTAAAACCTTGGCCCCATTTTATACTTTTGTATATGAATTTGATGCTGAAAATATATCAAATTGCACAATTAATGAGATTTTTTTTCAAATTTATTTCCTTACGACTTTCAACTTAACTGCATTATGACCAGGAAGGGAGATCACATGACATAGGTTCTGGTCATCCATTCATTCATGATTATAATGGTACAACTTCAGGTTTTAAATGATCTTTGTTTTCTCTCATGGGGGGCATCAGATTGCTGGATTATATAAATTTATTACTTATATTAATATTCTTAATGTCTATCAATCATGCAAGAGATTAAAGGAATCTTTTCCCTCTTGTGCATTAGATTTACCTACAAATAACATTTAAAAAATGCAAAAGTATCAGCAGCTCAAGTGAATATAGGCTCTATACAGCATAGCATGAACTTCTTAGGATGAAACTCAATAGATTCTGTCTATTCCTATGTGAGGACTCCTTAGTGCCTCCCCCGTGAGCCTGGAAGACAGACCTTGGTTAGAAAGCTGGAGAACTGTATTCCTCCATTTCACTTACCACTTAAGGTAACTCACATTTCTAGTGAGGATGGCTTGGATCTCTTGGCAGAGTCTGTGATGTAGAATCCCATCTTTCTGCTTCATGTCCCCAACTGTGCAAGCATCTTATCTCTGAATTCACATATGCTTTTGTTCACTCTGCATCCTTGGGTTAAGAGACTATATTTCAGAGGTGTTTGTATCTTATATTTGGAAGGTTCAGTTGACAAATGAAGGCAAAAGTTGCTCACAGTGTATTTTATTTCCGAGAGACCCAGCTGACTGCCTAGCTCTCCCCTTTTTAAATTTTTCCTTTAGCTACCTGGTCTTCTCAGGCCCCACCCACTCTCTTTCTTAACATTTTCTGTGACCCCCATACCAGTGGCACCCCACTGTAGCCTCCGCTCAGTTGCAAAGGGTCCAGTTTTTACCCTGGCCAAGAGTGAGAGCTGACCTTCGGCATGCAGAATGTCCTTGGATGATTCTTAACATTGCAGAAAATTTCCTTAATTGGATTTTTTTTTTTTTTAGGCCCCTGTCATGTCTTTTCTGTCTGTCTATTTTCTGAACACCATGCTTTAAGATGACACCATTATTTTGAGATGTACCCAGAGATGTTAGAATACAGTAAAATGTATAAACAGAAGAGTTTTAGGCTGAATGTCAATTCTAGTTTACCAAAGTCTTAACATAAATAAATTTTAAATATGGTGGTATCTATCTATTGTATAAGTATATGTATATACATGCAATGTCTTTTCCTGGATTTCTATTTATAATGGTCCCCATGACTGTGACTGATGATCGCTGATTAGCCAAGCGTGTGGCTTGGTGTTTTTTATACATTACCCTCTCCAGTCCTACCAGCAGGAGAAGCTGTTTGCTTATCACCATAAGGCTTCTGAGGAAGAAAGCCTTGAGATGCCTGGCGATGAAAGCACTACATGGGTGCTAGACTCTCCATCCAGACCAAGCTGGGGATTGATTCCTGCTTCCATGCTTCTCACTGTCTGAATCCTCTGTGTGTGTGTGTGTGTGTGTGTGTGTGTGTGTGTCTAGTATCCACTTGTGTGTGTAGTATGTGTGTACATGCATGCTTTCTTACATGTATGTTGGGGAAGTATATATACATGTATGCATGCATGTTGTTGGAAACCCAAGCTGATATATATCCTCTGTGGCTCTTCTACCTTTATTCATTGAGGCAGGGCCTCTGAAACAAACCCAAAGCTTGCAGCTTGGCTAAAAGACTTTCTCTGGGGGCTTTCCTGTCTTTACTTTCCTAGACTGTAATTTACAAGTAGGCTATCATAACTCATTATTTAAATAGGTTGTAGGCATCTGAACTCAGGTCTCTAGTTCACAGGGTGAGAGATTTAACCATTGAGCCACCTCCCCCCCTCCCCCTCCATGTTTGCATCCATTGGCCAGGCCACTAAAACGTGACTGGTTGTGTTTTCAGGTCATCGCCAAGTGGCCTTCTCACATCCTCGTTTAGGCAGCACCAAGAGTCACTGGCAGCAGAGAGAGAGCGGAGGCGGCAAGAGAGGGAAGAAAGACTGCAGAGGATAGAACGAGAAGAAAGGAACAAATTCAAGTAAGAACTTTATTATGATTTCAACTGTGATCTGAAACTCAAAGCACTTGGCCTACAGCTTCCTAAGTGGGCCAGAAAACAACTCGTTTGCTCCCAATTCTGTCTGTATCTTTGAAGAGGAGTAAGATTCACCTGCAGCGGGCTGCTTGGAAGTGTCCTGGCTTCCTGGAGCCATGTGGCAGGAAGCTCAGACAGCAAAATACAATTAGGGGGCTGTGCATCCTTGGTTCACCATTAGTTAAAGTGGCCTTACCCAGGACACAGAGCCCAATTGCCTCAATGTAATTTGCCATTTCTCCTTGAAGGTCCTCATGTTTTATTTATAGCCTATCAGATATCAGAAAGAAAATCTATTTTCCAACTCACTAGTTTATTCTTTGCTCCCTGTAGTAACCCCACAGTCGTTATATGTGTGTATTATATATGTATAGACATGTCTGATAAATGTTATCTTGTATAATATACATTGCTTTTTCCTGTGGAGGGAGTTTTGTACCAGTTCCTCCCAGCCCCTGATCTCCTGTTCTCTATCTTCCCCCATGGATGTTTCCCAGGACATCGCCCGTTGAAGGTTCCATGTCTTAGTGTCTCTGTCTCCACTGATCCCAGTGTCCCTCTGTGTCCCCCTTTGCCAGATCACCTGTTCTCTCTTTGTCCTCCAGGCCCGGCTCCTTCCTGTCTGCTTCCTGGATTTCACCTTTGCAGGATGCACAACCCAGAGTCTTCCCTGTTTTTCCTTCCATCTCTACTTTTCCCAAACACTTCCATATCCCTCACCCCTTCTCGTTATCCCTCCCTCAGAACCAATGTTTTCCCTTCCTTTCACGTTTCTCCCCATCTCTGCTTCCCGTTTCCTCAGCTTAGTTTCTTTGGCAATGCTCCCACTGATGCTCAGTTACATCATCAGAGGACATAAGGCGCAAGCAGTAAGAACGTACTGGTCTAGTAACTTCTGGCTTCACCAGAGGCCATGTGTCATTTGTAGAAATGACCCAGATAGCAGAATTGTAAAGCTACTTCAATGGCCACTTAAGCATGCAGGCACCCTAAGTGTCTGGGTGGAATGCAAAGCCTGGCTTTGGTGAGAGAGGATGAATAGGTGGCATGAAGTAAACCAACATCGTCCCCTGCCACACTTACGTGTTGTACTGTGAGCTCTCAGAATCCTAGCGAGTGCTACATGGACATATCAACCTGTCCGCAACCTTTCTGAGGCAGTTCTAGAAGTTGTATAGAAATCCAATTGTTAAAATCTCTGGAATGAGAGGCTCAGGCAGAGCCTGACAAATACAGAGGTAGATGCTTGCAGCCAACTGTTGGATTGAGCATGGGGTCCCAGATGGAGGAGTTGGAGAAGGGACTGAAGGAGCTGAAGGGGTTTGCAGCCCCATGGAGGGAGCAACAGTGTCAACTGGCATAACCCCTCGAAACTCCAGGACATTTGAAATGTAAATAAAGTAAATATTTAAAAAAAAAAAAAACCCTCTGGAACAATTAAACGCTTCCTGATTTATGAGATCTCAGAGAAATCTCACATTTTACCACCAGTTAGCAGCTGGGAATTTGCCTCAAAATATGCAGAAAATTCAGGGATGAAGTTATACATCCAAAGTCTTATTGAAAAAAATCTCTTAAAGTAGAGAACGTGTGTCTGTGACTCAAGAGAAAACAAGACCACCAGCGCCAGAGAGAGCTGAGGGGTTTATTAAGTGATGCTGTGAAAGCATGAAAACTAACTTTAATCCTTAGAACCTGGTGGTAAATCTGTCTGTGCTGGCATGGACTTGTAATCCCAGTGCCAGGGAGGCAGAGACAGGAGGGTCTCTGTGAGGAGGCTCACTGCCCAGCTGTCCTGGCTTTCTCAGGTGAGTTTTGAGCCGATGAGTCACTCTGTCTTAAAAAGGCTGGGCCCTGGCTGAGATGGGGCTGGAGACTGCTCAGTGCTTACAAGTACTTGCTACAGAACGTGAGTTCTTAATTTCAGACCCTAGCACTCATATCAAATGCTAAGTTTGGAAGCATGCACACCTGTAAACTCTGTGAGGCGAGAGGAAGGGAGTAGGGAAGGCAAGGGCATTACTGGGGTACTAGCCACCTGCCTAGCCCAGGCTCAACAAGAGACCCAATTTTATTTTTTATTTTTATTTATTTTTGGTTTTTCAAGATAGGGTTTCTCTGTGTTGCCCTGGCTGTCCTGGAATTCACTCTGAAGACCAGGCTGGCCTTGAACTCAGAAATCCGCCTGCCTCTGCCTCCCGAGTGCTGGGATTAAAGGCGTGCGCCACCACTGCCTGGCCAGGAGCCAATTTAAAGGAACAAGATGGAAAGTGCTAAAGCAGAATACTCAACATCCTCTGCTGTGCTCTGTGTACATTCACACACACACATGCACACACACACATTCCCACATACCCCCACCTACCCCCACACATACACACATACACACACACACACACACACAGCATAGAGACCAAGACATACACAGAGACAGAAAGAGAAACAAGGTATACAAGAACAAGGAATCCCAAGCCTCCGCTCATCCATCTTTCATTTGAACATGCATAGCTCCTAGCATAAATAGCAAGCTCAGCTTTGAGAATTACCTAGAGAGAGGACCACCACCCAGGTTCCAGAATGGCTGCTGGGTGGTGCACACAAGGCCCGATGTGACACAGTTGAGAATTGGAGCTGATGCTGGAGCCATCGTTGCTTCAGAGCTCACAGGTGAACCCGATCTTGCTTGATTATCTGCAAAAACTTACCAGGCAGACTTTAAAGTAACCATTGTGGATGTGTTCCAAGAGTAAAGGCAAACCCATCTCTGCCTCAAATCATTGATCTATATGATAAACTATATTAGAATTCATTCCCAACATATTACAGTGGAATGTCAGAGTTTTCACTAGTAAGACTGGGAAAAAAGTAACAGGAACTATGCTAGAAACAACTGAAAAGACAAGCCTTTGTGAAGATATAAAGAAAAGTCAAATAGAAATACACATAACCGAAACATGGAAAAAATAATGAATCCATTGGAAGAACCAGGCGGCAGAATTGAGAGAGGGGACCAGTGAGCCCACTGGAAACAAAGTATGAGAAAAAAGCAGCCTTGGAATACAGCCTAATCCCTGGCATGTGTGTCACTTGAGCCCAGGGACATAGGAAGACAGGCTGAGAATGTATCATGAATCACGTCGCACTCCTGTTTACACGCTAGTAGACTGACTCCAGCATCCTGTCTTCAGAGATGGTTTATTACCAACCACCATCTGTTATGATGTCCATTGCCTGCCATGTGTCATTTAAGAACACACAGAGAGTCAGGCAAAGTGACCCCTTGTCCACAAAGAACACTGTTCATCAGGACAGACTGACCACAGGTGACAGCTAGTTATAGCAACTATGGCTTCATATTTGAGAAAGTGAATGCAAAGAGAGTTAAATCAGGGGACATGGAAGCTGAGTGCCAGGCCCCCAGGGGGTGGGGCAGGAGGTGGGGGTGGGGATTACTCTGGCAGCCTGCTTCTCAGTCTTGCTGAGTACATTGTTCACACACCTCATGCTTTTTGCACAACTTCTCAAAGTTATCCTCTGGCTTCAGATATTTGTGCACGCAGCGCTAAGTTTCCTGTGTTTCTAGTGTGGAAGGCCGTGAGCTTGGATGCGTATGCATGGCACATCTGTGCACATCTGTGTCCTTGTGCTCACCGCAGTCTACACCTTCAGACTTCCTGGTGTTGCCTCATTATGTCCAGTTATTAGTGTACCCTCAACCCAGTGTAGACAACCATGCTGCCCAGACTCTCCAGGAAACAGTCTACTGAAAGGCAAAGGACCAGCTAGTCTTAAAGTTAGATTCAAGTTGGAACCTCACCAGCAGGACCAGAAAATTGAACCATTAAAATTGAACAGGGTTGGACTTATCATCAGGGTGAGTGGAAGTAAAAGCGTAAAGTAAGACCTTCCAGGGGCCCCGGCGTGGAAACAGTGACGAGTGCTGTTTCTGAGTGAGTCCAGTGTTTCCCTGTTTCTCTGACCCCCTCCTCATTTTATTGAAAAACAACCCACTACATTAAACACGTCTGAACCACACCCTCTAAACATTTAGCTTTCAACCATGACAGATTTGCCTTTTCTAAGGCCATGGCAGGACTTAGTGATATTCTTTTAGTAATTAGTTTGTAATCTTATGAGCACTAAGACTATTATTCTCTTTTTTGTTTGTTCTGTACCTTTCTGCCAGCCGGGAATATCTAGACAAAAGGGAGGAGCAAAGGCAAGCGAGAGGAGAGAGGTACGTATCTGTTTTCTTCACTTGGTGACGGTGTCTCGTGACTTTGCACTGTGAACCAAGCATGCAGAATTCCTCCATGCATTGACCTCACATAAAGCACCTTGACATTGCATGGCTGGCATTAGCAAGCACCTGTCTCCTTACCTTATATTCCAAGAAAACTCTGGATTTATGACAGGAATGACAATGGCTAGAAATCAGGGATGGAAAGAGGCATAGAGAGGCCATCATGGCCAGCATGTTATCATCACTATCTGGACATAGGTTACATCTGTCCCAAGTCACAGTGATGCAGATGTGTTCACTATGGATGATTTTGTCATTGTTTGTCACTTAGTGATGATAGGCACTAGGCACTAACTGCTCCAGGACTGTCATTCCATAAAGTAACCCATATCCGACCCAAACATTGCAATTGCCCCCATTACCCACAATTGAAGCACCTTGTACCAGCACTCCTGAACCTGGACTAGGTGTTCTTACTATGTGCTTCCAGGTCGCTTGAGCCATAGTCAGTCAGTCAGTCAATAATTGAGCACACATGCCATGCTGGATACTGTCCCCAATGTGCACAAGACGCTTCAGCTTTATACCTGGTTACTTCCTTCCCTCCTGAAATGCTCTCATGTCCTACATCTTCCCATTCCCAAGGAGCCCTGCAGTGCTGGGCAGACACAGTGGGCACTTAGGAACTAAGTGCAGGTAAAGGCACCTGCTTGCCTAACCTGATGGACCGAGTTGATTTCTGGGACACATTCCATGGAAAGAGAGGACACTGTACCCTACATGCATGCCATTTAACACACACACACATACACATACACACACATACACACAGAGAGAGAGAGAGAGAGAGAGAGAGAGAGAGGGGTAGTTTTAAAAAAGTAAATGGCTTAACAAGCTAACAGCTTCACCATTAACCTCTTTTTAAAAAATTTGTTGTTTTATGTGTGTGGGTGTTTTGCCTTCATGTATATCTGTGCACCATGTGCATGTCTGATGCCCTCGGAGGCTGGGAGAAGATGTCAGATCCCCTGAGACGGGTGTTACAGACTGTTGTGAGCCGCCATGTAGAGACTGAAAATAGAACTGTGGTCCTCTAAAAGAACAGCCAGTGCTCTTAACTCCCGAATCATCGGTCCAGCCTCAGTCCATTAATTTAACTCCATTACAAACTGTACAACTCATAGATTCAGTTTGTGATGGTTTGAGGTAAACAAAGGACACAAGGAAATCGGCAGACTTAAGTTTTTACCCCTTTTCCCTTACAGCCTGCAGTTACTCACTCTGACACCAGATGGCGATATAGTATGGGGAGAGGGATGGGCTCAGTTTACGCTTTTTTGTACTGGAGCCTAGAGGGAGCCTAACCATTGCTGGCCTGTGCCAGTATGATGTGGAATTGTGCTAATGTTTTAGACACCATCAGCTAAATAGATCAAGACAGTCTGAGTCAGGCAACAGTGGAGACTGTCTGTGCTCAATTAAAAAATTAGATGCTTAAGTCAGCCTCATGAATAAAACATTGGTTTATTTCCAACATTCTATTAGATTATTGTCATCCTAATAACCAGTGGTGGCCAGTAAATTCAGAGAGAGAGGTGCTGGCGAGAAACAGGAAACTTCTCGTCCTCTGATAAGTGACAGTCTTGGGCCACAGGAAGGCCTGCACTTTTACTAAGGTGCTGTTGGTTTTTTTGCCCCAGGGTTAAGGAATTTCAAGTTTTGATTCATTTTCTCTCCAGATTCTATATTTTTGAGCTTCTGTTGATTGACTGTCAGGCTATGTCTACACTGGCAAGGCTCAGTGGCTCCTGTAGGGAATGTCTGTCAGGTGCCTTGTGAAGGTCAGAGCTGGCTCCGGAGACTTCATGCAGCTCTCTGGCTATCCCTGGCTGTTGTTTTCTGCATGCAGGCGTTTGCCTATCCCTGACATACTCATGTAGAGGAGGCTGTCTCTCTCTTCTCCCACCTCATGCTCTACCCTTGGCATCCTCTTCTCTTCCAGGGCAGAATGGCCCTCTATCCAGCAGGTGGTCTCCTCAGCAGGTGCCAGAGTGAGCCCTCTGGGTCCCTGATTAGTCTTTCCCACCCACATCCTACCTCTCAGCTAACCCAGGGTCCAGCAAACAGAGCCAGACATATCCCCATAGTCTGGACCAGCTGGTGTTTTGGTTTAGGGCTACTAATCTGAGCAAACAAGGAAACAAGTAGAAGGGAAGATTGGGGATGCACTAGAAAATTGGAAAGCGTGCGTGATGATGGTTCATCAACCATGAGAAAGATGCTGAGCTCTCCTGGGAGGCCCGGGAGATGTCAGGGGCTTCCATTCAATGCGAGAGAGGCCTGGGTAGGAGGGGAGGAGGAACTGGTGAGTAAGGATGGCTCATACAGGGTATGCGTGGCTCAATAGAGACTGAGCGAAACTCTAGTTCTGTCCTGGGTACCCTGTGGGTGTCAGGGTTCATTTCAAAGGTTTATTTACTCCCCAATTCCCCCATACTGTGAGAATGGGATATTGCTCTTGTTTATTATTAATTCCTTTTGTCTGCCACAGTCCTGTCCACAGGCATGATGGACACTCTATAAACATTCAATAAACAAACAAAAAGACGAATGAATAAATGAGGCTGAGGGGCTTAGCAAAGGGAAATGTGGAAGGAGCCTCCGTGGCAGAGCAGAGGTGCAAGGTCTATGCTCCACAGACAGGGATTAGTGCTTTGTGCAACAACCATGTCATGGTCTCATGATTGGTGTTGCTTCACAAGGCGTCAGGGACATGTGACAGTCACCTTAGGAGCTGGACGAGGATTCCCCAGACGAGATATGTTTGGGCCCCTAAGTGCATGGCTTTAAGAGTCACTGCCCAGGATGCAGGAAGTTTCTTTGTGTCGGCAGGGTGGTCAAACTGTGACATTCCTCAGTACTATGAGCTGTGACGTTCACCGAGTACCAGCCCACCATTCTCATCTCTTCCCTCATTGCAGACAAACACCGCTGCAGTTCTAAGACTAAAATGACCCTGACCACCGTGGCCATCTGCCCCTGTTAAGTTAAAGAGTGTGTGAGATGGGGCTGGAAAGATGGCTCAGTGGTTTAAAGCACTTGTCGTTTTCACAGAGGACCCAGGCTTGGTTCCCAGCATCGGCATGATGGTTCACAACCAACTCAGCTTCAGGGGATCTGACTTCTCTCTCCTGACCACAGCACCCCCACCCCACCACGTCAGATACCAGGAACACGTGCAGTTCATGTACGTGCATACAGACACTCATACACATAAATCTTAAAAAGTTATTTTAAAGAATGTGTATGTGGAAAGAAAACGAGTGTGTAAGTGTATAAAATAGGCCTATAATGTACTTGGCCATTTTGGGCATTTAAGCGCATGATTCAGTAACGTGAGGTGTATTCCCTGGTTGTATTACCAAAAGTCTCACTGTATAAACGGAAACTGTACCCTGCTGATCAGCATTACTCTTCTAGCTCTGCCCTTTTGTTACCCTGTAAATATTCTCACTCCTTGGAACAGTTCTCCTTAAGTCTTTTTGCCCCTCCTCTGGGCCACAGATCTTTGGTGACGCACACAGGACAGTTTTATGACTGACAGTCTCTTGGTAGAGAAACTGATTTGAATCCACCGGCTGGCAGTCCCTGACTGCCAACTTGGCTCCCCACAGAGTATGATGTGGAAGACCAAGACTAAGGCTGGATCAGATAAAATGAAAGGCCAGAATGGGTTGGTAGGATCATGTGTGGGGCAAGGTGTGGCTATCTGGGGAGTTGTTGCTGCCGCTGTCGCTGCTGCTGCTGTTGTTGTTTAAGGCAAGTTGGCCTCCTGGCTGGAAATGAAACTTTCATGGACATGCCATTGCTGGTATATTTCTAATATACTTGACCATTTTGGCCATTTAAATGATCTCACTGGCTGGAGAGATGGGGTGACTGCAACCCTAGGCTTCCTGACTGCAGTGGGTGGGCCTCTGCAGGTGGGAGGGCTTCCAGGCAGCTTTGTTCCGGTGCTTTGCCTGCTTCCCATCAGCAGACACAGGGAAAGAACAAAGGACAGTGCTCTCCCTGATCTGCCCAATTGTATTATCTGCTTGTTGAAAACAGACGCACACATGTGAAGAGCTGACTAAATATGCCAGGCAGTAAATGTAAAATGCCATCGGAGCTGAATGGGTCACATACCTGACATGAGTCCAGAGGCAAAGCTGAGATTGCTTGCAGCAGTGCTGGTCCAAGCCGGTTGCATGGAGGAAGAAATAGATGCTGGCATTGTCTGAGGGGCAGCCTGCCTTTATGTGTGTATTGGGGGAAACGGGTGGAGAAAGGGGGAAGGTGACAGAGGAGGCCACAAACTCCTAAAGGGTGAGACAAGAACTGCATGTTTCTGTGTGTGCACATGTGTACTTGTGGGCAGGTCAGAGGTCACCCTCTAATGATGTTGCTTGAGTGCTGTCCACCTTGGTTTTGAGACAGTGTCTCTGACTGGCCTGAGCTACCTCAGTATGCTAGGCTGGCCTCAGGGATCTGCTTGTCTCAGATTTCCCAGCACGGAGATTACAAGACCGTGGCACCATATCTGACCCTTACATGTGGATCCCCGGGGTCAAACTCATCTCTCAGTACTGGCAAGGCACACACTTGGCCAACTGAGCTGCCTCCTCAGCCGCAGTTACATGCTTCTTAAATATTAAGTTATTTTAGAGACTTTTATGCCCTCTGCCTTTGTCATCCTGGTGAATGAGGAGTATCTGAGTGGGGCTCCTGGCAGCTGGCAGAGGTGCTGTTTGTGAAGAAGCATTAAGTCTGAGGATGGACCCAGAGTGATGGGTTTTGCATAAGCTGCTACACAGCCTGGGAAGACAGAGAGCTGCCACAGCTTAACTCACACATTATTTCTGTGTGTCTACCCAGAAGAAGCACATATTTCGAAGTTATTTTGGTCTGATCTATAAAGTGCACTATGAGGAAGATGATTGGTAGCTGTTCTTAATAAACAGTTAGTGGGTTTCTGCCTGCCTGCAATGCAAAACAGATGTATCTTTGTTCTTTTAAACTGACTTTGATGAATAAACTGTATGTGACGTCAGCTCCAAGCTATTGGATGTCTGAGTCCTGCTCAGAAATATTTTAGAATATAAAAAAGTTTCCATGGGCTATGCTGAGAGAACAAAGTGAATTCCAGTTGCATCGCTGTTAACGTTGAAGCAGGTTCAGGAATTCGGAGGCTGCAGTCCAAGCAGCCCCCTTTTGGTATTTGGGGGCACTGTTTCTCTCTGCCACACCAAGGAACCCTCCCACTTCACAGCTGTGAACTCCACAGGGGTTCGGTTCTCAGCTGTCCCTGCCAGAGTCTTTTGCAGGTCATTATTTGCGAGTTTGTTATTGTTATTATTATTTATTATATATTATTATGCATCCTAAAGGGGGCATAAAGATAGTGCAGCAGTGAGCCAGTGAGCCAGGGATCTGGTTTTGTGTGATGTTGACATTTGTCCTCACTTGCTTATGAATGATGCAGGGTTTTTAATCACTAGCATCTTGGCTTTGCTTATGCTTCTGGCAGACTGAGCCTCCTCCAGTCAGCCCTGTGCTCTCTGCTCCATGCATCAGGAAACCAGCTCACTCTGCAGGTGTTCCATCCATAAACAAGCGTCAGCCACAGGCTCCTCTTTTTTTTTTTTTTTTTTACGGAAACCCTTTGGAATTTAACTTTCAGATACAAATACTTGGAGCAGTTGGCAGCCGAGACGCAGGAGAAGGAGCCGAGAAGCCGGAGCTTGAGCCGGGGCAGAGCTGACCTCTCCTTGGACCTGAGCTTGCCAGCAGCCCCTGCCTTTCCTTCCCCATCAAACCAGAGTCCCACCTCTGCTGACTCACAAGAGGCTCTCACGGTGCCTTCATCCCCACCCACCCTGCAGTACCCCCAAGGTGAGTGCTGGGTGAGTGCTGGGAAACCTGAGCATCACCTTCTAACAGGCTTCCTGGGAGCTCAGAGTGCAAGCTGACAAGAAGCCATCAGGACAGGTAAGTTTCCGGGGTGACTGCAGCCTGTGCTGTCCCTGACAGAGCAGAGGTCTTCAGAGCCACTTGGATGAAAGTAAAACTGATTTATCAAAGTCACCCACATGTGGTCATTGAAACATGAGAGTATATAAAATTTGATATTGACACTCATAAATGCCAGATATTTAGTACTTCATGATTTAGATATATGTGGCTCTGTCCAATAAGGTGATCACTTTGGAATCTTCTTAGCCTAAAAATTGACTCATTTTAAATTGATGGGAATAAAATAAATGTAAGCAAAGAAACAGAATTAAAATATAGTGACAATAGATAATAAATTAAAAAATTGCTTTTATGTATTCTGAATGTGCGTGCATGTGTATGTAAATGTGTGTGTGTACGTGCCCTTGCACATGTGTACATGACTGTATGTCCACAAGCTTGTATGAAGATAAACATGTTCTCCATGGAGACATTTTGGTTTCTCAGTTGTTTGTTTGTTTGTTTGTTTGGGGGCGGGGAGGTAAAGCAAAGCAAGCCCAGCAATGCTGTTCACTGCAGCCTTGAACCTCAGCTGCCTTCCTGATTGTTCCATGCAGTGCTTACTGGGAGCCTTTTTCTTTCATGTTACTACAGAGCACAACTCACAGCAGGGCACTCGCACAATATGCTCCTAGCTCTGCCTGCTCCTAGCTCCACAGCCAGCTCTGCTGGGTTTCACTGAGAGCTATGGCTTACAGCCTGATACAAACAGCCAGATGAAGGCGGCTGAGATACTAAGCTTTCACCTCTGGGAGAGTTAGCTAACCATCACTGGCAGCATCCTCTAGGCAAGGCAGGACTCTGTGACCTCAGCAGGACTGGGTGCAATGGAAAGATTATCTATCCAACCTTCAGCTGGCTGTCCTAGCCTTGAGGTGCACTGGGCAGGAGCAGGCGGCCCCCCTCCTAACTTTGCATTATAGTCTAGTTACCCCTGGATCCTGACTCTATGGAGGATTATCCCAGGCAGATGGCCCAGCCACCGATGAGTAATTTCAGTCTGAAAACACCAAGACTGAGTATAAGAAGACAGGTCATTCTGTGGCTACTCTGAGCTTTCCAAACGGCCTTAAGGTCAGTGTTTTATCTGTGTTTGGTATTTCCACAGGCAATATAAAAAGTTGCCTCTGGCAAAGTTGTGGTTCAGTGCTCAATCTGGGGACCTCAAACTCTAATGTGTACCTCCAGCTGTTTAGAAAATAAGACTGTAAACCATGAAATACAGAATAGTCCCAAACAGGAGATTGGCAGTACCTGTAAATACTGTTTGTCCTCAGATTTTTAAACCATTCAATATTTGCAGCAGAAGACAGTTCCTCAAGGATTATGTCCAACTAGAGTTGAGCCTGAGACCATCCTGTCTAGGAAAAAACTGTATTTTAAGCCCAGAGAAGAGCACAGAAAATAAAATACTCACACACACACACACACACACACACACACACCCCTCTCAGACATATTCACACACATATATGTGTGTATATATATAAATATGTATATGTACACACATATATATGATATATATATGTTGCTATATTAGTGGTATATATTAATCAATATGAACTTTTTCCAGTAAGCTTTCAGAGCAAATGTCATTTTTCTATTTAGTGGGGAAGTAGAGACGTTTGACTAAAATCACACTGGTGAGATTTGGATGTGACAACGAAGCAGGGATGAATTTATACACCTGTATATAATAAAGCATCATGTGCTGTTGTTGGCATTCCCCTGGGGGCAGCAGTGGGTCTGTCAGGATGTGGGTGGGTGTGTCTCCTACTTTGATTAATTGCAATCTGAACCATGCATTCTGGCTACCTTGTCCTCCTGTGTTTTAGAGTAGAAATGAGGATCTAGGGAGACAGCTCAGTTAGTAAAGTGTTTGCTGTGCAACCTGAGTCTGGATCCCCCAAGTGCATGGAAAAGTCAGATAGACTGGTTACACCCAGAACCCCAGCATTGGGGGAGGTAGAGACAGATGGGTTCTGGGAGCCAGCCAGCCAGCCCAGCCAAATGATGTGCTCTGTGTTCAGTGGATGATCCTGCTTCAAAAATTAAGATGGAAAGTGATCAAGGAAGACACCCAACATTGACCCCCACACACATTTGCACACAAACACACAAATTTGGACACATGACAATACACAAAGTAGGGATAATAACAGTCTAAAAAAGAATCCATACGAGAACGATGTTTGTGAGAACTGCCAGGAGTTCCTGCTGCTTAGGGGACTCTTTATGACAGACCTCCAAAATTGAAGTGACAAAGATTTAGCCCCCCCCACTCTATTAATGTTCTTTGAAACACCCTGTAGCCCTTCTATTATTAGTCTCTTTTTACTACCAGATCCCATTTTCAAATTTCTAACATAACTTTTTGCCTATCCCCAGTATTTATAATATCCCAACATCTGGAGAAAGAATAATATATATAACCACACATCCAGATGTTTGTCCTGCGTCAGACACCTGGCACTGCTGTGTTCCACATGTGCCAAGGGTTGACAGGCTTTTTCATCCTTGGTTATTCCTGGAGCATAAGACCGCAGTGTCCGTCACAGTTCCGTCACGCCCTGCCTCTTCCTTTCCCATCGCTCCCCTCCTGTTGAGTATCTGGTCTTATGTTGGGTAAGAGGGCAGGTGGCATCATCTGTAGTTCCCTGGGGATCAAACGCAAGGGAAGATTCCTGTTGGCTGTCACGGGCAGGACTGGGAGGAGAGTCCATGGAGAGAGCTGTGTCCCAGCACTTGAGTCCCAGTGGCCCATGCTTTGTAAAGTTCTAGTTTACACCGTACCGTCCGTTTGCCTACCTGCTCCCCAGTATTTACAGAAAGTCAGCATTTCAGAATCATATTGATAAGAAAGGGAAAAACTAATATTTGTTACTAAACTATGTATGGCTCAAGATGATGGTAGGTCACTTTTTGGTTACTTTTACTATACTTGATTTTAGCTGTTTGAACCAGGGTCTCATTGTAGCTCAGGTAAATCTCAGGCTTCCTTATATAGCAAAGAATGGCCTTGAACATCTGACCTTCCTGTTTCCCCCTCAAGAGGCTGTGGCATTCCTCGCCACATCCAGCTTACAATTATTTGCTTGGATTCTGGAGAACTTTTAAAAGTGAAGAGCCAGGCATGGTGGCACAGATGTGTAATCCCAAACACAGGGGAGGTAGGGGCACTAGAGTCAAGAGTTCAAAGCTAGCCTCGGCAGCATATTGTGATCAAGGGCTGTATACAGCCCTGTCTCAAAAATATAAAGCAAAAGAGAGAGATGAAAACATTTGAATTTCTTCTCATTCCTCTTACAAAATACACACTTGAGAAGGGAAGACTGGATGGCTAAATGCTAATAGCAGTATGTACCGTCCAGTGAGTGAGCTCCTCAGTCAAAATCAATCTCAGCTAAATATGCTGTAACCTTTGTGTAAATGATGCCACTGTCCCCCACCAGCAAGCCAGTGTGTGCTGAAAATTTTCCATCTGGCCCTTTTGCAGCTCACAGCAGATGTGTGTCCCCAAACTGCCTAGTCTTTGTTGTCATGGTCTGGGTATTTTTCCCCTTATGTCAAACTAGAAGACTCACATGAAGTGATGGCATCTATATGTGCTTCTCCTGGCACTGTGCTATAGCTAGCACAACCAGTCCCAGCTTGTGGTAAACATGGCAAAGCATCTCTCTTCATCCATTGTTTGGATAGGCTGCTGTTTTACTGAGACCTAAGGGCTTGCAGTAGAGTGTTTGATAAGTTTATTTCCTATTATTATTCTGAAGAAACCCACAGGTGACTCTGGAATCAAAACTCTTCTCACTGATCAAAGTGAAGGTTTCCTATTAGTATAAAATTCTTTGATATGATTTTTTAAAGTTTTACAGAGAATTAAAAGGAACAATATGTATGCCATGCATAAATGTCAGTATAGTCAAGCGTGGTGCTTAAATTAACTGTTCACTTGACGGGATCTAGCATCATCTATGGGATGGGCCTTTTAGCATATCTTTGAGAGACCATCTGGATTAGGCTAATTTTAGTTACTGTGGGAAGATCCACCTTTGGTCTTGAACTCAATTAAAGAGAAACAGAAAACTGGACCCTACCATTCATTTCTTGCTGTGGTCTGACTGTGGATGAAGCATGTGGCCAGCAGCTTCAGGTCCTGCCACCATGATTTCCCTAACATGATGGACTATACTCTTGGACGATGAACCAAACTAACCCTTAATTCCTTAAGTTGCCCCTTTAAGTGTTTTGTCAGAGCAATGAGATAAATAAGCATCATGACAGAAGTAACTATCACACAAAGTAGCAATGACACAAGTAACTAAAACACAAAGTGTCAATGAGACAAGTAACTATCACACAAAGCATCAATGAGACAAATGACTAATCACACAAAGTATCAATGAGAAAAGTGACTGGTACACAAAGCATCAGTGAAACAAGTAACTATTACATAAAGTATTGTCACCAGATGGTTCATATCCTTGGAATGCATTTGATGGAAACAAAGTAAAGAAAAAAAAATGCTGTCCTGAGAGCCAGCTATTGGTGGAGGTCCCTGGGATGTGTCTTGACTTGACAGTCTTCCTTGGGGAGTGGGAAGCTTGCTCCTGCTATGCTCCTTTCCACAAACACACAGGGCCCTCCCGAGGCCAGATGGAAAGAAATTACTTCTCTTAATGAAAGGAAGTTCCTATTGAGTGCTTATAAATAGCTTTTAACCACAAGCCTTACGAAGGCAATATAATAAAGGTTAGGTTATCTTTTTTGTTTCCAATTTATGCTCAGAGATGAGACCTTAAAGGATACATCTGAAACATTGGACATACTACATAAAAACGTATGTCAAGAAAAATATATTCAGTAGTCAGCTTTCTTTTGCTATCTGTGATTAGACTTTAAGGTATTTCCAAAGGACGTATTGACTCTGGGGATGTGAGACATGGCTAATCCAATTACATATTCACCTGGAAGAATTTGTAGAAATGATTGATGGTGGTTTACTGATACTTCTTTCTTGTATCCATGCATTTAAAGTCCTGGAATTAAGAAAATACCTCTAGCCTTTGGTTTCTGGCATCTGGAAATAAAGTATAAACATATAGTTCTATCAAGAAATGTTCAGTCCATTTAAATGAATAATCATTTCCATAAATGATCCATCCATCATCTTGGCTGTAGTCATCATTAGTATCGACTGTGTGTCACAGTCACGTTTGTTGTGTGCTATTTGAGTGTCCTTTAGGTTATAGGTACTGTCCTAGTTTACCTAATCCACGTGGCATGAGGTAGAAACATCTGGTGCCATTTCCACCTGGCCTAGCAGCTGTGGAACAGTGTCAGTCATTGGCCTCATACTTGCTGGTTTGTGAGCATGAAGCTTTTGGATACCTTCAGCCCAGCGTTTTATTAATTGGCTGGAAACTTGATTCCTATGGCTGTGGGACTCGGACCTTACTTCCTCCTCATTCCTCACTGGCCTAAAGTTACTTGGTGCTATTTGGTTCCTTTGACCAAATCAATGAGAAGCTCCCTGGAATGCCAGGGCTCTCTCTCGTCTGTTGTAGACACCTACTGAAGGTCTTTACACTACCTGGAATTCATTGGAAAAGGCAACATTGTTCCTTGAACAGTTTGATAGTGGCTTGCAATGTTTTTCTTGTGCCATATTTTTTTCTTGAAGGTTTATTTTTATTTTATACATGTGAATGCTTCACATGACATTGTACGTGTATACTATGTGCAGCAGTGCCTGAATAGGGTAGAAGAGGGTAGTGGATTCTCTGAACTGGAGCTACAGATAGTTGTGAAATATGATGTGGTACTTGGAATTGAACTTGGGTCCTCTGCAAAAGCAGCAAGTGCTCTTAATCATTGGACTGCCTCCCTGGACCCTTCTTGTACTGTATTTTGGCACACTGAAGTTTTGAGTCTTTTTAGGTATATTAAGAATAAACCTTAAGGAAAGAGAAAGCACAAAATAATGTTGGGAAAACTGGCTAAATGGGTACTTTCTGATCAACATGATGATCTCATAGAAACTGTTGTCAAGAACTGTGAAAGCTTTGAGACTTCATTCTACCTTTAATGGGCTGTGCTGCAATGACTTCAGAGATGCTGGAAGAAAGCATGGAATTCTAGGGTCATAGATGAGAACGTTATGCTTACAAGGCCAGAGGTAGTCAGAGAACTTGTGTGCCATTTTCCCCCAGTCCTGGTTCCCATGGTGATGTGAACATGGACTAGTGATGCCTAGACGTGTAACTGTGAGAGACCTGGAGAAGAACTCCGAGCTTAGGGGCAGTAAGCATCCTTTCCCTAATCCCAGAGACACACAGGATGGTGGACCATGAAATGAATATTCTCACTCACTCATTCTTTCTCCCATTTCTATCTTCCAAGGATACCCCTCTCTCTCTCTCTCTCTCTCTCTCTCTCTCTCTCTCTCTCTCCTTAGAAAATAATTCCAGAAGAAGGCTCTCAGTGCCTCAGACTATAGAAACGAGGGGAATCCATAGGTAGCTGTTACCCAACACTAAAGGACAATGTTTTTTTTTAAAAAAAACTTTACTATGGATTTTATATCCTAAAGTCTGTTCAGGGTAAGCAAAAAATATCATGTTTTAAATAGCAATTAATTTGCTTGTTTTGTCTAATAAAGAGACTGTGAGGAACATGTGTCCCTACCTACACTGGGAGGCTACCAGATATGAGTACCTTTAATTCAAGGTGGGAACCTCATACTGACGATTTCAGATTGAGGCAGGAGGTTCTGTGAGCTGAGGCAATGAGGGTCTTCAGCCTTTCAGCCATCAGCCAAGACCTTGGAAGTAACAGTAAATGACAATCTGAGATTCCTCCTGGCGCCCTTCCCTGGCTCAGGACCATAGCAGCCACACTGCTATGTCCATCACTTCTACTTTTCCTTAGGTAGCCACTCCTCCCCACATACACTGCGCTGTGTCCCCACATAGTGATACAAAGGCTGTAGTAAGCATGTGCTAGCTTTATAGGACCTAAAATCCCGACTCTGCAAGACAACCCCTGGGACCAGGGACCCTGCAATGCATTTTTAAAGCTTGAGACAGACACATATCTTTTAAGACTTTGGAGCTTCTCTGAACAAGCCCGATAGATATACTAGAAGGTTCTCATAGCTTTTTTGATGCAACCTCTTTGATCTCCTCTATATCTTATAGATAATCTACAGGAGGAATGTGCTGTTTGCTTCAGGGTCCTCTCCTTGCTTCACCCTCTCCCCATCATGTCTCATTTTTCTCATAGGTATGTTGCTGTCCTCCGTGTGGTTACTGCCAGGCCCTCTCTTTTCATACTCCCTTTTTACCAAACCCTCCCATGTCCACTTCTGACGGGTACTTGCCTCTGAAAACTATGTAGTCTGTGTCTCTACTCTTGCTCTTTCGGGTCCTGAGGTTAAGAATCTCCCACCTCCTCAGATGCTTCTGTCGTTAAGTTCCATAAGACACTAAGACTTGCCAGGCGCCTTTCTGAGAGCATCCACTGTGGAAGTCTTATGTATGTGACACCCCAGATAGATCAGACCCATTCCTCATCTGGGAAAGGTAGAGGGCACTTCCATGGCTATCCAGGGCACTCCCTGTGAGCAGAATATACAACTCTGGCCTGAGGGGGTGTTTCTCCACTGAAAAAGTGTCCCTGGATTATTTCTTTGTGAAGATTTAGACACTCTAATAGAAAATTGGGAGACTGGTTCTGGACAAATTGATAGTTAAAGTATATCTATTTCTTAAAATAGCCCCTTTGTCCATTCGACCACTGTAGACAAATACTACATGCTCAAGGCTCAAGACTAAGAACTGTTTCCAAGCCTGCCAGTGACTCTTATGCTAATCCTGGATTTCTTCTTTGTGAATTTATTTGCTAAGAAATGCACAGAAACTGCTAAGTTTTAGAGCAACTGGAAAGCGACTTCCAGGAGTGACAGATGTAAGTTGGGGACAGTTGCTTGGGGCGAGGATTTAAAGGTGAGATGTCTAGCTGTGCCCCAGGCTTAGGCCAGCTGTTTCTATCTATAATTGGTCAGAATACACTGGCCTGGAGAGCTAATATTGTCCCTAGCTGCTAGTTGTTTGATCTTCTAATGTCTCTTTGCTGTGGCTTAACAGGCAACTTGAATACCTTGGGTAAGATAATTTTTATATGTAAATTGTTTGTACCCTGAACAGTACCTCAACCATGCCAAATATCAATAAACATTTAGTAATCAAGAGATTTTTGTTTTGGGTCCCAGAAGAACATCTATTTGTAAGTAACTGAATTGTTGAGAGGCCTGAAAACTTATTGATTAAAAAAGGTAAGCTCTATCAGTTTATTTGTTGGATGCAGCTATGCAGGACTGTCCCATTTTAATGTCCACATGCTCCTTTGATGCCCTTGGTGCTTCTGTTTGAGGCTTGACTAGGGCCAGAGAGGCTTCTGGAAAGCTCCACCAGTTTGGAGTGTCTTACTCTCAAAGGCTTATCCAAGGATGAGTGAGGGTTAGTGTCTCTCCCTTTCAACCTGTTGGAACCAGAACAGCACCAGTCTGTCTAACTTTCAGAACATTTACACAGTTCGGAGGAAGTCTTCAAGACCTAGTATCTGAGGTCCCACCACATGACTTCAAAATAACAACATATCAACAAATAGTGCAAGGACCTGGCACAGCATTCCAGTTTCTGTTTATAGTATGAAATAAACTGTTTACTGGGCTTTATCAAGCACACAGTAACTGAAACTGGCTACTGCTGATTTATTTTGTGATACTACAGTGTAGAACTCCCAGTTAGAAGTGTCCTTATATGTGTGTACATTATAATATACTATATAATGGTATATTTGGTTTCATAATGTATAATACCTTATATTGTGTGTACATGTGTGTGTGCATATGGGAACACATACCCATGCATATGGAGGTCAGATGTCATCATTACTCCGTTTGTCATCCTACTTGCCTATTAAGACAGGGTTTCCTAGCTTACTCACACATTAAGCTAGACTAGCAGGCCAAAGAGCTCCAGAGGTCTGCCTGTCTCTGCCTTTCTAGCACTAGAATTACAAGGACATACCTCCATGCCCAGCTTTAATGTGGATTCTGGGTATTGAATTCAGGTTCTTATGCTTGAATGCATGACAGGACTAAGCTATCTCCCCAGCTATATAAGTGCACGAGTGCGTGTGTGTGTGTGTGTGTGTGTGTGTGTGTGTGTGTGTGTGTGTAGGAAGGATGTATATTTTGAACTAAGACCTCACAGAAAGTAGGCAGGCACTCTACCACTATGTTGAATGTCCAGCCTGGAAACGATCATCCCTGAAGCACTTGTGATCTTGTCTAACACTGAGCCCAAATGCATGATACACTTGAATCCACCTATCATTCAGGTCCTGCTTTGGTGGCTGTGGTTGTTATTTCTTGAGCTCTTCTTTATCCCCATGTGCTCTTTGGAGTATGACTAACATGTGGAACGGAGTGTGATCTAAGAGTGTCAGAATTCCGATTTGGCGTTAGCACAGCCGATGAGTGGAAGGCTAGACCTTCATACCAAGCTCCACTGTTGCTAAATGAGGAAATCTTGGTGGTTTGGACAGCGGTGGGCAGTTACAGGGTCTATAAGGTGGTGGCTCTAAAGGTAGCCTAGAGTGTCTTAGATAGAAACTTTGGGCATATGGCTCTAAAATTTGAAGCAATGCTGGGTCCTTAGTTTTGAAGGCCTACAAATTAATAGTAGAATTTCTATTTTGCTGGTGATAACACTTTTCATTAAAAATATTTATGAGTCTCTGTACTTACATTAGTTTATGTGCACTACATGCCTGCAGTGTCCACAGAAGCCAGAAAAGAGCATTAGGTTGCCTGGAACTGGAGTTATAGAAGATTTTGAACCACCGTGTGGGTGCTGTGAGCAACACCCCAGTCCTAAAAGAATAGTCATTACTCTTAACTGCTGAACCATTGCTGCACCCCTGACAGCACACTACTTTTGTGGCACTTGAATAGCTGAGTTTACACCCAACTAGTGAAAGTATTCCTGTGCACAGATTCCATTTCAGGGTGATTTTATACTTTGGAGACATTTGGCTGTGTCTGTGGACATCTTCGTTTGTCACAGCGGTGGGAGGGATTCGGGAGTGATATTAAGGCTCTCTAGTGAGAAGAGGCCTATGAATCCTATAACATGCAAGAATACTTACCTATGTCAAAGAATTGTTCGGCCCTAAATGTCCACAGTACTGGGGCTGAGAAAGCCTGCTTTAGATAAATCTTCATGAACAGCTCTACTAGAGCTGGACCAACAACAAAGGCAAAGTCTAAGAATTCTCAAAGTTGTGAGTCTTTTCTCCTGGGACCTTACTCAGATTTATGTGATTAAATCTCAAGTCTCAAGTTGATGGTGTTAGTTATTAGCTCTAAACTGGGGAGGTCCCTGGAATGTGGGCTGTTTGAGCAGCTATTATAGAACTGGCTGGCCCAGCCCACAGTTTCATAAGACCTGCCTAAAAGCCAAGCTCTGGCAGAGCCATCAAGACACTATCATAGACTAAAACTGATTGAAGCCACCCAGAGATTGAATGAATCTAGATGTTACAAGTGGATGTTGGACTCTGCAACTGGGGACATTGATGGAAGCAGCCACTGACACGTCCCTTCCCACTGTATGTTGTTGGTTTTCAGAAATGTTTACATATTCCTTGTTGGTAGCCCAGTCACCTTCCACACATTGGAACCTGTGATTAGGAGGACATGTGGCAGGTCTATCTAGAGTCCCAGCACCATCCTTCACACTCTGCCTGTCAGTGAGACTCTGCGGGAAGACGGGTCTAGACTCTGGAGAGATGTTTGGAGAAAGACTGCTTGCAGAGGGGTGGGCAGGTCAAACACCCTAAGGGAGTAGGAAATGGTTTTACTGTTAGGCTCGCAGGACTGTGGTGAGCGAGTGGCACTCACTAAGAGCCATAAGCAGGAGAAGAAGCCACAGGACTGAAAGGGTCGCTGGCAACCTATGCAAGCCAGTCAGGTACATGGGGCACTGGCATAACCTTTCTAGTCTCTCCCTGCTTGCCAGCTCTAGAAGTGGGGTTGGGGGCAGCCTGGCAAAGGTGAGTGCTCCTGTCTTCAGCTCATTGTGTAGTCCTGGCCAAGCTGTTTATCCAAAGATGCTTTCTCACTTCTTACATGAGGACATGAATCTTTACTTTGTAGTGTGGGTGGGGAGAGTAAATAGGGTGACATTAATAAGCTTCCTGGAACAACCTGTGGGTGGGACAGATGCTTAATACATAGCAACTTTTATTTTTTTACTTCAGGCTAAGCAGGGCCCAACATGCCGCAGAGGTCTTGGAGACCCCATGAGAAGGCGATACTGAGCTTTGGAGGCCTCTGCTCAGCTGCCTTTGGAACTCAGGAGGAGCTAGGACCATGCTTGGGTCTTTCCTTCCTTCCCTTGCTTCTCTTCCAGTTCTGTGATGTGCATGACGGCATAGCCCTTTGTATCCACAGACTAAGGCACAAGGAGCAAGGCACCTCCTCTCTGGCTTCTCATGTCCATGGGACTCTTGGCTCCCCAACTTCCCTTGTTCCTGTAATGCTTGTTTCTCTGGTGCAGAAAGATCCTTGAAGGTCAGTGATGTGGGTCAGTGGATAGAGAGGCTTACTGCATAAGCCTGATGATCTGAGTTTGATCCCTGGGACCCATGTGTAAAGGCGGAAGGAAAGAACTGACTCCACAGAGTTCTCTGACCTCCACACGCACTCTGTGCCAGGCATGCACAGACACTGAACAGAGAACAAAACTAAGAGAGGGATCTGTTGAGTGACGCCCAGGGGCCTTGTGGTACCAGCAAACCCCCTTTCCTGTTATTTCTTCCACTTTGCACAAATGGTACATTATCCCATTCTTTAACTGAGTTTAAGGGTTTTTTCCCCTGTACTCTTCCTTCCAACCTTGAAATCTGTTTTCAACCCTCAGAATCAGGTCAGCGTGCTTCTGGCCAAACACATTTTTCTAGTCTTTCCTAAGTGTGTCCTGGCGATGCTGAGTTGTGTCTGTCTGCTCGGGCTGCAGTCCAGTGAGACACATTCAGTTGTGGGCTCCTTGGATGTCATCAGCCCCTCCCTGCCATATTCTCCTTTCACTTCTGCCTGATGGATCCTGCTGGAGAAATCTCCAGCAGGATGGAGAGGCTGGATGGATCTGCCTAGCACCTGTTATAGTCCCCCGTCCCCCTGCGCAGCTCTTGAGATACAGGCAGAGATGCATGTCTTCCTTCCAACCAGGATGTGATAGCAAGTGCATGGTGTCCTGGCAGCCCCTGCCCTGGATGCCTGCTTTATTATGGGTGGTGCCACGGTAGAGTGGGATCCTTATGAGTACAGGCTTAAGAGGTAACACTCTAGCTCTTCTGCCCTGGCATAATGTCCCACTGTGATATCCCAGCCTTGTGTGCGTGGCTTGAGTTTCTTTCTCACTTTTTTCTATCTTAGGTTTTGAGACAGAACCTCTCATGGAACCTGGAGCTCACTGATTCAGCTAGGCTGCCTAGCCAGACACTTGAAGAGATCTACCTGTCTCTGTGTTCCCAGCACTGCCTTACACATGTGTAATACTTTTTATGTAGGTGATGAAGATATGGACTCGGGTCCTCATGGTTGTGCCTCAAGCACTTTACTATCTGAGCTGGTCCCCATAGGTACCCCTTCTCAAGGGTCTTATGTAGTTCAAGATAGCCTCTGATTCACTTCAATCGCTCAGGATTACTTCCAATTTCTTATCCCCCTGCCTCTAGTACTAGGATTATAGGTATACATCATGACATCCAGTTTTAATGTGGTATTAAGGATGGAGCCCAGGACTTTGTGCATGCTAGGCAAATAGTCTACCAACAGAATTATACATCCCCAGCCCCTTGCTTTCGCCTTCTTAGGGTTATCTCAGAGCCATCCCTATGGGAGGCATCAGGAAGATATCAACAAACATTTTATACAAAATGCCCAGTAAGTATCAGTAAGTATGGCTCAGAGGGTGTCGACAATCCCTGTTCCCTCAAACCCAACGTAGTCCTTCCCCCAGCTGATCTCTGTGAGGAAAACTGTCCCAGTGTCCAGGGAGTCAGTCCCTTGCCTGTCCCGGGTATTTAGTTCTGGAATCTTACTTGGAGTCCTCCCCGTAGAGGTGCCTTGGCTGACATTTGCTTCTTTCTACTCAGTCTCATCATCTGCAGGGTTTGCTTCCTGATTATTCCATCCTGATTGGTGCTTCACCCTCAGCTTACAGGCAAGACCAGCTGTTCCAACAGGAAGAGTGTTTGGCCTGACATAGGCTTAGACAGGGGGCTCTTATAGCCAACAACATGACATGTTTGTTCTCTGCCTGAAGCACCCATCACTGCCCCGTAGGGTAGAGTCGCAGATGCATTTCTAATACCCAAGGCCAATAATCCTTGCCTTAGATGGCTGACCAGCTCCCTCTGCACTCTGAGCTAAACCTCACTGAGCATCTTTGACTCTTTCCACACAGCCTGCACTCCAGGTTTCTGCATGCCCTCTTCTACCTGCTTGGCATATTCTCACCACCAAGAGACGTCACTTAAATGTCCTTTTGGCATAGTGACTTACACATCTTTTTTGACCTCATGAAAGCACCTTGCTACCCCTTGCCCAGGTACTCCTTCCCAGTGCGCTGTGCTGTTGATATCAAAACATGCAGGGTGTTGTCAGCTGATTTATATTGGGTAGTAGAAGCTAAATGTCTGGCATGTGCTGTGCCCGTGGGACAGTAGGGATCATGTGCCTCGCCATGCAGGATTTTAGGATCTCTTCTCTCTGGCCCTGTGCAGGTATCATTAGTGTCAGAGTGCGGCTTTATTGGGCATCAGTGTAATTGTCACCACTGACATCATTGTTGGACTGGAAAAGTTCTTGTTAACTACTGAGACTAGTAGTAGCTTGGAGGTAAACCCACTGTTTTCACCCCAGGTGTTGATAAAAACCTCCATTTCCTGCAGACTTCCATGCCATATTTCCTATGAAGGGCCTCTTGCCCTGTAGATAGACAGGAAACACAACCCCAAAAGAAAGCCTGTGTGTATGGAGGTGTCAGTGAGAGAAGCCCTAATTAAAGAGAAAACAAAGAAGAGAGAGAACATTGTGGAATTTGCTACAGTGGGTTTTCATAGGTGCCTCCTTTAGATTGACCAGGAGTGATGGGGACTTTGTGAGGCAGTGCTCGTTCCTGAGTCAGATGGGGCCTTTCAGATGAAAGAAGAGAAAATGTGGATCTTCAGGAACTTTCTCCCAGCTGGGGCTAGAGAAGGGTCTACCATGAGCCTGCTGCTCCCACCAGATCTGCTTGTCACCCCCACAGTTGCCTGTCCACACAAGACCCTGACCATTGCAGATAGGGCTTTATAACCTGTGCCTTATTGTGTGGTAAGCTTCTAAAGGCAGAGGGCGATGAGGTTGGGCATCATCATTGGTTTATTACATGCTCACCAGAACAAACCTCCCTTCCTGTTTGCTGGCTTGATTCTTAATCCCTTGCTTGTTTTGCTTCACTTTCGTGTATATGACCAGCAACTAATATGCTCATAAATTGATCAGGACAACCCCATGTGCCACAGCTTTCTAGTCAGACCCTGTGGATACTGAGGCAGGTGTTCTAGGAAGAAGGTGACTTTGAAGATGACTATTTCCATACAAATCTTGAGAAGAACACCCCTCCACACCCCAGAATTTGGAATCACACATTAGTAGTTCAGGCTTCATGCAGTTGGGTTCTGGCATATTTGAATGGCATTGTGTTGTTTCTTCCCAAGAGTGTGTGGCTCGTTCAGCGCTAGCACATCTATTAACACATCTGTCCAGACAACCCTTGGCCAACCAGGGGCTGTGTGGCTGTCTGAGTCCTGTAGGTTAAATGCGATGAAACAGCACAGGTGGTCCAAGCCAACTGTAGTCAAGCAGCCGGCAGCCATGCATAGTCCCTCTCCTTGCTAAGTCTCCAGGGGCTGGCAAGTTGTCTTTGGTCACCCTCCCAGGGACAGAGCCACATGAAGACACCCTTGTCCAGGTTCCCCACATGCTCGCCATGAATGCCCAAGTGCATGCCACATGCTAGGCTGTCGCGAACACATTTTCATTTTGATGTGGCTATTCTGAAGTCAGCGTGTGTGTACACATATGCTTTCTGTCAGCCCCATCATGATACCACCATTGCTCATGTTCCATGTCTGCCAGGCTTGTAAAGCTCACAGAAGGGTTTATCTCTCTACTAAAGAGTATATCATCACATGAAAAAGAAATCAGCATTGAGATTCTCCTACACCCAGAAGGACTTCTCCAAAGGGCATACTCATTTTCCATGAGCAAAAGCCTTGGTTTTGCTTTTGAGGGACAGTGCATGGCATGCCTGTTCTCAGGTATGTGAACTCAAAGGGATGAGGCTTTTTGCTTCCTTCAGCTGTTATCAGACCTGATATCTTTGGGGACAGCCTTTGGGCTCTGAACCAGGCTCCTGTGCTAGGTTAGAGACTCCATGGATGAATACATGAGAGAACATCATCCAGGCAGGAGGAAGGTGCACACTATTCCACCCCCAGTTTCTGCCTGAAGGGCACTGTGGGGTCCACACAGGATATCTTCTCTGATGGCTGCAGCGTGCCCAGAAAATAAGAAAAGTCTACAGCTCTTCCCTTATCTACCCTTCCTCTGCCCTTTCCATCTTTCCTCTCTGTAGGCATCTCCTTGCTCTATTCTCAGAAGGACACAGGGCATAGGGATAGGATGCTGTCCCCAGTGACTCCTGGCAGAACGACTTCTTGCTAAGACATTGATGATGGTTGGGCCTCTGCCCAGTGAGAGCTTCTTTCCTCCTTGTGGTAAAGGCAGAGCTTGGCTCACTGATAGGCTAAGAGGCCAGGCCTGCATATCCTATGGCCATCTCTCCCTGACCCTGAAGGCAGCAGTATGCTCCAGAGAGAGGGGAATTGGGGGGGGGGAGGGGAGGGGGGAGTCAGAGCAAGCAAGTGAACTGCCTAATCCACTTGTTTTATGGGATCTGGATAGATCTCTTCTAGTTTCTGCCTGAATGTTTTCATCAACTTGAGTGTGTGTGTGTGTGTGTGTGTGTGTGTGTGTGTGTGTCTGTGTATACACACTCAGAACTTGAGCACATATTCTCTAGGCACTGACAGAATCCTAGCTCTTAGCCTCATCTAGCCCAGGGCAGTTGCTGTCAGGAGTGACCCAGCTTCATCTGGCCTAGCCAGATGGCATTTGGCTGGAGGTTTCTGTATTCTCAGTTATTCTGTTACTTGTCCAAAGTTCTTAGCTGAGAGCTTTGCTCAGCAAAATCAGGCATGAGGTAGACAGAGTCATTTTGCTGCACCCTGGAGCAGCACATGACTGAGAATTGTGAACATTTTACCTTGGTACTAGCAGTGTGTTTCTAGTCTTTGATGCTTTACAAGTAGGCCTCTGCCCATGCGTGGTCCTTTTATTTAAGGTTTTTTTTTTTTCCTCTGAGTCTCACTGTGTAGCATAAGCTGATACAGAGCTCACTATGTGGCCCTGCTAGTCACAGATACTCACTGGTCCTCTTGCCTTCACTTCTGAAGTGCTAGGACTACAGGCTTAAGCCATCCTACCTAGTACTTTAAAAAAATTTAACTTTATGGGTATGAATATTTAGCCTGCATATATGTGTGTGTGTGTGTGTGTGTGTGTGTGTGTGTGTGTGTGCGTGCGCACCATATGCATACCTCTTGGATCTCCTGAAACAGGGTTTACAGATGATGTGAGCCACCATAGTGGGTACTGGGACTTGAACCCAGGTCCTGTGCAAGAGCAACAAGTGATCTTACCCATCCAGCCATCTTTCCAGATCGATACTTTTAAAAATATTTGTTATGAAGCAGAGTTGGAGTTTATTAAGAAACAGGGTTATAGTTTTAAGCATAGGCTTGAAGGGAGAAGAAAGAAAGACATCCGTGAAAAGGACAGTTGTACACACAAGGTTGTAAGCACAAACTTCTCCAAAGTGAGACACAGTGATTCCTTGAAGGGCTAACTTCACGCCACTGGGCAAGCAGTATCCGAGCATCCAATCCCAGGAGATCAGCCTCCCTAGGCTAGCCTCCTGTCAGAAGGCTTTGGACTGCAGCTTGATTTACTGTGGGTTTTGCTGTTTCCCCCACAAAGACATTGCATTAATTTTATGCTGCTGCATAAGAAATGATGCAAAACATCATCCCTGAAAATAGTTCCTGCATGTTGTCTTGCAGTTTCCCAGCATGGCTCAGCTGGGATCCTGTGGCCAGCTGGGCTCTGATCAGGAGACCTGGGAAGACTCATCCTTGCAACTCACTCAGTGTCATTTTACTTGTAGATCAGATCGAGTCTTTGTTCATTATTGGCTGCTAGCCAGGACTCACTGTCAGCTTCTAGAGGCTACCTATATCTGTACCACATGGTCCTTTCCATCTGCAGTACTAGTGATACATGTGGGATGCTCAGGTTTCTAAGCTCTCTGACATCTTTTGTATTGCTGTTACAACATCTCCAATTTCTGAGGCTCAGCTCACTGAAGCTGGCATGGCTGACTCATAGCCACATTCTAAAGTGGACTTATACATCACCTGCACAGTATTGTTCATAGCAGCAGACCATTAGTTCAACAACCACAGAACAGGAATGACTCTTGGGGGGCTACGTTTAGACCTTGCCCAGAGGAATCAAACCAATGTTTGAATCTGTTCTTAATGTAATCTCTACTCTTGTCTCCATCAGTAAGTGGAAAGGACCACGAGCCTGAACTGGAGGTGGAAGCTGGACAGGGTGCTGATGAAGCCAGCCAGGACATAGCATCTGCCCACAGGGGAGCAGAGAGCCAGGAAGAGCCAGTGCTGGATCTAGAGCCTGAGGAAAGAGCTTCACTGAGTGAAAAGGAGAGGCAAAACGAAGAGGTGAACGAAAGAGACAACTGTTCCGCCTCCAGCATCTCATCCTCCAGCAGCACCTTGGAGAGGGAAGAGAAGGAAGACAAGCTATCTGAAGACAGGGCGACTGGTAAATGGAACCCCGTCTCCATGTGCAGAGGCACTGCAGGTTTAGAGCCTGGCCATAGGCTACCCTGCCCACTTGACCTGTGGGAACTGCTCACTCCCTCGGCTGTGTCACTTGTCCCACAGAGCCAGCCAGCCAGCAGCTTCCCACTAGAGGTTTGGGTCTGTGTCCTCCTGTGCTGTGGAATCTCTTAGTTCCATAGGTGGTGAAGAGGGTCCAGATGGTAGAATTGTTGATAAATGCCAAATTTGGCATATTCCAATTTCTGCTTGAAGTTTAGAGACAGGTCATGATGTCATCTATTCCTTTAGAAGACTTGTTTGAGGGAAGTATATAAAAACCATGACCAGAATAAATATACGAAACAAATTGAATTAGTACTTGTAAAACCGCATGGTTCACAGTGCATGGATGTAAGGTGACATACTGGACCAGCACATACAGGCTTTGGGTAGTTGTACACATGTATTAGGCCCACTTTTAACTGTAACCTATATGTTTTTTTTTCTTCTGTAACTCTCTCTTTTCAGTATTACCCCCTGGAATCCAGTCAATTCATTACAACTGGGAACTTTGCAGTTAGGGACCAAGTGAAATATTTGGCTGCATATCTAGTCCCTAAAGATCTCATTGGGGTTTTAATGACTTGCCTCAAAGGGTTACTCATAGTATCCGTGACAGCATTTGGTTTGGTTTTCCTATCCATGACTTGTAAGTCATCAAGGTGATAAAAACCAGCATTCCTTATCAACAGAAGAATGGACTGTGCTTTAACCTTCATTAAACCACATACAAGACCACATACTCAATCCCCAAGCTCCCCTTTCCATTCTGAGCCCCGAGCCAGGCACTGTTCAGTCTCATTAGTTACAACATTGAAAATACAGAAGAGTTAATGAATACATTAATGAAACTATGCTCTCTCCCAACAGATCTGTCAATGACTTAGTCTAAAATAGTTGTTGCATATATTGTTCCCAGTGAGAACATACTACTGAATTTGATTTTACTTATTACTTATCACCAAGATGTAACAAAAAAAACTATTAGCTCATATCTTAGAAATTAATGAACTAAAAATCTTGTGCCTGTTTTAAATACACATGCACTAAGAAGCACTATTTAGTTTCCTCTAAGTAGGTATTATAGTTCTTTCCAAGTTTTAGATGTATTACTCAGTGTTAACAGAATTATGATCACAAGGTAAGTTCTTGGTAACTTTGGTCCTGATTTCTATGCATTATGAATAATATTATGAATTTTACTCATCATTTTTGGGCTCAGCATATCAACAAGTTGGATTAGGAAAACTAAACCAGGGAACAGAACCTTCTTGGATCTGAGAGAGCAACTTTCTTCCAAAAAAGGACAACTTTGGAAAAATGGAGCCTCTGGGCTCTCGGGAACTTACTATTCATTTTCCATGAAGAGCAAGTGGGATCCAAGTGTATAGATGTAGAAACTGGAGCTTCTGGTGACCTTTCTGCCTCACTCTAGGATTGTGAAGAGGGTTAGCTCACTCCTGGGAACTTACTAGCTCCTAAAATTCCACACTGTTCATAGTGTCTAACAGCAGAGTCAAGGCAACTCTGTCAGAACAGCTTTTGCTGTTCCTCATGAAGTCATTGCATTTCTTTAATTCTTGTGTCTCTCACTAAGAAGTGAATTGTAGCGATACAAAGTAAAGCTTAAAGAGCTCCAGCTCATTCCAGGCGCCTTTGTTTTCCTTTTGTGTGTTCAGCCCTGAACATGGTAATTATCATAGTTTGCTATATGACACTTGAAGGTCAGCAGGACGAGAGCTGGGGGTGTCCGTCTTATTTGCTGTAAGCCCTCACGTCCTAGCCGTGTGACTAGAACTCAGTTGGCTCAGAGGTTGCTGAGGCTAAGCTTGAAGGTTGAAACACAGTTGTCATGCCACTTAACACTGTAGTCCCTGATGCTTTGAAAAGCACAGAGGCCAATGGAGCAAGGTTTCGGTACTGCACTTATATTATTAAATCAGTACTAGTAGATGGGGATAATTTGGAGGAGTTTATTGTAATACTCAGAGCCCAGTAAGAAAAATGTGTAAAGTCATGGACTTTAAAATGCCATTTAAAACTCAGGGTGGATCAGAATAATGATGATGATGTTCACACAACTCACTGGAGACCAAGGGAAGAGAAACAGAGGGAATCAATGAAAAAGAGAATAAACAACACATTTAAGCCCTGACACTTCAACAATTAGTTTGCATTAAAAGACAGATTAGCAGTGGGTGCTTTTTAAATCCACACCAATTATACCTATGCAATTTTTTTCCAATTCATTTCATACACTATATTCAGATCATGCTTCCCCTCCTCCCCCCAGCTCCTCTCAGATCTCTTCACTTCCTCGCTCACCCAGCTCCATGCCTTTTCGCTTTCTCTTTAGAAAAAAGAACAGGCAAACAAAAAGACTTCCCCAACAGCCCCCCCCAAAACAAAACAGCAATAAAACACAAAACACACACACTCACGCACACCACCCCACAAAAACACAAAATCAGAAACCATACTATATAAGCAAAAGATCAACAAGACAAAAACTACCCAAGCTAAGCAATATGAGACCAAACGGCTCCAAAAATACCATTGAGTAACTCTTTTCAAGCACACGGACAGAGGAAATGAAAAGTTAAAGAAGCTATATTATGTAATAGATAATATATTAAAATATATTATGTGCATTATAATAATACTTATATAATTATAATAATAAAACATAGAAGTAACTTATATTAATATCTAATAGACTACAGTGCAAAGGAAGTTATCAAGGACAAGAGGGACAATAAATAATGTACAAACTGCTGACAAAAATTAAATGAGTGAAGAATTAGGCAAGAATACCAATATCTTCAAAATAGCCTCCCTGTGGTGTTGTCATAAAAGAAAGGCCAGCGTTTCCCAAATAATGGAGAAAGAATGTGACTGTCTCTTGGGAAAGACCACTTATCTACTATCAGAGCAGACTCCCTGCTTACAAGGAGAGCTGTGCTGGCAGGCGCTGGGAAGGAGCAAGAGTGGGATAGGAGGAAAGAGGCTAGGCTAGGATCTGGCTATGGCAGGAAGGTCTGTCAGCAGGATGCCTGGCTCTAGTGCCTGAGGAGGATCACAAAGCTGGTGCCAAGGATTGCAACTGGTGCTAGGGTGGAAGAAGCTGCCATTAAGGGGACAGAAAACCCCCCCAGAAGCTGCTTAGGAAGAGTGGGGCTGTGAGACCCACTCATGGGTGGTCTTTAAAGCTGAGACTAGGGTGAGTGGGGGCTGAGAGAGAGAGAGTGAGAGATGAGGTTTGAGGACAGGTAAAGGTCAAAGGTGAGGAAGAGGCAGACAGAAAGAGGGAAACAGACCGGGTGAGTGTGAAGGCTGGAATGAAAGACTAGGCCACTGAACCCCACTGGCCCCTGGAAAGAACAGTTAGAAAGGGCTGGGTAAGCCAAGCTGGTTTCTGTGGGCCTTACAAAGAAGAGAAAGGGGAGCAGTGAATGAAGCAGTGTTGTCCTGAAGGGGAGGATCGGAAGCCCGGAGTGAGGTGGAGATGTAGGAGGAGTCAGAAGAGGCTTTAAGATGGGAGAAAGTTCACCTGTATTTCAGTGCTACAGGAGAGCCCTGGGGGTGGGAGGGGAAGAAAGGTCTCAGTAGGAGGGGCAAAAAAAAGTGCTGGTGACAGGACCAAGAAGCAGGGCAGAGGACTGCAGAGGATTACTCAGTGGTTTCCTAATGCACAAATAGAGTGGTTGGTCCTAAGGGACAGTTGGATAGCCGCAGGAGAAACGCTGTGCCTGAGTTCTCATGGAGGTAGGAGGCTGGAAGCTGAATGGCAGAGCTCTGTGGACCTCATCTGTTAGACTGGTAAACTGCAGAAGCAAGACAACTCAGAGGATGAGTTGTGCAGGCAAGTGAAAGGGAAGAGGGAGCGGGGGGGGGTGATTTCAAATGGTCATTTCAGAGAAAGGAGAGGAGACTTCTAGGTAGCATCAAGCCCCCTAGAGATGAGACCATTAACCTGAACTGATAGCATAGTTGTATAGTCAGGGCTAGCGCTTGCCCTGTACGGGGTTCCTGCCTTCCCTAGTCTAGCTAGGATAGATAGCCCTTACCTATACATGGGGGGTTATATTTTCATCTTCTGCCATGGGAGGAGGAAAGGGATAAAGTTATATAGTGCAGGTGGAAGCCATGAGTGCTGCCAGTTAGAAGATTCTGGAGACCTGGACAGACTCCTCAGTGGTGATCATCTGCTTTGAGTGCCTTGTCTTAGTGTTTTCTTTGGAGTTTGCTCCTGCATGTCCACCTGTTTTCATATATAACTGGTTTTCTTGTGGATTTAAGGCCCCCTGCATCTTTCTTACCACTTTTTCCCCATGTCGTTTCAGGTTTGTGGTCTACCAGCCTTCAGGATGTGGGTGTAAATGGACAGTGTGCTGACATCCTTACCAGCAAAAGGTTCATGCTGGACATGCTGTATGCCCACAACAGAAAGTCCACAGAAGATGAGGAGAAAGGTGATGGCGAGCCTGGGAGATCAGCACCAGAGGTGGAGGCAGTGGCCAGCCTTGCCACCAGGATATCCACTCTGCAGGCCAACTCTCAGGCCCCAGAGGAGAGCATCAAGAGGGTAGACATTGGCTGTTTGGACAACCGGGGCAGTGTAAAGGCATTTGCTGAGAAATTCAACAGTGGAGATGTAGGGAGAGGTTCCATCTCTCCTGATGTGGAGTCTCATGACAAGGTCCCTGATACACCACCAGCACAGCTGAAGACTGAGTCTGATTACATCTGGGACCAGCTCATGGCCAATCCAAGGGAGCTCAGAATCCAAGACATGGATTTCACAGACCTAGAGGAAGAGGATGATATTGATGTTCTGGATGTGGATCTTGGCCACCGGGAGGCCCCAGGGCCACCCCCTCCACCTCCTCCCACCTTCCTGGGTTTGCCACCCCCACCCCCTCCACCCCTATTGGACAGCGTGCCTCCCCCACCAGTCCCCGGTAATTTATTGGCTTCTCCTATGTTCAACACTCCTCAGGGCTTAGGGTGGTCCCAGGTACCCAGGGGTCAGCCAGCATTCACCAAGAAAAAGAAGACAATCCGACTGTTCTGGAATGAAGTCCGGCCCTTTGAGTGGCCAAGTAAGAACAATCGCCGGTGCAGGGAATTCCTGTGGTCAAAACTGGAACCCATTAAGGTGGACACTTCCAGACTAGAGCATCTGTTTGAGTCCAAGTCTAAGGAGCTGTCTGTCACCAAGGTAGGCTGGGCCCTGGAATGGTTCTTAGGAGGAGAAGAACAGGAGAGGTTAGTTCTTGATAAGATGTCCTATCTCTTTGCTTTGGCTACTTGGTAAGCAATCTACTGGGACTGAAAAGTCTAACTTTTCAGATAATCTTCCTTAGATCCTTGGTATGTAAAAATGTACAGTAGCACACCAGACAACCCAGGAAAAGAAATAAAAAGGCCAGTCATGGATGGCCATGTAGCCCAGGAGTAACATCAATGCACTCCAAAGGAACTGAACTTGCTCACTTAGCAGGTTCACTGAGCATACTCATTCATGTACTGTCACCTCAAGTGAGGGACCACAGTAGCACTTTGAACTTAGCTGTAGCCACTCAGTGCTTTTCCAGAGGCAATAATTCAGTCTCTGGATAATCCTCTGAACTGACATACCAAAACTATCTAGATATTCAGTAATGACATATTTGCATCCCTAGAAAAGTTATATATGCATTTAGGTTTCATATTTTCTTGAATGCATGAGAACCTGCAGGCATCACTATTGCAGTATTGTTAACAGACATTACACAGGGTTACACGCGGGAAACACTTTAAAAATGATTGGAGATAACATCATGGTCAGCAAATTCTGATACAGAAATGCATAATGGATTTTATTTCCCACTAAAACATGCTTTAATAAAGCCTCCATTTTATGTCTCAACCCACAAATGTCTAATTCAGGGTATAGTGAATGTTTTTTAAGGCTAGAAGCTATCTTCTCTTCTAGGAATTCAGGATATGAGAAAGTGCTTTGCAAAGTCTGATGGAGATAAGTGTGCCTAACCTTTGATACTGTAGCACAAGGTCATCTAAATAGCTCATGCCTGAGAACCGTGCATGAGTCACAGGAACAACTGCAAAAATCTTTAATGTTTTACCTAAGTTTTTCATTTTATGTTGGGTCAGATTCATATCCAGTGGGACAGGCTGGAAGTCCTGGAAGCACTTCCTGAAGTGCTGATGACTCTGAGTCAATTATATCTCCAGCTGATTCACCCATTCGTCATTATTTGAGCTGAGTATAAAGTTGCCTGAGTCAGGTTCTCAGACATAGAAGTCGGATACCAGTTCTAAAGACAAAACAACGTGTAGCATCCTTAGGACCTGTGTGTGTGCACGTGCGTGTGTGCATGCGTGCGTGCGTGTGTGTGTGTGTGTGCGTGTGTGTGTGTTCGTGTGTTCGTGTGTGCGTGTGTGCGTGCGTGCGTGCGTGTGTGTGTGCGTGTGTGTTTCTAAGAGGAGGTGCCATGGCTGTTGAGTGATGCTGAGAGGCCAGCTGGGCTGCATTCATTGGTCTGTCTTCTTTTAAATCCATGTTGAGATCCTTAAACTTCTTGACCCCCTTTGCCAACTGGTGTTTCTCCCAGTGTCTATTTCTGCCTAGGCTCAGAGATGATACAGCTCTCAATTATTTCCTACTTCAGAAATCTCCTTGAGTCAGAATTAAAGCTTCTTTACTTTAAGATCTGAAGTACTGAGCTTTAATGTAAATTATCACATCTCAGCAACTTTGTTCAACTTTGTTAAAGTTGATCCAGATTTTGTTCTTTCTAGAATGTAACTCCCAGGAATGAAACATTGAGCATCTATAATCAGTATACCCATATCCTGACGTTTTTCAGGGTGCTGTCATCCAGTGCTTAGGTGCCCATATCTTCTCTTCCTCTTCCGGCAGTCAGCCTGGCATTGTGGGGAAGACCAGCTGAGAGTTAGGTCATGACCCGTCTCATACATTCCGCTGGACCAGCTGACCCAATTGACCGGTCTCTGTCTGTCTCTGTCTCTGTCCCTGTCTCTCTCTCTCTCTCTCTCTCTCTCTCTCTCTCTCTCTCTCTCTGTCTGCTCCCTCCTTCCCTCATGTGGCTGGCCTCCTGCAGCTGCTCATACCCTGGAGGTTGCTGGGCAAGACTGCCTGTGGCTTCAGGACTAAGAATAAACAGGGAGGCAGGTTGGTAGTGGAGGCATGTTTAACTTCCGTTATGGTAAATTTAAGTCTTCATGAGAAGACTTAAGATGAGTGTTACTTTACCCACCTCCCTTCATCTCTCGGTTTCACTGTGGTTGACATAGTTGGTGATAAGCTCTTGGCTTCCATCCTCTCAGCACCCCAGAGTTCTCTTCTTACCTGTAGTAGGTGAGCACCTCTTGAGATAGTATAAGGCCTTGCTAATGGCTAACTGTTTGGTAAAGCAGGGACATAAGGGAATAGTCAGTCATCCACGTTGGTGAGTTCAGCATCTTAAGACTGCATCAACTGCAGATGGAATCCATTTTTAAAAATGTGTATTTGTGCTGAACATTTATAGAATGGTTCCTTGTTCCTACTTCTAAAACAATACAACAGCTAGTACATGGTGTTTGTGTTATGCTAGGTAATATTAATAATCCAAAGATGATTTAGAACACTCTAGAGGATTTTAAGGGTTATGGACAAAATATGTAAAAATTCATTTATGTAAGGCATTTTAGAATTATTGTACTCTCTGGTGGTCCTGTAACTAATCCCCTAGGGACACTGAGAGGCAATGAAACTGAAACATTTATTAAATTGTTTCCAGAATGTTCTGCAATGAAACTTAGGAGCATATACCTTTGAGGGTTTTGTTGTTGTTCGTCTTTTTTTTTAGGAAATGTGAGCCAGAGCTAATTTTCAAATGTTATAAAGGGTTTAAAATGCAAATTGATATGACAGCGTCACCACCTGGGAGGGATGGGTCCATTTTGTACATGTTACCAATC
>JADRCH010000133.1:6369456-6408129 GCA_019843965.1 Rhynchomys soricoides | reverse complement strand
CCACCTGGGAGGGATGGGTCCATTTTGTACATGTTACCAATCCCGATATAACTAATTCCACGTCTGGGTTTGATCACTGACTGTGATTCTCATACGACCCAGCTGTGAACGGCCACTTCTGAACTCTGGCTCATGAGAAGTTGTTTGTTAAACACAATAGTCTACAACAAAAATGAAACCAACTTCACAAGACAGCATGAAACAAAGGGAGCTGGTTTTGGTTTCCATTGGAAAACTAACGCCAGACCAAAGTGATAGTAGTGTATGGCTGTGATTATCCAGTCATGCCCACCCCAAAGATTCACTCGTGAGAGCCGGTGCCGGGGGACCACTTCATAATCGTGAGAAGAACATCTTTTTAGATGCCTTTATTTTCTGGTTCTTTTCAAAAATAGATTGTGAAACAGAACCCCCTTTTCTGACTTGGTAGCAAATGTGTATATATAGCTTTTTACAGGATGTAAAAAGCTCATTGGGGTGTGTGGAGACAGAAACCCCGGGTTAAGCCTTACTGTGTATTTCTGCTGCTGCTCTGAGATGTGATGTATGTTCAAGTGACTCCAGAGAACTACTTCAGGACAGAGTCTCCCCAGAGCATGTGGACTTGACATGAGGAGCCCTGTGAAGTGGCCTTTATGTCCAACGAGGGGCTGAAAAACCCTTTACTCTCAGTGGGCACCTTCCTCATACCCCAGTAAACTACCAGACCAAGACAAGTGTGAAGAAAGCAGGAGAGTGGCAAAGAGAGGACTCGGTTTTACTCTTGAGGACATTATGGTTCCTTGGGTTTATTTGGGGAAGGGTCTCAGATGGATTTGGTGACAATTTGTTTAGCTCTGTGTGTTACCTATTTTTCCATTGCTGCAACAAAACATAATCAAAACAAGTTATACAAGAAAGAGTTAGCAATTCCAGAGAGGGTTAGAATCCATGATGGCATAGCAAAGAGGTGGCAGCAGGAGCAGGAAGCTGGAGGCTCACATATTGGACTGCCAGCACAAAGCACAAGCTAGCTAGGAATGGGTAGCTCCCAACACACCTGCTCCAGCAAGGCCACAGCTCCTAAACTTACCCAAATGATACCACTAGCTATGAACTAAGTATTCAAATGCCTGATATCTCATTTAAAGTACCACACTTTGTTCACCCTGAAGTTTCTTAGCGTAGCAGAAACTACTAACACAGACTTTTAAAAGAAATATAGAGGTGGTGATTTAATTGGCCAGGGTATAAGTCTCAACCTGGGTGATTTTGCTGGTTTTGTTGTTTCCCTGTGTAGCCCTAGCAGGCCTGGAAGTTACTATGTAGAAAAGGCTGGCTTCAACTTTGCAGTTGACATTCACGGCTATTTTTCTTTTGTGCCGGAATTATGGGTCTGCATACCTGCCCAGGCCTAGGTTGGGTGATTTTTAAGTATCTTCGATTATGGAGTAGATTCAGAGTTTATTAAGTGTCTACTTTAAAGTGACACATGAACACAGACTCCTGACCACCTTCCACAGTGATACCCGGGTCTGGCCTCTTCCCTGGAGAAGAGAGGAAGGTGTCTGCACTCATTCACATGTGGGATATGAGAGAGTTTGTTATGATCTGGCCTCTTCCCTGGAGAAGAGAGGAAGGTGTCTGCACTCATTCACACGTGGGATATGAGAGAGTTTGTTATGTTCGTTATCACACCTGAAAGCCCAAATTCTACCTAGGGATTAGAAACACGACTTTTTATTCCTGCGCTGCTACCACAGTTGGTAACAGAGTCTCACTACATCCTCTGCTTATGGTAATAGGAAAACACAGGATATCCAATGTCCAGCTGGCTTCGGCTATCAGAGTCTCGAAAACGTAAGAAATTAATACCTTTCCCCCTTAATAATAAAGCAAGCCTGTTCTGGAGTAGAATAATTTTTTTCTTTCATTCCCTCCCCCATTCATTTTTTAATGACAGAGTCTTATTATATAAGCCCTAACTAGCCTCAAACTCAAAATAATCCCCCTGCCTCAACTTTCTGAGTACTGAGATTAAAGGCATGTACCACCAAACCAACTAAAGATTTTATTCTTAACTAAAGTTTTTTTTTTTTTGCTTTTATGTAGATGTAGCTTTTTGTTTGTTTTGCTAGAAAGCTTTGCTATGTATTTTTTTATGACTCTCATGGAAAGACTAGAAACATTCTAGAGTTCTCATCCTTGCTACGTCTGTATTATTGCAGTGTGTAACCTTGTAACCATTACTTTCTCAAGGGAGAGTTCTTGGCAGGAGTGAGCAGGGAATCGGCAGGCATGACTTACCATTTCTAGAATGGCCAGGCTAAACTATACCCAGATCCAGGGTCTCTGGCACCTGCTGCCAAGCAGCTCATGCAGAGGCCAGTTGCCTTTCATGGAAGTGCTCTCAGACTCAGCAGCCTTCTCCAAGACTTGGAGAGTTCTCCAAAGACATCATACCCTTAGATGGGTTTCTATTTTCAATCACAGTACCTTCTGGGGTGACAAGTTCAGTGTTTTCAATGTTTCACTTTTTAAACATTTTGATCCTCTGTTCCTAATAAAATTACTCTTTAAAACTTCAAGAGGGTGAGCCCAAGACGTAGCTCAGTAGTACAGCGTTTGCCTAACATATGCAAGGCCCTGGGTTCTATGCCCAGCAAGGGGAAGAAACAAATCAAAGAAGTGATCTGTTGTGTCAGCATCTTAGCAAATGTTAAGCTTAATGAAAACTCTGTACGGATTAGAAATGTCTTTCTGGCGTTTCTCATTGCTGCTGAATTTTCATCCTTCTGCCTTCTGAACGGCTCGGGGGCAAAATGAGGACCTTTTCCTTTCTCTAGGATGTTGGCTGAAATCAGAGTGTGATCATACACTTGCATGTGACCTTACACCCTCCATAACTATTCAGAGTCAAGTTTGAGTCCTTACCTGCAGCTTCTTAAACCTTTGTTTTTAGGGATAATGGTTTGATCTACTCTCAAACTCACTTTCTACATTTCTAGCCCAGAGAGCATTAGCTATCTGTGTCTCCACTAAGCACCAGTTTCAGCTAAGCCTAAGCATGGCTTAGCTGCTCCAGAGACTTTCATTTATCTGTGTCACTTTTTACCCTCTGGGAAGCATCAGACTTTCAGGCTTTTGGTTTTCCATCAGACTCTAGGGCTGTGGTTATCAGTGGCGGCCCATGCTTGATCCTCAGAAGTTATCAGTCTGCTTCAATGGCTGCCTCTTTTGCACTGGTGGGCTGTCTGTTGAAGCCTCATTCTAGAGACATTCAGCTCTGTCTCGCTGTACACCAGACTCTTACTCCTCTAGGACAACCTGAGAGAAAGGTGCTGAACCCTCCTGTCTTCCTTCCTGCCCCTTCTCTCTATGAGGTCTCTGTTCCCCTGGGCATATAGAGTAACCTCCCATTTCTTTTTGTCCATCTTGGCTGTTTAGACACCTCACCCTTTCTCTGCAGAGTTCTTGGTCAAATGCAAAAGAAATGAACAAAAGCCTTGCATGGCATTCAGGCCTGAGGCATGTCTCCAGAGAACGGTCTGGGCTTGGGGTTGGTAAGAGGTGCTATACAGGCTCTCAAGGGAGGGACTCTGTTTAATAGGCTCCATGGAACTAAAACAGCTTGGAGACTTTTCAAGGCCCCTCCCTTCCTAAATAAACAAGTCCCTTTCTCCCTAGAACCCTTCTGCACACCCTTGGGAAAGTAGCATGTTTCATCCCAGCCCCGAAGCCATTTCCCTCATGTGGCTGCATACCTATTATGCAAAAGCAGATACACAGTAGGATAGCCCTGTTTTTAGGTTCAGCCGCCCTACCCTAGTTAAGCACTCTATGCCTGGAGCCTTGGATGGCAGGTACTTTGTTCCAGCATTCCTTCCATTCTGACCATTCTTGAAACTTGCTAAAGAGGAGGGCAGAGGTTGGATGTCTTTAACCATTAGTCCTTCCTGTGGCCCAGAACTGACCAATGGCATTGGAGGCCTCCTGGCCCTCCAGAGTATGTCCTTTTCACACTCTTACATGAAAAGTTCTCCTTTGGGAGCTAGACACTTACAAGCTACTCTAGAAATAGAATATCAAGGAAGGGTGATCAATAAGCCTACAAAGACAAGCAGCCAGTTAAAAAAGAAACTCTTAGTGTTCAAATGTGGTGATGCATGTCTATTATCCCAGCCCTCAGGACAACGAGAGACTTTAAAGGATCATGGTTTGGAGGCCAGCTTGTGCTACAGAGTAAGTTAGGAGACTACCTAGCAAAATCCTGTCTGTGAAACTAAAATAGAGTAAACAAAACAGACTGTTGGAGAATTAGGCTGGGATCCTAGCCTCCCCTGACTGTGTTCAGGGTTTGGTCTCATGCCCCATGGATGTCTTGAGACTACTGTTGGTAGAAGTAGACACAAACCATGAGGCAATCGGGAATAGAAGACCTCCTTAGGTGCGGCCCAGGTCTTTCTCCCCTGTGTCTCTGTCCCTGCTTTCTTCTTGACCTTCTCCTCAGAAGGACAGCATTAGTGAATCCTCCACAGGCTTGCTGCTCACTCTCTATTTGTCTTGACTTTGTTTGACTTCATTTCCTGTTCAGGGTCACTCCTTTTTCATGTCAGACTTTGGTTCAGGGACTTTAGTCTTAGTGAGAGTGACCAGGGCTGTGCTGCGAGATCCTTTCCCATGTTGCTGTGCTGCATTGTTCTTTCACCCGTGCTGTCTCAGGGCACCAGCTGACTGGGGGATAGACAGAGCTCCATAACTATCTGAAACAGATTATTAGTGCTTAACAAAAGAACACTGGTGGCTGGAGCAATGGCTCAGCAGTTAAGAGCCCTTGTTGCTCTTTCAGAGGATCTGTGTTCAGTTCCCAGGACCCACATGGTGGCTCAAAACCATTCATAAATCCAGTTCCAGAGAATCCAATGCCCTCTTCTGACATACAAGGATACCAGGCATACACATGGTAGGCATGCATACATGCAGGTAAAACACTCATACAGATAAATAAATACATGTAAAAAAACTTTAAAGAATATTATTAACTTTTAAAATGCATATGGTCTTTTATTAACTCTAGAATAGATTTTTTTAATATCTCAAAACAAATCTTACTATTATTATTATTATTATTATTATTATTATTATTATTATTACAGGTTCTATTAGAGTTCTCTAATAGAACAGAGCTGATGAGATAAAATGTATCCCCACTGCTCCCTCCCCAGACTGGGATAGTCTCAGTTGTTTTTTTCACGAAGAAACCTAAGTATATTTATTTGCAAACATGTATTTAAGGACATAAAATTGTAGCAGTTGAGTTGGGAGAACCTAGGAGGACCAGCCTGTTTCTCTGTGGTAGCCCACATCTCTAGTGTTAGCTCCATTAGGTGGCTCATCAGCTCCTGGGTTCAGACAGCTTCAAAGCAGCCATTCAGAGGGTACTTGCCTACAGGGTGTGGTCAGAGCTCCTCCCCCATGATGGCTTATAAGGTCTTTCAGAATATAGCCTCATCTAGCCTCATTCCTGATAGCTCTCAGCCTGAGCAGAATGGCTCATATCCTGACTTTCTTCCTGGGGCCTGGCAGCATCCCAGATACTCTTAAAGGCCCAGTTGGAGAGTCAGTTCTTGCAGACCTGACCTTTTCAGTAGGTAACACTGGCCTGCTGTTGGAATCCTTGCTCAGTGAGCACACACCATCACTGGGTGCAATTTTTTTTGTTTGTTTGTTTTTTAAAGAGAGCCACTCTACCTTCTTTGCCACCATAAGGATGTTCCATTATTCAGAACAGCTATCCTCCCAGATGTCTTTGCACCAAGGGAAACCTGAGCAGTTAGAGAGGCTGAACCAGTCCCCTCTCACTACTCCCCACTGCCACCTACATATAACTTCCTGACAGCTGCAGGGAAAAGTGGACACAACTTGTGTCCTAGCTCTGGAGGTAACAAATGTTGGCTTAGCTTCTTACATCCTGTGTTTATCTGTTGGGGCAGCCATAATAAAATACCATATAGCAGGCTGGAGAGATAGATGGCTCTCTTTGTTGTTCTTCTAGATTACTCAAGTTCAGTTCCCACACAGTGGCTCACAGCCATCTGTAACCCCAGTTCCAGGGGATCTCATGCCCTCTTCTTAACTCCACAGGTACCAGGCATACACACTGTACACAGACATACATGTAGGCATACCATTCATACACATAAAAAGAAATAAACATAATTATTTAAAAATCACATTACCAGTGGCTTAAACAACAGAAATGTATTTCTCACAGTTCGAGAGGCTATGGAGTTTGAGATCAAGATGCTAGCCAGGTTAATTCTGCCAAGGCTTTCTTCCTGCCTTTCAGGTGGCTTCCTTCTTGCTGTGTTCCTGTAAGAACACCAACTCTGTAGTGAGGATGTGAGGGGTCCACTCTTCCCAACGTATCTAAGCCATAATACCTCCAAAAGCTCTGACCTCTGATACTAGATTCTATCTCTTTGGAAATTAGGAGACCAACAACTGAATTTGGGGAAGGGATACAAATATTCAGTTTCAAAGGCTTGCAAATAGAAACATCTTAGCCCTGTGCTAGCCACAAGGATGAGGAAGGCCCAGGGTCTGCCTCTGAGAGACACTCATGCCACTACAAAAGCTACAACCCAGAGTTCTGTGAGGATGCCAGAACACCTCCAGTTCTCTGCTCTCTTCAGTGTCTTCGTGTGTTTGTCATTCATCCTCCCTTTAAGGGCACACGCCTTTCCTTTGCTCTTATTTAGGAGGTCCCACTCTGTCCTGCAGCAGGTAGCTGTATGATGGCTAAGCATACAGAAAAGATGGAGGCACTCTAGTCTGAAGGGTGCAAGGCATTTAAACAGTGAGGAGGCCCTAGGAAGATCCATGAACTTAAGGGCTGACATGCCAGCTACACTGAATATCCTCACCAGCCTGTCTCCTCAGCCTGGGTATTCATTGCTATAGGCACACTATATATGCTGAGCCAACCAAGACATATCCTAACACCTCACAGCACACAAGAAAGGAATTCTAAAAGGTTGGGGGTGAGGAAGGAGACAGGTTTTGCTCTTGCACAACAATTTTTTCCTATTGAAGGAAAATCAATATTATTTTGTAATGTGTCTGACTTGTGAAGTTCCATTACCGACACAAGCTTGGAAGCTACTGAGTACCTAAGCCTTGATCCATCTCCCTCTTCCCCACACTCTGTCTCCTGTGCTGAGTGGCAGCCAGCTCTTCCCTGACCTGAATTTGGGCCATTTGCTCTCACCTGTAAATAAGGAATGAAAGTCAAGATGACACATTAATCTTTTGATTTTCCTTGTTTTATCACCAAGAAAACAGCTGCAGATGGTAAAAGGCAGGAGATCATTGTTCTGGATTCCAAAAGGAGCAATGCCATCAACATCGGCCTGACCGTGCTGCCCCCTCCAAGGACGATTAAGATAGCCATTTTGAACTTTGATGAGTATGCCTTAAACAAAGAAGGGATCGAGGTAAGGCAAATTCTATGAAGTATCCATTAGTGTTGTGAAATATCATCACATTGTTGCATTGAATATAACTTGGTGGTTTGCAATCATTTTTACTCAACTGGACTCTGAAAGAAATTAATGATTCTTCGATGTTTATTCTGGGCTGAGGCGACAAGTCACACTGCCTGTGATTTTCAGAGATCTTGGCTTATTTATGGACCTTAACTTTAACCAAATATTGCTTACTTCAGAATAGAAAAAGATGATCCTGCTTAGGTCTCCTTGCCTGTCATGTTACATATGTCTAGGAAGATTCAATAGGTGCTAAAGTCCACATAAAGGACATTGGTTTGATCTTACAAAAAAATGTGATTTGGGGCTAGAGATAAGGCTCACCTACCATACACAAAGCCCTGGTGTGATCCCTAGGACTACCCAGAGTGGGTGTGATGGCACTGGCCTGCAGTCTCTGTACTTGCCATGTGGAGGCAGAAGGATCAGAAGTACAAGGTCATCCTCACTTACACATAGGGTTGAGGCCATCTTGGGCCAGATTGAGACCTTGTGTTAAAAGACAAAACAAAACAGAGATTTTGTTGTTGTTGTTGTTGGATCATCTGGAAAACAGAACAAGCTAGCGGAGAATATTTCTCTGTTTTTGATGTATATTTAATCTCAAATCTGTGTTTCTATCCTTCCTTAGATCATTCAGTTTCCAGAGAAAAGATGTATAACTTTTATATTTGTAATAAGCCTTTACATTAGACCTGGGCAGATACCTATCTTCTAAGCTATTAGAATCTACTTCACCACTCAATAACCCTGAATTATAACTTGGTATGCTCCATTGGGCTCTCCTAATTCCAACTGGTCAGCCTTTATGGTCATGTTTTCATAACTCATCTACCCCTCAGTGTCTCTCCTCTCTCCATCTCTCTCTCCCTCTTTGTCTCCTGCCTCTGACCCCAAGCCTGGGAACCCAAAAACCCACCTATCTTCTGCCCAGATATAGTCTCTAGGCATCTTTATTCACCAATCAGGGATAATTTGGGGGGGGGTGTCAAGGTTACATAGTGTCACTTGGGTCTATGTGCACATTCTCTTGTCCCTGGGGGCAACCAGGTCGTGGGGGGCCAGTATTTAACATTACAAATATATATGTATTTTAAAAGACCAAACATCAGTAATTTTCCCTCTTTTTTTTGTCTAAATAAAAAGGCATTTTCTCTTATAAAAATAAACAACATGTAGTAGGAACAATTAGGAAACCATATTCTATCTCAGTGAGTTTAGGGGTCTGTATCTAAATTAATTTCTATTCTAATTTCTATCCTAATTTGTAATATTAACATCTTCTTAGACTTAAAACATCTTAAATCCTAAACAATTTAAGCTTATAGTAAGATTATGACTATTTAGTCTTTAACCCCATCAGAGAACTGAGAAAGAATTAGTATTATTTGAATATGCGGAAAGTGCTGGGATGCTGCTTCCAACAATTATAGAAATGACAGAGACAGCTGACCATTAGACAGTCCCTAGTAATCTCTATAACACTGGAACATCTATCTTCAGTCTCCTGGCCCAGGATATCTGACAGACCTTACAAGAAGCAGTAATATGAAGGGCGTGTTTATCTTGTCTTGGCAGAGTTTAGCCATCAACTATCCTGCATCAATTTGTCATTTCTTGATAGCATTTTATCTGCAGATGGATTTAGGGAATTTTTTTGCCCAGTGGCTAGTTTACCATAATTGAAGCAACTCCATATGGAGGCTTTTGATGCTCATCATCTTCTTACAAGTCTAATGGGGCATTGCCAGGAGTTGACATGTCTTAATGTCAAAAAGATCTTAAATTAATAAAATTATGGTTAAATGCCATATTCTGTGAATCTCTGAGATTTTTGAAGACCACCTATCTATTCATAGCATATCTGAATTGTCAAACATTGCCTGTCTCCAACTATCTATTTTCTTTATAACCCAAGATGTATATTTCTGTGATAATTCAGACTAGTATCTAATATGACTATGAGTTTGATTGACTATTAACTTATATTACTTATCTTAAATGGTTTGTAATAATTATTAAAAGAATTGTGATTAAACCTTCTATTATTAAAGGAGTTGCATAAGCATAATACCTATATAAAAGTTGAAACATAAATTTTATGTTTTAACAAATTAATCTTAAATTTTGTATCAATATACAAAGATTTATATCAATAAAAACCTTAAACTTGTATCATTATACAAAATTCCGTACCAATGTAACAAAATATAACCTCAATTCTGTATCAAAAGATCCCTACCAATGTAAGATTACAGCTATAAGATGTTTTGTGGTTTAAGAGTAGATTCAATAATCTACCCCCATTTGTCTAATTTTTATTTTTTATTTGATTTTTTTATTTTCATATTTTATTTACATTTCAAATGTTTCAGATCTCCCCTTTGTGTCTAATTTTTATAATGTATCTATCTCCTCTTTTTCTTCTCTCTCCTCTCTCTTCCTCTTTGTGGTCCCCCACCTCCGACCCCAAGCACAGGAACCCCAAAACCACACTCAGCTTCTGTCTAGCCATAGGCTGTAGGTATCTTTATTCACCAATCAGGGATAACTTGGGGGAGGGGGGGGAAGGTTACATAGTGTCACTTGAGTCTATGTGGGTATTATCTTGTCTCTGGGGGCAATTAGGCCTTGGGGACCAATATTTAGCATTACAATATATAGCAAGAGACCAAATCTCAACATTTGTCCTGCTATGAAATAATTCCTATCCCTCCACATGATCATGCTCTGCTGCCTCTGTGAGATAGTGCCAGGTTGTACCAGGTGAAACCTCTTATCATGATGATGGAAAAGGGGAGGAGCTACTACAGATTTGCCTACATAGATAACATAACCTGGAGACATCTGGGTAAGGCTGAGGAGTCTGGGGAGTATCACTACTTTGTGATACTAAGTGGCCTGTTCTATCAGCAAGAAGCCTTCCACATCTAAGTTTTCTTCATACACAGTCTTGTTTGGATAATTTGAATATGGATAGAACCTGTGAAGCCTAACTCTAGAGAGAACATGAGCCTCTGGCAGAAAAGTCCACAGAAAGGAAAGGCGTGGCCAAAGTACTAGGTTCACCTAGAGCCCTGGGTAGAGGACAGGGCAGTGAGCATACAGTACATGCAAGATTTGGAGCCAAGCATACCAGGTAAACCTTTGTGCTTTGGGAAGAATAGACAGTTGCAAGAAAAACTATCCACTGAAACAAGCACTTAGTCGATCATACAGTATCCCTGCCAAGTTCATGTTAATACAGGAGGTGACCTCACCTGGAAAGGCAGTTTTATTGAAATAGGTGTCATCAGTCTTCTTACTGGTACTCTTATAAGAGGAGAGACACTTGGACACAGACAGATGAGAGTGCCACTTAAATCAGAGGTCACACAGGGAGATTCATGGAATGGAGAGCTATGTGATGGCAGGGACAGAAATTAAAGGGACATGTTTACAAACCAAGGAATGCCAAGGATCATGCTGAACATCAGAAAATAAGAGGCAAGAGAATGTTCTCCTCTCCAGACTTCAAAGAGAAAGCATGGGCCTCCTATAACCTTGAATTTGGACATCATGAGACAATATATTTAGGTTGTTTAAAGCCACTTGATTTGAACAACATTGCTACTACAACAGCAATAGGACATGTGGCTAATACACTAGATACTAGTGGTACCTACCCTCCCCCACACTGACCCACAACTAGAAATGTCTCCATACACTCCCCTGGGGAGTAAAAGCATCCCAGCCAAGAACTCCTGCTTGGAACTACCTCCATATCCAAGGACTGACTATCCTTTAGCTGTTCTCACATAGCTGTGAAGACCATGGAACAAGACCTCCTATAGAATGTGCAATGCAGTATGCTCTGTCATCTCCTCATGACCATTCACCCTAGTACCTGAGTGGGCATAGAAGATCTACATTCATCTGCTGGGAAGGACCCAGGGCTTGTTCTGGACTCCTGCCATTCAAGAGTTAAAATGAGACTGAGAAGAAAAAGCAATTGTCAACTTACAGACCTTTGCTAATAAGATTTGCAGTTAATGCACACAGGCCTTCAGCCAGACCTTCTGCTTCCTGGATACATACATTATGTCATCACATCTCAGCTTCATAGGGCCATTGGAAAGCTCTGTGCTGCGGAACACAATTAGGATGTATTAAATGACATCCTGTGCCATTGCCTAGCAACTCATGGTATGAATCTGGATTTGTCATACAAACCTGAGTAATTAACTCAATTAAGGAAGTGGTTTGCAGAAGAGGATTCAGCTGGAGGAAGTTATTTTAGAATCGTCTCTAGAGAGCATCAATAATATTTTTCCAGTAAAATGCATGAAATGATCACAAACGGAAATGGGAAAACATACTTTTTCCCCCTTTGCTTTTATGATTTTTAGAGTGTAGTCCACTTAAAAGGCAGTGCAATACAGTGGTCTTTAATGATGTTTAGCTTGGCTCACTTTTGCTGTCACCCTAGAAGCAAAAATTTCCTTTAACCATTTGTGCCACATTATCATTCTAAGGAGTTTGTATTTCCCAATGCCTGTCCTTAGCTGGCTTCATGGGTACTGGGCCTAGGTGAGTCTTCTCCTGGAGCAGCACAGCTGGCTCAGGGAACCAGAGATGATGAAAGATGAAACCCAGCTGTTCTGTTCTCAGTGCTTGCATCTGCAGATGAATGTCTGTGGAAGATGGAGCTACTGCTGTGACATGAGGGGCAGCCCCTAGCAGTTCTCAAGCTCTGCGTGAGGAACTTCAGCAAATCATTTTATCTGTGCTGGGCATGATAATCTCTTGTACCAGTGTGCCTCCTCAGAGTGCTCAAGAGATGAAAGGAGATACCACCAGGGTCTTTCCATGGGTTACTTTTTAAGTTGCTGCAGGGACATGCAGGGATAGAATGTCACTTTCTCAGAATAATGCAAACTGCTTACAAACTACCCCTGGCCAAGCTGTCCCAAGCCCCTGCTGCCATGCCCATATCCTTGTAGTATGTTCTTCATGGCTACAGTTCTGTCAAAAAGAACAAGTAAAATCATCATTGCCATGTCTCATCTACACGTAAATGAAATGGCCAAACTCAACCTAGCATATAGGTCTAAGACAAAGGATGCATTTGCATTGTTTTGGGGAGAGGGAAGAACAGTACCTTCTGATATGAGAACAAGTCTAAGTACAGAGACATTGTTTACAACAGTGGCTCTCGACCTGTGGGCCATGACCTCTGGCAACCCTCTATCTCCAAAAATATTTATGTTATAATTCATAATAGTAGCAAAATTATAGTTATGAAGTAGCAACAGAGATGATTTTATAGTTTGGGGGTCATCACAACATGAGAAACTGTATTAAAGCATTGTAACATTATGAAGGTTGAGAGCCACTGGCCTAGGAAGAAAGTGAAACAAAAGTCAGATTATTACATTTTGGTTTTGTTAGATGTTCCTTTCTCCATAAAACCAGGTGGTAATTCAAAAAATAATCATCAAAGAACCTACTAATGTGGCAAAGTCTGCCTTAAACCTTGCCTTCTGTTCATCTGTATCATTTCTGGTGGAGGAAAGGACCACCAACTCACAGGAGGTGGCTCTGCCCTGCTGTTCCACTGTCCTGTAGCCTTCCTTATCGACAGTGGTGTAAAGGAAGGAGAAAATAAACTAACAGATTGTAGGCCCAGAATCCTCCTCGGTGGCAAAGAAATGGTTCCCATTAGAGAAGTAAATAGCTAAGGAGAAATGTTCAGTTCCTTCAAAGGGACAAAGCAACAGAGCGTGCAGGAACATGTCTCATGGAGATTATAAAAGGTGTTGGCAAGCCTTTGTTTGGAAATTCCTGTTATGTCTAGAACAATTTAAGCATTATGAAAATTAAAGTGCACTTTTTTTTTTTTTGCTAAGGATTTTGAGTCCAATCGTAGATGTTTTCAGAGTGTTATCTGTTTGAATTGTTTGGATTTTTTTAATACACTGTCTTTGTGGTCAGTGTGACCTCCAGAGTCCTGGCTAAATCTCTCCTGATACTCAGATCCTGCCCACAGAGCCTCATCCTGGAGCCACGCTGAATAACAACCTCTGCTCTATAGCATCTTGACGTTACCACAGGGGACTGTTGCATTCTGGAGATGGACCACAATGCGTTTACCTATTTATCCACTTAAAGTTTTAACTTGACACAGATTGGGGACATTACAAATAAAGCAACTGCAAATATTTTAATAGTTTCCAGTGAATATGTTTTCACTTTTCTAGAGTACATACCCAGGAATGGAATGGCAAGGTCATAGGGCAACCTCTCTGCTGATAAGTTACAGCTTATGTTTTCATTCTTGTTAGAGTGAAGAAAATTAACTAGGATTTAGTTTACCTTATCAGCTGCTTCTTCTGGAAATATTTGGCCTACCATGGGTCACAAAGGTTTTCTCTTGTTTCTTTCCAAAATTTTTGTGGTATTACATTTTACTTTTAAACTCACGATCCATTTTGAGTTTCTTTACGTATAGAGGAGAATTAAGTTGAGGGGTTTTGTTGTGTTCTAAATATGAAATCTAGTTGTTTCAAGACCACTTGTTGGAAAGTGTATCCTTTCTCTGTCCAATAGTCTTTTACTTTTGTCAGATGGACCATGTTTGTGTGCCCATTTCTGTACCGTTCTGTCCTGCTCTGTTGAGATACATACTGATATAAATATAAGCATAAAACCTTCTTTATTGTTACATAGTAATAATGAGCAAATATGTATAGGCTATATATGTTAGAAATTAGAAAACATATACATATATAATCTATAAATTTAACTAAAAGACCAACAAGATTTTGTAGAGACAGACAAGCTGGTTCTAGAAGCTATATAGTAAGGAAGAAGACATGGGAAAATCAAGGTGAATTATAAAAGGTGACCTTGGAAGGACCACTCTACCCAACTTGAAGAACGATAGAATCATAGTAATTAGAACAATTATATATATAATACATTATATGTCATTTTACATATATATATAATTTTACATTTGTTTATTGTTACTATGTAATAATAAAGTAGGTTTTGTGTATTGGCCATGTATCATGAAACATCATTAAACTCAATTTTGTGGTTTAGAAACATTTTTGCTTTTTGTTTATAGTTCTTTACCTCTTGAACAATGGTACCTTTTCCTTGTCTTCTCTCTCTCTCTCTCTCTCTCTCTCTCTCTCTCTCTCTCTCTCTCTCATGTGCACGTGTGGAGGGGAGGACAGGGTTTCCATGCAATATTAAAATAAGAATGATTAAGACAGATTAATTTTTCTCTGTTTCAAAATTATAATGAATTAGTCATGTGCACCAGTAAGAATCAATCAGATTCTAACATCTGTTGTCTTTTTCCCATTCCACAATTGGTTTCTCCAGAAGCAAACAGAAATAGAAAGCTATACTGTTTTCATCACTGAGTTTTCCCTTAGTCAGACCTGTGTTTGATATTGTAGCATTGCTTCTCTGAGTTTTGGTTAAAATTTGCAATTAATACATAAAAGCCAAACCAACTTCTTTGTGAATGTTTCACTTTTGCAATCTGTTTATGAGATGTGGTACAAAGCACAGGCCACTGTACTTTGTTCTCGACATGCCACTGTATCTCCTAGGGAGCAGGAAGTGATTCTCCAATATCTCTGTCATCTTCATCTCACTTGCCATCTGCTGCTCTTGCCTGGAACACCCTTTATGCACAAGACCTAGAAGTCCTGAAATGGGATATTTAAGGTTCATCAGTTATAATAATGTAACACCTGCCTATTAATAAAAACAAAATAATGTTAGCCACCTGCTTGGAAAATTACAACAGAAATTTGAAAACATTGCAGGAGCAGAGTCCATTGCTAACAACGAATTATTACATCATCCTATCTTTCTAGAAAATCCTGACCATGATTCCAACTGAAGAGGAGAAGCAGAAAATCCAGGAGGCTCAGCTGGCCAACCCGGAAGTGCCCTTGGGCAGTGCGGAACAGTTCCTTCTCACACTCTCATCCATTAGTGAGCTTTCAGCTCGGCTCCACCTGTGGGCATTCAAAATGGATTATGAAACCACAGAAAAGGTAGGCAGGTCACAGGGCTATCCCACCTTGCTTGCTGCCCAATGGTTTTTACAGTTGGTAAATACTAAGCTTGTGAAGCCTTGTCCTTGACACAGACTTTGGAGGGTGTGCTGATGGTCATTGTGTTGTAGCTCACTGGGCGCTGTGCATTGCATCTGTGCTAAGTGGCAGGCGCCCTCCTCACACCAGCCTCAGATGCCCGGCTGTAGGGAGCAAATAAATGACTTTCTTATGATCAAATATTTTCAGGATGTATTTTCACTGTAGAAAATATAGAAAAGCACAATATGGGGGGAAACCTAACATCCTTCCACCTGTTGATAATAACCCAAACTGGCACTGCCATGGCAGTTAGTAGCTTCATGGGTACCTTTGAAAAAATGGTAGTAGCTACTTTTCTCGTTGTGTGATCAAATGTCTATGGCAGAAACTACTCATGGGAGGAGAGTTTTGTTAAGGGTGCATGATTTCAGAGAAAAAGTCTTTCAGGAAGGGAGGGCCATGATGGTGAGTGGAACAGCTCCATCCATGGTAGCAGCAGCAGCTTAGGGCAGCAGACAGAGAACTGAATTGTATGAGAACTAAAAAGCCAGACACAGTAGTGTGTGTCTGTACCCTCAGTGCTCCTATGGTGAAGCAGGTATACATTCAGACACACACACACACACACACACACACACACACACATACACAGGTTGAGGGAGGATTTAGATGGGAAAGGTACTGGAGATTCCTCTTGAATAGCAAGTGGAAGACCTAAGCACCCTTCCCACACTGGGGTATGTTATGTAACTTCCCTAGGGAGCTTTGAACAAACATCTCTCTACCCCAGATAGAAACAGTAAAGAAAGATTTCCACCCAAGTCTAATTCAGTGAACCAGAGTTTAACAGGGTTACTCACATGAGGGTGGGTGAGGTTTCTTATAAGAACATGGAGCTAGCGTCATGAAGCCCATCCCAGCATGGGCGTTCCTGAAGTGCCCTGCCCAATATCAATGTGCAGAGAGCTGGAGGTGTGTCTTTTTCTCCAGATGTTGTTACTTCTTATGTAGCTTGGGGAGGGGCCTTGTGAGTTTTGTGTTTAAGGAGATTCCTGAGACTTGTAAATTTTGGTAACTTCCTGAGTCTCCCTCAAACAGGTCAGTGGACATGCTCTTGTAGGCTAAATATGGGCCGGTGGAAATGAGATGGTGAACTGGAAGGGGCTTAGTATAGAGAAGATGGAGACTGCCCCCCTCTATCTTTCAGCACTGTTCGTATCTAGGACCAAATGCCTGTCACAGAAGCTTATCCTATGCTAGGGATTATTGCTTACTGGTTATTCCTTTAGACTACAAACCTGGAAAGGAACAAAAGAGGCCAAAATTCTTACTCATCTCCTTCATTCTTTTTATCTGAAAGGAAGTGGCCGAACCGCTTTTGGACCTGAAGGAAGGAATAGACCAGCTGGAGAACAATAAGACTCTGGGCTTTATCCTGTCTACTCTCCTTGCCATTGGGAACTTTCTAAATGGAACTAACGTAAGACTTCCCATCCCTCACTCCCTGGAAGCCTTTCTCACAAAGCCTCTGCCATCATTTACTGATGGATCTGTACCTTCGATTCCCTGAAGCATAGTGGAACACGCAGCTTTATGTCTTCTTGCTGAAAATTCAAAACTTTGTATCCTTGAAATATCAGGGGCAATTCATATGAATATGAACTCTTCTAGAAGAAAGCTTGAAAATATGTGTATGCTTTACAGAGTATGGCTAGACTAAAACATTAACATCAGGGATTTTCATCTTAGAGAGATTCTTTTTTCCTCTAAGCTTCTCACTCAAATAAATAAGCTTATACACATTCTGATATTCTTTTAAAGATTCAGTTTGTTTTTAAGTGTGTGTGTGTGTGTGCACATGCTCGCACATACACAGTATGAGTGCCCATGGAAACTAGAGATTTTGGATGCCGTGGACCTAGAGCTATCAGCCAAGCTGTGAGCCATACAGTATAGGTGCTGTGGTACCACTGATCCTTTGCAAAGCTGTATGCCACCCAAACTACCAAGCCATTTTTCCAGGCCTGTTACTGCTTTTAAAAAGTAGACTTTTGGTAGCTGCTTTAGGCCTGACTTTGGACAGAATGTCATGGTCAGAGGAGAAAGAAACTGTTCCTAGGAAGGTGTCAAAGACCTGTGAGAGCCCTGGGAGGTGACTCAGGGAGGTGGCGAGAGTGACTTCTCCAGTTTGAGCCCAGAAGAAAAAGGAGTGTGTGGCCCACCAGCCTTTGAGAAACTTAACATTGGGCTTCTGTAGACAGACAACGAGCCAGTTGAAAGAGCCTGGGTAATACTTGTTTTTCTCATGTCACCAAACAGGCCAAAGCATTTGAGTTAAGCTACCTTGAGAAGGTTCCAGAAGTCAAAGATACAGTGCACAAGCAGTCTCTTCTCCACCACGTGTGCACCATGGTAGTGGAAAACTTTCCGGACAGCTCGGATCTGTACTCAGAGATTGGGGCCATCACTAGGTCAGCCAAGGTACGTCCATGGACTTGGAAAGTCTGGCCTCATGGGCCTCACTGTTGGGTCTTTTGCGTCATCATAGAGGCATACAGCCTCTGGTAGTGAGCCATTCGGTGCTGCCTGCACTGCCTGCTCTGGAGTTCACAATTATGATTCATTTCATGCCATTTCTGAACTTTTAAGATCTTTTTCCTATCTCTGGTCCTTGGTTAGATTCTTTCCTACTGAGGTGTGAGGGGCAAGTCTGCCATGTGATCCTTATTCCTGTGTTCACTGGTGAGAGTGTTACCTTCCAGACTACCATCGCCAATATTGCAAATCTTCAGCTTGAATTTGGTAGGCAAGCGTGTCAGAAGATACCATCTGGCTTCTTCTGAGATTCCATAGTACCCAGAGTGAGATCTGGAAATTCGAGAATGCCTGGCCCCAGTGCTTGGAGATTGGCCGTTCCAATGATATTACATACAGGGAACAGTTTTATAGGACTATAAACAGTATATGGCTTTGGACCCTCAGCTGTAGGCTCTTAAAGTGCAGAGTTAATATCTTTGTTAGCATATGGCTGCTTAGGGATGAGACCATTGCAGTATGTGGTCACTCAGCTTCTTGCAAGGTAGAGGGATCACTGAGTCAGAACAACACCCAGAGAAACCCAAATACAACAGAACTGGAGAAAATGAAGTTATGGATGTGCTTGAAGCTTGTGGGGTAGGCAGGAATCTCTAACAGGGCACAGAAGCCAAGCTTCTGTGGGAAATCTTCTGGAGCTACAGTGGGCGTGGCAGTATGAATGGGAAATGTTAGGATACACTGGAGTCATGAGCTGTGGTTAGAGAGCAGAGTGGCCAAGAGGTAGAGTCAGCCTACAGAGGTCTCCTTAAAAGAGATCTCTTCTATGCCACCCATTGGACTAGCATGTGACTCAGTAGCTGGGAGTCTCCTTCACCTGCCTTAGGAGTTACAGTCTGGCAGTCACCAGGTATTCCAAGCCAGGTCTCTCAGCTGACTTCATGGTAGACCTGTCTTGAGGCAAAAAAAAAGAGGCATAGCTAGTAGCTTTTCCGCCTTGACAGATCTCACAGAAGACTTTTCAGAATACAGTCCTCTAATGGGGATGCATGCCACACTGCTCTGTGGTGGGTTCTTGGCTGTGGTCTTTACATGTATGGAGTGTTCTGAGTAATATAGAAAGGCCCCTCATGGCTCTGCAGTCTCTGCTGTGCCACCTCCATAAGTCCTTCCTCAGAAGAAGGTTCTGTTAGGAATTCAAGACAAAGTCAGTCTGTCTAGATCCCCTTTCTTTTGTCACTGTTTTCACAAAACAGTGAAAAATAATAGTTGCCACACAAAATAAATGGATTCTATTTGGTTCTCCAGGTGGAGGTGGCTAGTAACCAAATGGAGCCGAACACAGAATTCCTGATATCAGGCCAGGCCAGATTCCAGTGGGCTGTTCTGGCTTCTCCTCAATGTCAGACCCTTCCTCAATGCCTATTAGACATTTAGTTGTCATTTAAATTAGAGCTACGTGAGTTACCCTTGCCTACATACTGACCACACAGGTCCAAACTGCCCTCAGCAGTTACTCTAGATGACAGCTGTTCCAGGTCCTTACGTCTTACAGCAGGAGACTGTGAGACCAAAGGCAGCAGCTATGGCTGCCTTCTTCCAAACACCAGAGAGCCTTTGTAACTCCATAGTACTAAGCTCTTCTCAGGCTCCACCCTGCTTTCCTGGCCTCAAGAATCCACTAGGCTCCCAGTCTTCCTTCATGGGTATGTCAGGTCCTCTCACAGATCTCTGTTGTTGACTCGATCCCTTCCCTTGTCTTCTGAGGGTGAGGCTGCCAATACTGTCTGGGTCTTCCCCTCTGGGCCCTGCTTCTCTCCCTGTCCTGACCTCTTTGATCATCTCCTCTTTCAGACTTCTGTCTGTCTCCCCTTTACCCTCTTTGATCATCTCCTGACTTCTGTCTGTCTCCCCCTTTACCCTCTCCCACTGCTGCTCACTTCTGTCCACCTCGGTCCCTACATTCAGCCCAGCTCTACTCAGTTCTAGTTCATTTCCTATTCCTCTCAGTGTCTTTTCTATTCTACTAAATCTGGCCCTCAAATGTATTTTATTTTATTTTATGTGTGCATTGGTGTTTTGCCTGCATGTGTATTTGTGTAAGGGTATTGTATCTTGGCATTACAGACAGTTGTAAGCTGCCATCTGCATGCTGGGAATTGAACCCGAGGCCTCTGGGAGAGTCAGTGCTCTTAACCACTGAGCCATTTCTCCAGCCTGAACTAACCAATCCTCTGCATTACTTTCAAAAGCCTCAGATGGGGCTATTCAAGTCATTCCAAACTCTGCACTTCCAAGAATACTTGTTTATGCTGTGTCTCAAGTGACTGCACATGTGTAGCTTGCATTAACTCTCAGGATTTCATGCCTCTCTGCCTCCATGCACACATGGGCCTTGAGGGTGCTGTAGAGCTTGATCTATGGGAGGAGACTACTTACTGACATGGACTCACATCCTGCGCTTGTCTTTGTGTACTGACTGTGCTATCTTGGATCTCTGTGCATTTAACACCTGAAATGCGGAGTGCTGGGCACAGGTACTCCATGAGTACTGGATGACTATATGAATGATGGATGGATCTAATCATTTTTCACATAAACTGAATTTCAGTGAAGAGAAGTCAGCTGTTCTTTGCTGGTTGAGCATAGCAGAGCCTCCAGTGACTGGGGGAAGTTCCTTAGTCTTTAATAAAATATTAGCCCCAAAGAACAAGAGGACCCTGAAAAGGTTTATGAGACTTCTACTCAGCTCATCTTGTACCAGGTTCCTTCACTTCATGTTTGAATTTACAGTTTTCAGATATTCTCAGAACATTTCTTCCCAAACAAGGCAAGCAAAGGGGCCTCTTGTATTGTGTTCACTTGGAGAACAGTTTTATCACTAAATTGATGTGGAGACAATGAAAAATACACATGTAAATCACTTTTAGGCCGTAAATATGTTTATATTTCAAGATGTAAATTTGGATTTGATGCTTGTTTCCTTCCAGAGGCACTTTGGGCTTCTGGCTCAGGCTGGTGTCCAGTTGTTTCACACACTTGCTGTGTTCTCTCTCTCCCTGATTTTCAGGTTGACTTTGATCAACTTCAGGATAATTTATGTCAGATGGAGAAACGATGCAAAGCTTCATGGGATCACCTCAAGGCAATTGCAAAACATGAAATGAAACCAGTTTTAAAACAACGGATGTCAGAGTTCCTAAAAGACTGTGCAGAGCGAATTATAATTTTGAAGATTGTCCATCGGAGGATAATTAACAGGTATGAGTGCTGAAGAGCCTACAGAAAATGAAAGTTTCCTACACATGGATCAGAAGGTTAAATTACAAAACTGTTTCTGTGCATTCTAGGTACATAGTAGGTATTCCCACGGCACTGATGTCTAGATATCTTGTGTATGCACAACAGTGCCATTGAATCTTAATTAGAAGGAATGCTGGGGATAATTTAATGCAAAATTTCCCTCTTGACTCAGGATTTGCTTTTGTAAGCTCTCTGGCAAATTGCTTCTTCTCTGCAGCCAATGGAGTCATCTCATCTACAAAGGGCCTACTCTTCTATGCGGCTACGGCTGCATGAAAGGTTCTTTTATGTCTGGTCTATACCCAGCCCTCTGAAGACCCTCTGGTGGTGTGTTCTCCATCTACTCTACAGCACTTGCACCTGAGTGAGGGCTGAACCCTGTCTCCCACAGGGGCTTTCCTCTGCATCAGGCTACCTCAGAATCCCAGGGTCTAGGTGGCCTCTGGAGTCATGCTTCACTTCCAAGGAGGCTGACTCAGGTCTAACGTGTCTAGTGTGGCTCTGTGCCTGTCTGTACCACATCCTTTTAGACCAGGCTTAGAGTCCAGGTCTTCCAACCTACAGGGCAAGGCTGAGCCACTCTTCCATGAGCCACCATGTCCTTTTGTGTTTTATCACAGCATAGGGATTAAGGAAGATCTCCAGCCTTCCCTCCTTTTCTTCTTTATCCAGCTTCTCCTTTTATCATTCTTAAGCCCATGTAGGACTTTCTAAGACCTGGTGCTTGTATCATTCCATAGCCCACCCCTTCTTGTGCCATTTCCTGCTTTGAGGGACATACTTCTTCCCTCAGCTTTGTGTGATATATGTACATAGTGCTTGTGAGTGTCAAGCCAGAGGTCAAGGTCAGATAACGTCCACAGTTGCTCTTCTCAGAGTCTCTCACGGAACCTAGAGCTCACTGATTGAACTTGATGACCTGGCCAGCAAGCCTCAGAGATCCTCCTGGGTTTGTTGCCCCAGTGCTGGTATTACAACCACACACTTCCATGCCCAGCTTTTTCTTTGGGTGCCAGGACTTTGAACTCATTGAAGGTCACATAGCAAGTGCTTTACCTACTGAGTGATCTCCCCAACTCCTCTTTCTTAGCCTTGACGGCAACTAGTGAGAAAAGGTAGGGGAGGGGATATAAACTGCTGGGCAGGAGAGCAATTTTGGGAAAAAAATTAGTATTTCTAGGTTGATGGCTTACCCATTAATCAGGACTTTTGAAATTAGGCTGTTTAACTGTAAATCCCCTAAGTCCATTTCTACCAGCTACACCTATGTTTCAATGACATTATATTGCCTTTATATAGGAGAATTTTAAAAGATATTTTGCCATATTTCTTATTCAGATTACACTATGCCTTTGACATAGTTATAAAAGAGGATGTGGGCTGCTTTGACCCTTTATTCTTTTTATTATGCAAGTGGTTACCAACTTTTAAAAATATATGAAAATAAACAATTTCTATTTGGGCTGTTGTTAGAGCTAGAGCAAATTCATTAAAGTCATAAAACTGTGCCTCTTTTGGTAACCATTATATCAAGATAGAGTAAAAGCTTGTTTCATTGATAAAGCTATCCCTTATGATGTATTTTCTCAAATTTTTGATTAAATTTTTGATCCATCCAAAGTGGTCACACGGATGATGGTTGCTCCTGTGTCACCTGAGCTCACAGATCTTCACTATTGGTTACGCCACTGGAGATGACCAGAAGGGACTAGAAATTCACCATAGCTAGGGTTGGTACTGATTCCATGACTGACAGGTGGTGTCCATGGTAGCATCTGAAGTTTAGTACATGGAATTCAAATGAAGCCTTTAGTAGGAGCCTGGATTATAGAACTGATTAAAGCAGGGATTCATTGCTAATCTGAGCTTTATTGCTTTGCTTTGTATCTTTAAACACTGCCCAGACCTACTAGGGTAGTCTTTCACCCCACCATATAATGGGAAATAGATGAAGAAGAAGAAGAAGAAGAAGAAGAAGAGGAAGAAGAGGAAGAAGAGGAAGAGAAGAGGAAGAAGAAGAAGAAGAAGAAGAAGAAGAAGAAGAAGAAGAACAACAACAACAACAACAACAACAACAACAACCGCCTTAAATTAGTGCCTTATACCTTATAATTGGTAAAATTGTATTACAGTGTAGACCTACCTGTAAAGCTTCAGATCAGAAAGTTGTATTTGTTTGCGCAACAGTTGCTTCTGGCAATACTAGGCTTTCGAAACTTTCGTCCGTCATAGAAAATCTAGCTTGCTGGCACCCGCACATTTGCCTTTCATCTTATCCTGCTGCCCTAAGAGCCTTGAGTTGCACCATGGGTGATGTGTAAACTCAATCATTCCTGTGGGTTCATTGGTTAGCAGTTACTATGAAAGGCATAGAAGAGAAAACAGAGGAGAGGTGGGGGGGGGGGCCTCTCTTTAGAAGGCTTGATGAACTGCTGCCAGGGTCTGTAGGTAGGTGTACCTATGTAAATATGCATTCCCCTATGTATATAGGCCTAGGGGAAGGCAGAAGACAGGTAAACACCTGCACCCAGTCCTCTGAAGTCGATTCCTCCTGATGGAGCCTATCACCTCAGTAAATGGCACACCTGATTAAAAAGGCTAGTAATAGAAAAAGTGCTGATTCTTGTCTTGATTTGCACTTCTAATAAAGGGAGCTGGTCCTTCCATTGCCATGAGGCCTGTGTGTCTATAACCCACAGGTTACAGTCAGCTAATCCCTTAAAGATTTTACTTCCACCAAGTATGCCAGGTATGCTTTGTCTTTCTGAAAAAATGTATTGAGTCTTTCTTTCAAATGCATATTTGAATATTTTTCTCAGGTACAAAGTCTATGTGCTTGTTCCCTCCCTAGTTTGCAACTTACATACTTAAGTCATGTTTTCAGTTAATACATTAGACTTTTTGCCCTTGGATCTAAAACAGTGCTCTGATGGTAGAGAATGAGCTATTTTGAGTTTTATATAAAAAATTTACATTAAAAAAGAGGAGTCAGAACGCTCATTATTAAGAATGAGACAAAGTATAGTTATTCTCTGTGCAGGGCAGGTCCCTACCTTGATGCTTGTATATACACAAATCTTAGCTAGTGACAGAAGACAATATATGCAGGATAATACACCACCCTATCGTTGTAATATCTATTTTACATCTAATAAGTAATATCATTTGACAGTAAGAGCCAGGAAGCTCAGGCTGGAGTAGTAATGGGTCAGCAGTGACAGGAAGGTGCTGCTTTATGTAGGATGGTCTGGGAAGGCTCACTGGGGAGGTGATGTTTTGACAGAGATCTGTGGGGATAAAGAACATTTCCTCCTCCTCCTCCTCCTCCTCCTCCTCCTCCTCCTCCTCCCCCTCCTCCTTCTTCTTCTTCTTCTTCACCACCACCACCATCATCAATCATGCACCAGTATGTGGGCAAAATGTTCTGAGAATAGCAAATGGCTCGTACTGGATGTCTTGCCAGTCCTATGGCTCCTCGCTTTTTGGCCTCTGCGTCCCTTTAGGATTTTCTGCAGACTACAGAGGGGCCTTATTCCACCTTGAATAATGATGACCAGGGGTCCAAGATGGTTGGAATCATGACAGATTGGCAGAGAGTGGAGCTGGCTTGTATGCATACATGTGCAATTTATGTGTTCATCTGTAGGTGAACATTGGGTTCTTAGTTTCTGGCTGTTAAGAATGATCCTGCTGTGAACATTTGGGTAGATGTTTTTGTACACACATTTTCTTGTCTGAGTATATGCTCAGAAATGGCTTTAACTTTCTGAAGAGCTCTGCTACGGGCTTTCCATAGCAGTTGACTCTCATATGTTCCCACCACTGCTGGAAGAAAATTGCAAGCTCTACTATGTTTTTGAGATAGCCATCAGTGGGCGTGAGTCAGTATAGCATCTGTTGTTTCGACCTTCATTTCCCTGTTGACTAACGATTTGAACGTATTTTTATGTCCTTCTTGGCTATTTGTATATCTTTTTATAAAATAAGAAATGTCTGTTCAAACTGTTTAGCTGTCTGTTTCTCAGACTTGAGTCCTGAGTCTGTATGTCCTGGGCAACGGGTGTCTTCTCACACATGTGATTTGCAGATACTTTGTCCCATTCTGAAGGTTGTGCTTTCACTATTGGTAATGTCTTTTGAAACACAAAAGTTTTTAATTGTGGTGAAGTTCAGCTCATTCTTTTCTACCAGTTGCTTATGTTTTTGGTATTATATCTGAAAATACATCTGATCCAAAGTCATGGAAATCTGTATCTTGTGGCTTCGGAGGGCTTTCTTTCTTGTTGTTTGTTTTTTTAGCATTTTTCACCCCCCTTTGCTTTAAAAACAATTGACATGTTTTATTCTGTTATGTTTTACAAAAGGAAAGCAAAGTGTCCTTCACTGGAAAACAAATTACATTCATATCAAAACTGTACAAATCAAAGTGACATGAGGTTTTGTCTATAAGTAATGGTGTTATTTATGTAACACTCTTTGTTCTACCAAAAAATGTCCCCTATTTTTCACTATCTTATTCTTTGCTTCCCAGTACCTAAAATGTGTGTGCTTTACAAAGCAAGTAGAAACTAACAACTTTGTTTGTGGTAGTGTCTTGCTGTATAGGCCAGGCTTGCCTCACTCTCAGTTTCTCTGCCTCAGCAAGCAGGAGTCACCAAGATTCAGCTTAGCAGCTTTTAATTTATAAACATAGTAGATATAGGAAACTGTGCTCAACTTATTTGGCATATCTTAGTTTAATTAAGATCGTATGTTTAATACTGCAAGAAAAATGTTGCAAAATATTTAGAAGCATCTATTTAGAAGCAAAACACTTTATAAGCATCTATTTAGAATCCATTTTTAAAATATATCATCTGCACTCATTCACAGTTACTGAAGAGCTAAGTGAGGGATTTCAAAACACTTCTCGGTTCCCATACAGTTCTTATATAATCTAGAAATTGTGCTGTGTCTTCCTAAAGATATAACTTGATCATTTTTTCTGGAAATCTTGGCAGATCCGTTTACAAATGCAAAAACAAGTAAGAAAGTAGTCTGAAATCTTCCACCAGACTTAGCATCACGTCAACAGATAAGAATGTGAAGTGAACTTGACTTTTGTTTCATCTTTACCCGGGAAGATGCTTCAACTTCAGAGGCCCAAGAATGAATAGTGCTCTCCTGCAGAAGGCCTACCGGGATTTCTTATAGAAAAGTTCTACACAAGTAATTATTGTCATCTCTGTCTTTTGCATGCAGATTTCACTCGTTTTTACTGTTCATGGGCCACCCCCCTTACGCAATCCGAGAGGTGAACATCAACAAGTTCTGCAGGATCATCAGCGAGTTTGCTCTGGAGTATCGCACAACCAGGGAAAGGGTTCTACAGCAGAAACAGAAACGGGCCAACCACAGAGAGAGAAATAAAACCAGAGGGAAGATGATCACTGACGTAAGTTTCATGAACTCAGTTGCTTCCTGCTGTGGCTTTTGAAAGTAAGATAAGTCATAAGTAGCTCCACAGTTTGGGAAGGATGTGTTCTTTTCTTCTTCCTGTTTGTGAACAGCAACACACAAAGTTTCCTTTTTTACAAAGTGCTCTCAAGTTCCTCTTCTACCATGTCCGTGGAAATCCGTTGTGTAACACAGGAGTACCAAGACAGTGGAAATTAAGACGGGGTACCTGGAGGTATATCCATGTTGGTGTTAGTTGATACTGATGATAGTTGACATTTAATGAAGGGGGGGGTGCATAGCAGGCAATGCCACCTAGCATAGGAAGGTGGGCATATTTATTTGACATTAAATCAGTATTTTTAGTCTCTTAACAATGTCATGTATCAGTCAGCCACTTGGACCACTCCGTTTGAGAAGGTAAATTGACAAGAGCTGATGTTACTTCTCTAAGATGTAACCTGGTGGTCACATAATTTGAGTCACAGAGTGTTGGGGTTGGAAGATATCCCAGAGGTCATTAAGCCTGGCAGAAGTTTCTCCATAGCACCTGGGATTATCCTTAACACCTATCTCCCCATATTGCTGGCTCTCTATCTTTCCCCTCATCGGTGAGCCTACCTTGGTACTATATCACATAGCCAGGGAAAGAATTGTGAAGCAGAAAAACGGGCAGGCTAACTACAGATGGTGTATAGCCACAGCGTGTTCCATAAATGGAGCTGAAAGGGATGCAGGAAAGATGTGTAGACTGACAAAGGTGCCCAGTACATGGTTTCTTTCCTATGTGACTTTGTATAACATGAAAGTCAGATTGCTAGCTCATGCATTATTACCAGTAAGCTATAAGTCTCTATTTGGAAAAAAATGGAGACATTTTCTTGGAATCCCCCTTTTCAGGGAATCCTCCTTTCTTTACTTATTTGACTAGGCTTAGACAGAACAGGAAATTGGAGCCATTAGATCCTTTTTGGAACAGGATGGAGAGCACCTCAATGTGATCTTGTTTTCATTTTTTGCATTATTGCCCATGAACTTTCCCCATCGGTGCAAGAGCTTGGCGTCCAGGGCTTCTCAAGAAGAGGAATGGAAGGAGTAAGGGTTAAGTCATCTGGACTGCCGTCACTCCAGGGGCTTAAGCCTCAGCTGAACTCAAGTCAGGCAGATGTCTCTGCCGAGGAAAGAAATCAATTAAGACCATTTGGAGGCTGCCATCTGTGGCCAGGGGAGTGTTCATAGTGCAGGCAAAGCAGAGAGTGTGGTTACTAAGAGTGAGCATTCCTGAGGCCTCTGACTTCCTGTGGATGTCCAGATGCTCTGACTACAAGATGCTTTGTACTTAAAAGGCAGTTCTAAGAGGAGCCATAGACTATCTATCCCCTATCACCCACTTCTTCCCAAACCTCTTGCCTCCTCGGATGCTTCTTGACTGTCTCCCGGAAGGAGCCTGTTCTGCAGCCCTTCACAACTCTGAATGTTAGTGCTATCAGCCAGGCTATTCCATCCTTTAAAATCTGGTTCCCTTGGATCTTTGGCTTTCTGGGTTATTCGGAAAGCAAATTGGAGCCACTTGGGCAAACTATGACCTACATTTCATTCCAAAGTGTTATTTTTAAAAGTCTTAAAAAAGGGATCATTTATTTCTGTGAAAATTAGACATATTGTAAGGCAAACAACACAAGTCCAATATGCTTATAGTTAGGAAAACACATTAAAATTTCTTGCCAAATTCCTGAAATTTTTTTTTAAACAGAGCCTACTAAGTGTTAAAGTTGTCCTTCTTTCAGAACATTTGGCTCTGGAGAGGTAGACAATTCTAGAGTGTGATTCAAAAGTATTTAAATTTCTATTAAAATCTGGACAGTACAGATTTCATCAAAGATAACTTTCAAACTAGTCCATATTAGTAGAGGTCAAGGCAGTATTTGTGTGGGAAGCCTGCCACCTTCTGGAATATTCGAATATCGTTACCAGAGCCAGACATCCTTGGATTTGCCCAACTCTGAGAAAGGCTTGCTGTGTACCCAGTACTAGGGTGACCTGACAGATGTGAGGACAGTGAGAGACAAGGTCGTAACCAGGGATGGCACAATCTGATTAGGAAATGACATACACACAGCTGAAACTGAAGCCACACAACAGACTCAGAGTTTGGGAGCCTGAACAGTGGAGTTAGAAAGGATTTTTTGAGAATTCTGCAGAGAGTCAGTTTTAATGCAGATACAAAATAAATAGGTTTGTATGGTAGCAGCTTAGCATGAGAAGTCTTCAGGGACTCTGGAGACTGCCTTCTTTGGTCTGTTGTTTCTCCCTGACCTTCCTGACTTCTGAACATGCAATAGGTCCCACAACCCAGGGGTCCTTCCATGAATGGTCCAAGGTGAAACTCACTCTTCATCTTTCTGTCCTAACCTGGTTCTAGATCAGTGATGACTGTTTGAGGGGTGCCCTGCAGGTGTCCAGGCAAGGAAGCAAACCACAAAGAGATGAGAATGAAAACGATTAAGATCGACTTTGTCAACCTGGATCACAACTTTGGGGAGTCTGGTATCAGGCAGTTTATTCCCGGCACATTTAAGCCCAGTGTAATTTGGAAACGTTTCCTGGTATGATACAATCCCCCACTGCACAAGGCAGTGTAATTACATCAAAACTCTGGGCACATGTCGTTTTCTCCAAGAAGATGGGTTCTAGAGAGAGCCTTAAGGGCCCAAGGAAGGTTCTGGCTTGGTCTCAATCGTACAGACAGTGCAGAGGTCATTTGGGCTATTAGCAACCTCTGGTCCTGGTTGTGGGAGCTTGGGGAACCCCTGGCTATAAGGGTCATCTAGATTACTAGCCACCTCCAGGCCTGGTTGTAGACGCTGGCCTGACCCAACAGATAACACAAATCACTAGGCTATTCAATCACTCCCAATTCCCAGCTTTCTGGATGGAAAAACAGGTTTTTAGAAATCTCTCCCATTGGAAAGAAAATCCTATGTGCTTAGTATTCCTGGTTTTTTGGTTTCTCTGTGGGTACAGAGACCTCTGTGCTGTGCTTCTAATCATAATCCTAATGGTCTATGGAAGCTCAGATTGTCAAGTCACAGGATGCCATTGCAGAGGGAAGAGGGACCCTAGGATGAGACCCTTCACTTTTTAACCCTGACTTCTTCTATAGGAAAAGGACTGATGACCCTTTGAGGGCTTGGGATAGCTGGAGATTCAAAACACAGCATCCTGCATATGTGCATATGCCTGATAAAAAGTATCAATCTTCCTGGCTAAACTGATAATTTACTCAACAAGAAGGATGGTAGCGTGGACTTGTTATCTTACAGTCTCAAAGTATAGTCAGGTCTCAAAAACTTCATGCTGGGTTTGCTGGCCTGGCCTCTAGTCTTTGTGGAAATACTTATATTAAAAGTGTGTTGGGTTTAAATCAAGATACTGGCATGATTTTTCATGCTCACTTTGTCTTTAGAAAAGAGTCTTCAAAGCGCATCTACTGATAAAGTAACTGTAGTACAGTGTCACTTCTGGTGACTGCCTTGAGGAATAATAACATTCTACAAAAGCTTAGCTTTGTGTGTCTGAAGAGATCGTCATATGGTATGCTGTGCTTTGGAATTTTTTCATGTGTCCTGTATGACCTGTGTGTAGAAGGCCCCACAAGCTGAGCAGCGAAGAGCCTAGAACTTGTGATGGGCACAGCCAGGTAAATGAAGGCTGGTCTACTTACTGAGGCCTTGGGAGCCAGTAGGTAATGGTGTGCCAAGAAGACATAATCAGCTGCATGAAGAGTGTAGGAGTTTAATAGTGCTCAGGGAGGTTGATTATTGACTGACCTTATGGGTTTCCTTGGGAGGTTGACCTGAAGCCCTTCAAACACCTCCTGCCTCCTATCAGTATGATCTTGGAGCACTGATCAGAGAGCCTGCTACCTTCTGACTTATGACAGTATGCCCTGTTGTTAGTGGCTGCTTTCTGTTTTATGAATGTGATCTATCAGTGAGATTATCTCATCTTTGCTGATGTCTGTGCCTTCTAAGAATCCTTCTGTCTTTTCCATCTTGTCCTGCCCCATCCTTTCTGGTAGACTGATGAGGAGGATGACACTGAGGTATGACAATTCATGAGTGTGAAGAATACATTTGCCCTTTCCCTGTGTGCTGTAGAGTAACCTAACGTAGTCAGCATGAAGTGTTAGCACCATTTAGTACTTGAAAACTGTGCATGGACATTTTCTGATTAGTTTTCATGTAATTGCTAACTATCTGATCAGTTTTTGTCATTGTTGTTTGTACAAGAGATTGAAAAACTAACTACATTTTGCAATGATCCTGAGTCACAACTAATCAGTACTTTGTCACTAGAATCAGGTGAGGCTGGAAAAGTGAACAGTTTCCCTTCCAGCCTCTGTCTGTGCTTTTTACAGCCCAACCTGAGCACAGAGCTGCATGTCTGTAGTCCTAGAACCTGAGAGGCTGAGGCAGGAGAATTGTGAGTTTCTGACCAAGGACATAACAAGAACTTTTATCAATCCAAAAAAAGAAAAAAACCATATAAAGGGAAAAACAAAATAGAATCAGGCTGGGGATGGAGCTCAGTGGTGTAGGACTTGCTTGTGCATGTACCGGCTCTGGGTTTGATCTACGACATTGAACACAACAACAACAACTACAACAACAACAGGGTAAATATATAGAGCATCCCAGAGTCAGGAAGAAAGGAGAGCAGTGATGGCTGACCCTGGGGACTGAGGAAGGAGAAGCATAGACAGAGTAAGTCACAGATTTGACAGAGGTCTGTAGCAGTGGCTGAGAAGCAAAACCTTGGAGCTGATTTTAGTGCATGCTCATCTTCTTGTTCTTCACCCAGATGTAAGCACTGTGTGCATATAAAGCTCTCGATAGCATCCTGGAACACACCCCTTATGCCCCGCAGTTGTGAGAAAGTCAACCTGGGTTTATAATGCTTGTTACAACAAGCATCTACATTCTTAGCAAAAGTAAAGGTAGAATTGCTGAATTCAGTTTCAGGTTGAATTTATCTAGTATGTTCTGTTCTGTGACCCGACGCTCAACATATTTGTGACCTCTGGCAAGCCTCTTATTCTTGGAGAATCTCTGTTCTTTTTCCATAAAAGGGGGATGCGGTTAAGTCTACAAGAACCCTCAGCATTAGCATAGAAAATGAAGCTCAAGACAGTTGATGGGCAAGGCAAATATCAGGTCTTACCAGTGTTTTCTTTGTTTAGTTTTCCCAGGAGTTAATGTCAGTCTCCCCTAGGTGGCATCCACTCCAGTGCAGGATGGATGGCAATGAAGTTCCTTCTGGGGCTTCTCTTTCTGATGTTAGATCTTCTTGTAGAGAGATATTTGCCATTGTTGGCATTCTCCATGACTGACATTGAATACACACAAAGAGAAACCAGAGGAGAGGGTGTTTCCCTTGAATGAACAGTTTCTAAGCTTGATGGCCTCTTTGATGAGTGTTCCTCACGTCCTAACCTCACTTTGGTTTTGCAGTCTGGCAAGTTCTCTGGCAGTTCTCCAGCAGCACCAAGCCAGCCACAAGGTCTGAGCTATGCTGAGGATGCGGCTGAACATGAGAACATGAAGGCTGTGTTGAAAACCTCATCTCCTGCTGTGGAGGATGCCACCCCTGTGCTTGGTGTCCGCACTCGCAGCCGGGCAAGTCGAGGTAACTTCTGGTGGCAACATGGGGGACTGGTATTCTCAGGTAGGCCACCTTAGAGAAATGGTCTTCATTGTGGTGTGTAGATTACTATGTCCAGAGAGTATATATGAAGAGCCATCAAATACCCAGTATTCTCTATGCTGATGTTTCCGTGCATCTTCTTACAGAAGGCACAATAGGAAGCTTCTTAGGAGGGAGGACTCCCATACTGGGACTTTTCACATCTATTTTTTATTATTATTATTATTATTATTATTATTATTATTATTATTATTGTGTGTGTGTATGATGAGAGGGTATATTACTGTATGCACATGGTGTTCAGAGAACAAGTTTGTGAAGTCTATTTTATCTTCCCACCTTTATGTGGGTTCTAGGATTTAACTCAGCTTTTACCCTAGCAGCCATCTTTGCATACAGAATATGTCAGAGCATACATGTGGAGGCCAGAGGGCAACTTGCAGGAGTTCTTCTGTCTTTCTCCCTTGTGGATTTGGGGAAAGGAACTCAGGCCATCAACTTAGCAGCAAGTGCCCTGACCTGTTGAGGCCTCTCACAGGCTCTCTGCATTCTTTTATACACAGTATAAGCCAAGAAAGAACATGAAAACATGGCTGATGATCTACAGGAAAGTAGACACTAGTGGCATAGCATTCAGTCATCAACATACTGGAATGTATACTCAAGGACTTGACATGACTATTGCAAGTACTTTCTTTAAAAAAGAAACTAAATGAAAATATACACAAGTAGGTTAAATCAAAGTAAATGATTTTACAGATAACTAGAATTTATAAGAAGAGTCAAATGGGCTTCACAAAGTCACAAATAAAACACCTGAAGCAAAGACCATAATGGACAGGTTTAATAGCAGATTTTTGTCTAAAAAGGAGAAAAATATTGAATTCAAAGACAATATATTTGAAAATATGCAAAGTGAAGTATGCTGAAATAAACAGAACAGGTTGTCAGAGATACAGGTGCATCATGAAATAATGATTTTTTTCCATATGTCAACAAAACAAGCAGATGGACCAGAGAGATGGTTCAGCTGTTAAGACCACTGGCTAGCCTTCAAAAGGACCTGGGTTCAATTCTCAGCACCCATATAAGCTGCTCACAGACATCTCTAACTCCATTCTCAGGGCATCCATGACCACTTTTGACTTCAGACACCAGGAACACATGATACATGTACATACATACATACAAACACCCCCACACGTAAAAGAATAAGCAGACTAAGTACATTTAATAGGCATACTAAAACCACATGTAAAGATAGCATTTTTATATCAGAGAAAAGACACTACTTACCTATAGCCTGGCTGTAGAAATGATGGTTCATTTTTCAACAGAAACTATGGAAGATTTAAGCAAAATAAAACAAAGCAAAAAGGCAGATTGACATCTTTTAATACCAGAGAAACTTCTTCTCTAGCTATTTAAACCCATGGAGATTATTTTTCAGAGTGAAAACAAACATTTTCTCTGTATTAAAACAACACCTCCACTGACATTACTCATCCCCTGTAGACTGTTTAAGGTTAGATTTCTACAAGTGAAACATAAATGTGTGTTTGCTTTCAAACAATTGCACAGCTTGAGAATGAAGTGATATTGTGCTGTTATGGCCTAGAATGCTGTATTCCTCCACAATGTCTAAATGCCTTGGAATAGCGCAGTGAGTCTCCTGGGCTGATGGATGGATGCATGAGAGGCCATGGCAGTCTTTTCCCAATGTCGGCATGGTGGTGCAGAGGCTCTAAGATCATATATAGAAGCAGGAAGGGTGAGAGTCAGTGGTGACCAGGTAGCAAGGAGACATGACCAAAGAAAGAGAAGGTACAAACAAGAAATCAATTCCACAATGAGGTCACAGGAGATAAAGTCACCACAGAACAGCCTAATAATGCTGGACCAATAGCTGGAGGTAACTTTTAGGTTTCTTTTAACTGTTACATAGAAACCAGATCAATGGGGATGTGTTGATAGTAAGATCTCAAGCACACATATACACAGATGGACACACACACATGCATGTATGGACACATATATATACTATTGCATATATACATATATACACACACATACATATACACATACTCTTGGACACACACATATACACACATGCATAAACACACACACGTACACACACATGTATGCTTGTGTACACATGTCCATAAAAATTAAAGTTTGCTAAACAATGATTCATTGTTCCCAGCTAGTTCTATCAAGTTCTAGATCATTAACAGCTAGGTACTTACAATCCTCAAAACCTTAAAAATAACGTATGAAAGAAGACATAAAATGTGTGCATACTAACATAATATTTATTAACATTAATCTTCATTTAACAAAAAACATTTAAAAATCAGTTACCTGTGAAAGTTGGCATTTCTTTGGCTCCCACTAGGCCTTACTCAGGCACAGTATCAGTGGCTATGAATTAGAGAACTCTAACTTATAGGCTTATAGAACTATATATCTGTTATAAAATGAAGTTTAAGGTATAGAGGTGAATGGTTTGGGATACTCTTTCCTTCTGAAGAAAGTCATCATAATCCAAGAGTTTTTGCAAGGATGTTAATCTGCCACAAAGACCATGGTCCTAGATGTTAAATCACCAATCTAACAAATGTTGCTTGGAAACTCATGCTTTCTTCTTATCTATAGGCAGAAGCTACCTATAGGGAGATTCAGATGATTTTAACATGTAGTTAAAACACATTTTCTTGTGAAGGAAAACAGACAGGTATTGCAGAGATAAACTATGTCAAGATCTCTGCTGGTGATTGAAGAGGGCAAGTTTGTTCTTCAGAGCTAATCCCAATATAAAGTGTGCACCAGAAGCCCACTTAGTTTCTGTGACACTGACATAAGATACAAATGGAGATCTGATTCAGTAATCTTTTGGTGGCTCTCTGTGTATTATTGGCTGTGTCTTTCTGGATGGCACTGATCCTATGCAGGGTATTGCTTGGGTCATGTGCCCTCAGATAATCATAAGACCTGCAGGTAACAATGTCACACACAGGAGAGAGGGAGAGAGTTAGATAACAAAGAGACAGGAACATAGGTATTCTGTAGGAAAATACAAAGTAAATGTTCCACTTTAGGGTTCCACAGCACCAGCGGGTGGGGACAGGCCATCTAGGCATGCCACTAACCCTGAAGCTGCCACTGATCTTTGCTGGAATCTACTTCTGATGGGTTCAGCTACATAGAAAAACAATAACATTTTGCTTCTTTCCCCTTCTCTCTGGTTGTCAAATTTTTCAGGATCCACTAGTTCCTGGACCATGGGAACTGAGGACTCACCTAGTGTCACTGATGATGCAGCTGATGAGATCATGGACCGAATTGTCAAATCAGCCACCCAAGTGCCCAGTCAGCGAGTGGTGCCACGGGAGAGAAAGCGTTCCAGGGCCAACCGCAAATCTCGTGAGTACATTTCGGGAGGGCAGGGCTGTTTCTGTGCCTTTCAATATTACATGGAAGGTCAGACTCAGAAGGAAACTCCCATCACTGTTCTGTGGCTCCTTAAGAGTACCCGCCTGCCTCCTTAGCAAGAAGAAGGTCCTATCAGTTTCTGCCATTAAGGAGGGGAGGGGTGGCAGCCATACTTATCAAATGTACTTTCTGTGTGTGCCCAATCCTCTACAAGTTAATACTCTAGTGAGGTCTCAAAGGCCATCAAAAGCCTCTAGTATATGGAGGTAAGGCTTTCTACCAAGTAGAGGCTGTATTTCTGCTCTTCAACCAGCACCAGAGGCTACTTGCTGAGGTAAAGGCTGGCTCATCACAGGGCTTACCATTGTCTCTGATAGGTTAATGATAAAAAGCATGGGTATCAAGTGGTCAAGCTGAAGGCTTACCATTTAATGTTCTAGGTTTATCAGGGTTTCCCTTTTCCTTCCAAACAGCATTCGACTAAATCAAAAGCTTAGTCCTTTGCGTCGGAACCTGCTGCCTGTTCTTGTCCCCCATCTGTACTTCACTTGGCATCTGCCAGCATTAGCTGTGGCCCAGAGGGTTTTAGGATCATTGCCCAGACTTAGCCTGCTGCTGGGTCATTCATGGCGCAGCTTGAGTGTCCAGTGGCTTTGGCTCTGAGAATAAGGGATGTTGAAGAGGAAAAGGAATTCCCAGATAAAAGCAGAGTGATGCCAGGCTGGCAGAAAACTTAGTAGGAATGCAAATATAGGATACTCCCAGTTTATCCTGCCCATGAGATGCACACAGGGGTGACTGGGATATGACATGAGATGGTTAGCCTTGTATTTCGGCTTGTCTCGATACTGTGCTTTTTTTGTTTTTAAGGGCAAAGAATGCCAAACCAAATTCCTTCAGCCCATCATACTTTGTTTTTTGCATGTGATCTCCTTTAGTGTCTGATGGAAATGCTTTCCCAGAAAGGAAAATAACACTGGGGGCAGAGTGAGTGACACAATTCTGCAGAGGACAGATGAGCTAAGAGTTGGCTTCTGGGGGCACCCAGGTGAAGATGCTGCTGCTGTCCTTGGTTGAGTATCATGGCTCTGGAGTCGTGGTCTCAACCTTGGATATACATTAGAGCTCTTTGCCAAGATTTAAAATTCTTGATATCTTTGCTCAAGCACTGATCCAAATCAGCCAGTGAGTTCAGAACCTCAGGGCCTCTTAGTCACTGCCCCTCAGAGGATTAATTAGTGCTGGCTGGCCTAGAAATCACTAAGTAGATAAAGCTATCTTTGAATTCACAGCTATCCTCTGGCCTCTGCTTCCCAAGTGCTGAGTTAAATGCCTGTACTATCATTCCTGGCTTTCCCCCAGGTCCTAATGAAAGACTCATCATGTGTCCTGCCGTTTCTACATCTTCAAGAATACATTTGCTTTATGGTTTTCTACCTCATAGGAAGGCCTTTACATTTAGTTTTGTCGCTAGTTTGCTCTTTCCCCAGTGGGGCTGTGACTTCTGCACCTGTCTAATAGAGAACCTGGCCAGAGACTTGTTCTTTAAAGTTGCCTTACTTTGCTCTTTGACATATATTTAGGAAAGTTTGCTGATTATCCCAAACACTGTCCCTAAAGGTCCTTAGTCAAGTTGAGACTGAGACCCACATTACTCATAGAGACTCTTCCTGACCATCAACACTTGCCATGGGATCTGCCTACCACTTGGCTATGCAGGGCCCCAGGTCCTTAGGTCCATTCCTACCTTTGTGTTCCCTCTCACAGCTTTTCAGTTGGAGCTTGCTGACCCCTCTCCTGCTTATTTTTCCTCCTTGTTTTATCAGAGCCAGGTTTCCCATTTTGACTCTTTCTTTTCTGTTACATTCCACTCTAGAAAGATGAGCTTTCCGCATACCACCTACACTCTCTGCAGCCTGCACCCATTTTTCAGAAACCCTGTGAGGACATCCCTCTTCTCCTTGGGATCTCAAGGTCTCTCCCAGGGTACTTCACTCAGTGAGAGCAGAGTAGCCCTGGGCTACCCTGGGTTCTTGGGTAGAAAGGTAGTGAGAAACCGAGTACTGTATGTCTTCTTGCTAACACCTCCCTTCTCTTCTTGTCTCTTTGGTTGTGACCTATGGGGATTACTGCAGTGCGAAGGACCTTGAAGAGTGGCCTGACTCCAGAAGAAGCCAGAGCCTTGGGCCTGGTTGGTACATCTGAACTGCAACTGTGATTTTTGTAAGCCCTCAGAAGTGTGCTGAGCACAGGAGCAGCTCTGGCTAGACCCACCCCTTTCAGTAGGGGCAGGGAGACTTGAGCTGAACATCTGATGGTTGGAACTGAGTGCTCATTTCTGGGTAACATATTGCTTGTAGCACCACTCGCGTCGACATGGATCTCCAGAAATCTCCTGCATGTACTTTATCAAGTCAGCTGTGTTTCTCTTGTCTCCTCAGTACCTGGTTTATTAGATCCAAGTGTGACGCCTTTTCTAGGAAGCCACAATCCTTGTAAGGAACAAATCACTTCTGTCACAGTTGTTAAGATAACATGGGGCGATGTGATTAGACTCAGAGACTGGGTCTCCACAACAAAACGTCCAGATATAAATGCCAGTGTTGTACACAAATGCAAGCACAGATTGTTTA